>VXBI01010675.1:190061-403893 GCA_013397375.1 Toxostoma redivivum
TGAAACTTTTTTTTTTTTTTTTTTTTTTTTTTTCAAAGATCAGTGACATTAACAGCTGTGCAGGCCTCCCACCCTCCATAAGGATGAAGCTCAGCAGCGTGGGAATTGCCTCTGTAAATAAGGTGCTGATAAAGAACTACCAACTTTAGATCTTGTAAAGGCAGCGAGGTTTCTTGGAGGAGTGCTAAAGCTATTTTCAGCTGCTGATTTGCTCCTGGAGCATAAATGTAGGCATGATGAAATACGCAGATAATGTTTCATAATAACCATCTGATAGCTAATAATGGTGAAGAAAAATAGAGTCGTAAGTTTGGCGTGGGCTGCAGTTTTAGCACCATTTCCTTCTGCAGGTTGTTACTACTGGCTGTACCTGCTGAGCAGCAGATACGAAGCTGCAAAGTGTGCCAAGGACAAATAAATTCATTTTCACCTTTTATGCTTGAGCAGGTTGCTGCCCCACTACAAACAGGTTGCAGCCTTGTGTTCTGTAAAACGTACTGCAGCATCAGCCCCATGTAACTGTGTCACACCACAGAGTACCACACTCTTTGGGAAGGCGTATTTCCATAAAAAACCACCTTAAATCTGCCTGTGCAAAACAGATTGGGAGTGATTCACTAATGTATGAGCAAGGAACCTCTTTCAGAAGAGCAGCACAGCTGGTCATCGGTTTTAATTTCGTATTTTGTGGATGTGGGACGAGCTGTGGAGTTGCTGAGGCTGGAGGACAAACTGTGACAAGGTGCCACCAAGGACAAAAGCTCAAGAGCTGAAGTCCAGAGGGTTGGACCTGATTTCACATCAATGAGGCCATTCAGCATCAATGGTAAGGACTGAAAGGAAGATGCTTGAGAGGTAGAGAAATTCTTCCTTTTCAGGTTATCTGCCTACTCTCTGGTGAATCTAGATGGGGAAGAAAACAGCCCAGGTGGTTTAGCTGTTGTGTGTTTGCAGAGGTTTCTCAAACCCTTCCCTGAAGCACCTGCTTTTGCTGCTGTCTGATTCAGCTTTATGGTCTAAACAGAGCATTTGTCTGATCTGCTATGGCAAATTCCAAATTCTGCATATCATACAGAATAATCCATAAGTAAACAGTGATATTCTCTGTAAGGTGTTTAACTTCCAGGCCTTGGGTATTTTCCTGGTTTTACGTGCATCCCTTTGAAACTTCTACTCTGCTAATCAGTGGAGTATTCAAGGATCTGTCCAGCTAGGGAATGCTGGTCACTGTGAGCACTGAAGGCTGCTTGTTGTGTTATCTTCAACTGCAGTTCTTGTATGAAGAATGGTCAGTGTTTGTTGAGGCTTATTCTTTTTTTCAGGGTTGAGATTAAATTAGTGAAGACAGTATTTTTTGTTTGGACTTAGATGTTTATTAGTTTTTATTTATATTATAGTCTCACAGACTGAGTTTTACAGCACTTCAAGTTAACAAACTAAAAATGGAGATTGATCTCTCTTTTTACAAGGCACTCTAAGGGTAAACTGTTTAATTATGAAATGCTACTAAATTATTTTTACTTTTAATTTAGTAACTAACCACTTGTGGTCCACAGTGCGGACTTTTTTACTTAATCACAGAACATCACCTAAACTCATGGAGAAGGTAAAGAAGAAGGACTAGTTTCCGCTTTCAAACTTTCATCTTACTTTATATATATTGTTATATTTTAAGACCTTAAACTCTAAATTTTTCACTGTGTGATATTACACACTTCTATTTAAACTATACACTCATGACTCTAGTTCTCTTATTCAATTTTGGAAGCTTTCTCCACGGCCAGGTCAAATTTAGTGTTTTCTTGGAGGTAAGTTCCTGTCAGCACAGAAAGTCTAAAATTCTCAGTGACCAGGGTTTCAACAAGTGTTCTCTTCTCTTCTCTCTTAAGAGCAATATTGAATGTGCCCCTACACCTGTGTGCTGCAGGGAGCAGTGTGCTACCTGGGAGAGTGTGTGTGCACAGAGTGTGCAGGGCAGCCTGGCTGATACCCAGCATTTTCTGTTACCTGTGGGGAATAAAGCTGCAGCTGTGTGAGCGTGCAGCTGAAATGAGATAGCACAAACAGCAGAGGTGAATGGTGCAGAATGCCCTCGGGGGGAGTTGTGCACCCTGCAGTGACAAAATCTGTCCTGGCTACACCCCCTGATGTGCAGCAATCAGCAGCCCCTTGCCCTCTGACACTGCGTTGGGATGGGAAGGGTGAGACTGGGCCAAAGATGTTGCTTATTCATGTAACAGTTTGTGTCAAGTAGGCATTTTCTTGGTCCTTCCTTTTGATCTTTTTTACATATCCTAATTATGGATACAGTCTTGACAAAGATGATAAAGGGCCTCAGGGGTTATAAAACAGGAGGTGAGGTTAGGAAAATTATGTTTATATTCATTAGAATAGAAGAGATTAAGAGGGGTCATGACCAAGGTGTGCAAAATCCAAAAAGTATTGAAGAAAAATGATGTCTCCAGAATATTTAAGAGGGAAGCTGTAAAGACAGGGGTAAGTGGAGAGCAGCTGGAATTTTGATTTGAATTGGTTGTGGGACATTTTTTCAAGGGTGTTGCTCTTGGTGAAGAAAATTAACTTGTGCTGATCAGTGGGCTGTAGGCAGACAGCTTAGGACACAGATATGTTGCTGGCCAGAATTATAGGATACCTCATGTAACTTCTTTTTGGAATGTCTGAGCGGGTTGGATTTGGGCAGAGAGTAATGGATTAACAAAGGGATTCACCTTTTGAGCTTGTTTGGAGTAATGAGCTGGGATGACAAATGTTGGAAGAGGGAAAATTCCACATTTTCATATTGAAAATGCTTTGTGCAATCTTGTTAACTAAAGAGGCTTTTGGGGTCTCTATGCACAAAGATAATTTTGGGGGGGTAGCATAGCAAAGGAAGCTTTTCAGTAATGTGTATTGGTGACAAACCAAAGATGTGTGGCTAAGAACACCACCAGCTGTGCAGCCACATAGGCTAAAATCAGAAGGACATAGAGACAAAATCAGTTATGGCTTTAAAAGGTTATGAAACGACTCAGAAACACACTGGAAGTAAGAGGAAGGCAGAAGTCCATCAGGAAGAAAGGGAAGCAAATAAATGGACTAGAAGAGAAGACAGAAATACAAAATGCCATTATTTTGCACTGCTCTTCACAGAAAGGTTAATAACTGTGTCAGATCTGTAACAGTGTTCCCTGTAAAAGGGCTTACGAACAAAGGCAAGAACAAGATAAGGAGTATTTAGGTAACTGTGATATATTTGGGTCAGTGTGGCCTTATGAAATGTACCCACTGAATTATTTACAACTCTCAGAAGATTATGGAGAATAGGGCAATTGTCAGAATTCTGGAGGAAGGCAAACATAGTACCTGTCATCACAGAGGACACTACAAGGGAAACAGAGATTTGTAAATAACTAAGAAGATACAAGAGCAAATTACCTGTGAGCACATACCTGTGAGCAGCACGTAGTAACTGACATGCTTTAAGCCCAAACTAATCTGATTTCTTTTTCTGATTGTGTGACTAATACCCAAGAGAGGAGGAAAGCAAAAGCACTTTGTAGCCAGGAGTGTGATGCTCACGTGAGCATCATGTTCTCATACCTGAGATAAAGCTCAGACTTGTGATTGTCAAAGTTCTTGATCAGTGGATCACAAATCTCTTTTAGCAGAGCTTCATATGCCCAGGGAGCAAGGATTTCACTGCACAACAACTAGCACTGGCTACACACCTGGCTTTAACAAAGTTTTCAAAGATGTATATTAATGTTTAACTCAGGTGTTACTGGCTGTTTTAGCCATGGGGTGTGAGAAGTATCTGCCTTAATAATTTTGATCAGTTGTTTGAATGATGGACCAAAAAGTACAATTCCCAAGTGTGGGTGAGCCCCAATCATTAAAAATGAAACCCACTTGCACATACAGAATTGTTGTATAGGGACCCCTGCTTCAGGAGAGCTCAGGGGATGTCACTGTGTGACATGATGAGGCATGGCTGTGTGACATGGTGTTCCCTAAGGACATGGACAGGGAAGGCAACTGGGAAGCAACAAAACCAGGTCTAGTACCTCTGTTATTAATCCAGGGTCTGCTGAACTGAGAAAATGCTGCAACTTTACTGAGGGGAGGTAATGTGGGGAAGGGGACATTACTGATATATTCAGGACTATTTCAGAGCAGCTGCTTAAAACTTGAGTCATGGCCTCTTGTTACCAGACTCCAAACAGGTTGCCTTCATAACAGAACCAAAATTTCAGTCTGTATAACGTGGAGCAATTAATGCACTGGTAAATCCAGTTACAGTCCTGATTTAGAAAAACACAGAAGCATCTGCTTAAGTTTTTGTCTGACAGGTTTTAACAGGTGCTAAAAACTCTTCCCTGAATGAATTGCTTTGCTGAATCGAGACCCAATCAAGCATCTGCTTGTGTTAGGAAAAGGATATATGGAGTGCATAAATTCTTGGAAGAGGGGGGAGGAATATACATTAGGATATTTTTAAATGTCTATTTCTGTAAATGCTTTCCCTCGATGGAAATTGCATAGACTGCAGTACCGTCCTCTTTGCTCTCTCTCCAGCATCCCTCTCCCCAGAGTACTTACTATGAAAGAGCTTTGCCGTGGGCCACAGCCTGTATTGCAGTGGAGTATCACATACTGAAAACTTACCTAACATCGTGCAGAAATGTGATGGGTGGGTGGAGGATGGGGAGCTAGAGGTAAGCCTTTAAAAAGTTTTCCTGAAGATAATTCTTTTTAAACACTCCTCAGGCTTTTGCATAAAGATTGCAGAGTAGGCTTTCCAGCAGCTTAGACGAACCCTGGATTTATGCTCTGTAATAAATGTATCCATAGGGTGCTGCGTTGTTGTAATGATGGCAAATGACAGTAAAATTAGGAGAATTAATAATGACCCAGCTGGAATAATTTAGCACTGTGATAAGTAAACTCTAACCTAATACTCAGCGTACTGGCAGAACTATTTACAAAGCACATTGAACGCAGGAGTCTGAGGGGAATCTTCTATAGAAAACAAAGTGAAACCCTAATCACAAACAAATGCCATAGCATGTCATTAAGAGGATTAAGTGGCTTGAAATTGATGTCTAAGGCATTTTGGTTGATTGTTGCTAAAAATACCACATGCTTGACAATTATCTTCTGTTTGCCATCCTCTCTCCCGCTAGTTGTCTGTCATGCAGTATTATCCTTGTTTACCACCCCTGCCTCACACCAGGTCTTTATCTGTGAGGTTTGCAGCTTCGTGCCAGAGCTGATCTGGAATTCACAGTCTGATGTGTTGGCACTGGTTGGTGCCAAACCATTAATACCTTGGTAGCAAGGGAGAGGCCAGGTTCAGCAAGCACTGGGCTGAAACCAACATGGAACAGCACAAAACTTCTGGAGTTAGCTTTTTAAATAAAAATGCTCACGCTTTAGTTTGAAATACTGTACTTTCCCTAAGAAATGTTTTGGTTTTTTTTTTTTTTCATTGGAGTTAACGAAGTTCTTTAAAAAATTTGAATTTCAGTAAAGCATTTTGCAAATAAATGAGTTTTATATGGACCTGGACCCATAATAGCTTTCTGAATAATTAGTATTTCTGAAACTTTGACCTTTGGTCTAAGTAACAAATTTTTAAAGGTTGGAAAATTTCTCACTCTGCCCTGCTTAGTGATTCTTGGCTGTTTCCTCATTGATCTGTGCTTTGCTGAGAGGAGGAAGCTGCAGATGTATTTAGGCAAGTCAGCTATTTCTGAGGGAAAGCCTGGAAAGTAGCATCGTTGTGAGTGAGTGTCGCCATATGGATCATTTCCGATCTGCTCAGGCTGTCAGGGAAGGAAGTGTTGCACCAAACTCCAGATACACGACAGGAGCCATGGCTGCTTCCATGGCTGTTTAATGTGTGCAGGCTGACTGCAGCCCTGAGCAGAGCAGGCAGCAGGGAAAGCTCCAGTTCTGATTTAAATCCAAAAATTATGGGGAGCCTTGCACCCTGTGAGAGTGGCCATGGGAATTGTGCATGTGGAGCCTGAGGGTAGGAGCCTTCTCCTGCAACCCCTGGCATGTCCTGGTTGTGGGCATAGAGCAGCTCCAGCTCCAACCTGATTTAACATTTCCACTTGAAATATCACCCCTTGTCATTCTGGGGGCACTGAATTATCCTGTCAAAAAATATGTCTTCAGCATCACAGGTTGGGTGTGGGTGTGAGCAAATTTTTCTGGCTTTTCCACTTCTGTGTCTTGTAGCCATGCAGTGCTGGGTTATACTGAGCTGAGCTGCTTTTGTAGTCAGGGAAAATTGGCACTGAGAGATACTGGTGTAGCAATGTATTTGAATAGTTTAAGCCATAGTTTGTACCAGCCTAGCCATTTTTAGCTGTTTTTCTGCTGTTTTATCAAATACTGGAATTTGTCAAGGCTACTGAAACATAAATTGTGCTAAATTAAAAAAAAAACAAACTAAAAAAATACCAAAATTTAAAGAACCAAAATAAAAGTAAACAGTTAAACACTAAATTGTAACCAATCATATTTTCTTCAAAGTGTGTGCAAAGCACATAAACAAAATAAAAACACCAATCAAAAAATAGATAATCATGTAAACAGTAATTAAAAAATATATAAGTAAAATATAAAGTAAACAATAAATCAGCTTCTACATAATCACATTAATTTGTCGATCAAAAGTAATTTGTTCCTGCATACTGGCATGTCTGCCCTGTTGGCAAGAAGGTCAATGTCCTGCATAATTTGAGAAAATACAGAAGTGTCTTGTAGTATGAGAGCTACACATGGACAAAGAAACCTCAGGTTTTTAATTAGAAGATTTGGGGTTTGATTTTTTTCTTTCCCCTACATCAGTTTTATAATAGTATCAACAACAACAATACCAATAAAAATAACTGTCCTGAATCCATCCATGTGAGATGCAGATATTTAAAGCCAGATTATTGTCCCTCCAAGACTGAGGTTCAGACATTTCATGTTTTTGGGCTGCAGGCAGCTGCACAGAGGAGTTGCAGGAAAAAAAGTAAGGACAGCAAAGTTTTAAACTGTGGTTCAACCCATTCCTTCTCCCTTAAGATGAGATGCCAGATCCACTGACCTACTGCCTCTCTTTCATGGATGCTTCTGCCCTCCCTTGGCAGTATAATTACAGCATGGTTGGAAGTTCAGACTGTAATCTGGATGTAATCATCCTGTTTTGAGGACACCTGAATGAATAAATATTGATTGAAATCCTGGTTACTGTCTCCTGAGCGCTGCCTCAGGGCTGGCTCTTCAGGTTAACTTGTGCACTCTGCAGACCTCAGTCAGAGAGGGTTTTTATCCAGCTTGAGGGAAAATGAAAGTGACAGGAGTCCATCCTGTCTCCTGCTGATGGCCATGGTGCTACAGCTCTTCAGTGATCCTGTACCTGCTGGGAAAGTCACATGTTTAAGGGACATTAGCAGGAAGGGAAAGTGTCTGCTTGGTGAAAGACACTGCCAAATGGAATTAGGATTTGTGTCTAGACAGCAATCAAAATTAGCCTTTCATCCTACATCAAGGTAATATACAAATTGTTCTGCAAGCATTAGTAAGTTAATTGTATTACTTTGAGGATGCATGCATAAATAAGCATTTGCTGTCTTGCAAATGAAAACGAAGTTAAAATAACAGCAAAGGTGGAGACTCCTCACTACTGTTTTTTCTTAACCCTCCTGTTCTGGCTGTGAGCTGGATTATTTTGGGTCACTGTTTCCCTTTTCAGATGATTTTACCCACTGTAATCCTACATTCAGTGAGCATTTAGATGACCAGGTGAGATGCAGTCTTCATAAATTATTAAGACCAGTGGAAGTTCCTCACACTGCACAAAGGATTTTGGCTGCAGAGAAGTAAAGGAGCTTGCTCTGAGTCACAACTGGCATCTGTATAAAGGAAAAAAATTAAATATTTTGAAAAAACTAAACATAGCGGACTATAAATGAAAGAAATGGAGTTGCATATCAGAGCAATCCATTAAATGCACACAACCTGCTGAGAGATGCTACAGTATCATTCACTCCTCTGTAAGTCAGTACATAAACTTGTTTTTAATTTTTTTGGCAGACCTATGAAGCCAATTATCCTGGTAATAAATATTCAGCTTTAATGGGCAAGTAAATAATTAATGTTATTGCCTTTGCAAATTTAGCATTTCAGTTATAAATTAACATAATTAAAATAGTAATGTTTCAGTACGCATTTTACCAGCCGAAATCTAAATCAAGCAATTAAACTGTAGGTTTTTCACATCAAATGAGTTCAGTTTATAATGATACAAACTGTGGGCATAAATTTGCTTTTCATGGTCAGATTCATTATAGAAACATGAAGAAAAAATATTCTGCAGTAGATGTAATCAAGTATATTATTTGAAAACCCATTAATATATACTTTAACTACTTTTTGTTGTCCTTTCACAGTGAAATAGGAAGGGGAAGCACATTTCCCATGAGTCCCTGGCCCAGCAATAATTGCCTGTGTATAATTGTAATGGCCACTGTACAATGGCTGTCAGTGCACAGTGGCTGTCACATCTCTTTGGATTGATTGGAAAACCACAATGCACAGTATGGATCTGAAAAGGAAAATAATTACTCTGCAGTCATTAACTTTAAAAACTCCAGTCTCAGTTACACAGACTGCAAATTTGATCATACACTTTTCCTCCTCTACTTATTGTTTTATATTTTTTGTGAAGAGCGTGTGCTGTCCTCCCATGTCAATGTTCCAGCTTAGTGAGCAATCAGAGCAGAAAAGCTTTTCTTGATAAGAGGAGATGAGTTAGGAACACACAACTATTTCTACTCTGAATGCAGCTCAGAGCTGGTGAAATTCAGCCCTTTCAGTGGTTGATCCCCAGGAGCAGAGAGTGTGGCTGTAACTTCAAGCTGGCTCAAGGGTTCAGGAGGTTGCATCAAAATTTCTGAATTTTCTTGTAAGATGCAGTGAAACTATATGGCTTCTGAAAATTAGATGTTTTGGGGACATCAGACTGTAGGAACTTGAGCCTTTCTCTATTTTTTTTTTTTAAACTGGGGATGTCACAAGAGCATTTCAGTTTGTATGACTGGTGTCAGTTTTTGACTCTTAAAAAGACTCAATTTGTTAGAAATGGGAAAAGCTCAGAAGTGACTCTGACATTCATCTGTAGACAAGGACACACACAGATGAAAACTTAAAGTCTGGAAATTTGGTCAGAGAAGTCCTGAAAGCTTGTACTGAGAACCCAGAGCTGCAGACATTTCTGGTCTTGCAGTCTTCACAGTTTATAATTTATCATGGGCTGAACAGCCTATATATAGCTCCTCAAAATGTTTCTAAGAACAGCATTTTGCAAACTGCCAAAGGTTTGCAGATTTGTAATGAGAAGAATTCCTCGATGCACAGGCTTACCCATATCCAAACCCGCTCATTGAGATTTCTACAGGCTGTGATTTCATAGTCCTTTCAAGTCCCAGAACCCAGTGGGCAAATTTATCCCTGGCAAAGGTCCACTGAAGTCACACCAAAGATAAATTCAAGTCAATGAATTTTATTTTAGCAATGTTCAAATTGTTTGCAGTGCTATGCAGACAGGTAGCTATAGGCTTTTTTGCAATATCCAGTTTTTTAAGCTTTAGTGGACTAAAAAAAATTACCTTGGAGCTGAATTTGTACTAGTTGACTTAAATATACACAGAACTGCAGTGTGGTTTTGACAACACTATTATCTGGAGTTTTAGAAGCACCTTAGAAAGAAGAAAAGCACTCTAAACTCTCATGCATTATATCTGTGGGTTCATAATTCCAAAGATATTTTAATTGGACACAATTATGTGCTGGTGTGATGAACTGTGGGTGGGAGAGCAGCGATGCAAGCACCTGATGGCACAGTCAGTTCTCTTGTAAGCGCTGCTAACTCTGTGTGTCAGTGTGCACCTGTAGGAAATATAAATTTTTACCAGTGAAAAGGCCAATTTCTATCTCAAATGCTGCCCTGCTAGAAGCAGTTTTAATCTGTATTTAATTATTGTTCTTTAGCTGTGTCTAGATTTAGATGGGCTTGAGGTGCCCTGTATGGTTTCTTTGCAAGTGGTGGCTAAATGAGTTTTCATGTCATGCCAAGCTCTGCCTGGGTTTAATGACATATTTCTGGCTGGGGTCTGGCCCTGGAGTCAGCAGCCTTGAGCTGTGTCTAACAAGAATCCAGCCTGTTTTGTAACAAGGGTATTCTAAACTCCCTTATGTTCCATGGTCCCCTTTTAGCTGTTTTGGTTTTCAGCATAAATCAAAGATTGCTCTGAGGCACCTGAGCACTGAAGGCAGTTCAGGCACTGCTGTTCAGGCTGGCTCTGCCAGGTGCTGTATTTCTGCTCTGGTCTTTAGGATTTACAGCACTTGAAGGCAGCGTTTCCCCACGGAAGCACTGTGACACTGCCTTATTTTATGGGTGAATTAGAGTATTTCAGGTATTTGCTGACTTTGTCAAAGTCCAGCAAATCTTTTCTCTCTGAGAGCAGGCAGCAGGAGGTGGTTGCATGGCTGAACTTGAGATCTCTCCCATGTGGAGGCTGAAGAGGGATGTGTGTGTGTGTTTGGAAAGGAGAGAGAGCATTAAAGGAGCTGCGATTTGCAATTGCAAGTGCTTTGTGGCTGTGTAGTGGAAGGCCAGCTTTTCTGGGGTTTGCAAGTTCTCTTTCCTTGTGGTCCTTTTTAACTTGATCAGCTTTCTCCAAACTCCTGACACTTTTCCTAGAAAGCTTCTGCATCCTCCCAGAGCCCCAGGTCTGCTCTGGCCTTTTCTTGGCTCCCCAATCACCTGCTCACCCTTTTCTCATCCCTGATGCTGTGCCAGGTCACATTGTGCCCTCTCCTGTGTCCTGCTCTGTCCTTTCTGCTGAAATTAAAGCACATAAGGCTCCAGGGCTTTACAAGGCTTCTATGCTGGTTACCAGTTCAAATTTAGTCTCTCTTTCTCTTCAATTATATGATCCACACAGGAAAAAGGACATTTTGGAAGTCAGGCTGGTGTTTTTCAAGTTGAATTTGATAAACTCTGCAGGCTAACAGATCTCTGCACTGAGTAAGGGGACTTTCTGTGTCATTCATGGGCTTTGTTGACTTCTACCTTCCCTGGGGTTTTAAGAGCTGCAGTAATGGGTGGGACTTTGTAAACAACAAATTGATCCAAACTTTTCAAAGTTTGCAAAATTACCAAAACACAATTGTTTTTCCTAAAACAACTAAAGTTGGCTGAAAACATCAAAGGAGAAGCACGTTCTCAGGAAATGCAGCAGTTTGATGCTGTGTGTGGCTTTTAAAATCAAGAGTTTGAAAATAATAACCTGAATTTATAATGAAAAACCTTGGTCAGATTCTGGCTTGACACTTGGCTGTCAGCTGTGTGTCCTCCAGGTGCCACAGAATCCAATATACTTGTATTTTCTCTAACATTTGGGGTAGCAGCTTATCCCAATATGTTCCACAGAGATAATAACATTACAGAGTTAAGTGACTTTGGAGATAAGTAACTTAAGCAAAGGATGAAAGGTTTTCTTAGCAATGACACTGAATAGTAGATGGAGGTATATGCATTTCCTTATTAATTTTCCAACAGAATGTGGGTTAGAAGTGGCAGTAGCATAAAACAAAAATCTCTGAGCAGTGGCAGATCAGGACAGCAAAGGCAGTTGTTACTTCTGACCATTGTTAATGCAGGCCCATCATAGAGCTCACTGATTCCAGTGAGAGTAGAGTGCAGCCAGTGCCAGAAAGGCTGGGAAGTTTTATCTGAAGTGTTCCAAAGAGAGAGTCCCTGAACTAAACCAAATTAAATAAAAAAAAAAAAGGCAAAAGCACATCTGAAGAAGATAAAGAGAAGCCAGTTTTGGGTGGCAAAATAGAAATTTGCTGATTTCAAATGAGGTGAAAGTTAATAGTGGTCCAGTTAATAACTTTCATAGAGAAGTAAAGTATGTGTATAAAAAGTTTATGCTCTAATGTTCTGATCCTGCAATAGGATCCATTTATATGCTATCAGCTGTGGTAAAGAGATGGAAAGGTATTGGGACCTTCTAGTAATAAACAGCATTCTTCAACCTGGAATGTACTTGAATTACAGAACATAGAAAATATATCCTAGAATAGTTTCAGAGCATGTACTTTGCTTGGGTAGAAGTTTTTGTTGGGATGGATCAAAAAGTGCATTTTCTCTGGTTAGCATAATTCTGTGTTGTTGCCCAGGTTGATAAATTTTGTTTCTCTTGGGTCAGCTGAGGTTTTCACAGCACATCCAACCCCTGCAGCACTGTGGGTGCAGGGTGGATCCCTCGCCCTGGGAACACCCTGGCAGAGGTGTGTGGATACCTGAGCCACAGGAGGAAAGGGGGAGGCTGGAAAAGTGCTGATCTGTCCCAACTTTTGCAAAACATCTGTCCCTGGCTCAGTGTAATAGGGATGAAGAGGATAAAGGAAAAAGAATGGCACTGACTTTGCCTTACCAATGAGTTAAGGACTCTGCCATCCTAAATTTGGAAATGAAGCTTTTTAGTGAGCTGGGAAACAAGTTGATGTTGATGTTGTGCATTTGGGGCTGGAGAAAATGGTTTCAAATTTGTGATGAAGAGACCTACTTGAACCAGTAACTGTGGAAGTGAGACCTGTAGCCTCACTGTGACACTAAGATGAGTGATGGGATTGTTTCCTTGTTAGATTCCCATTTCAGGTTAGAGTAAGAGGCACTTAGATATTGTTCCATCAGTGAAGGTTGTATCACACAGCTGCCTCTGGTACAAACCTGTCAGCTCTTGTTGGGAGAACTGGGCTCATTTTATTACTCGATTATTTTGACGATCTGTCCAGTTGAATGAAAGCTGGTTGCTACTCACAGCTGAAGTGAGTTCAGCATTGCTTTTTTCCCCCCCACAAATGTGCTTCCAACCCTTTGAAAGCATTATTTGACAAGGACATATGCATTGCAGTAACTTCATCACTGCTTTCAATTGAACTGGCAGAAGTAACAATAATCTCCTGGAAGAGCTTCAGTACAAGGGCAGATGTAAATGTCTGAGTCTAAGGAGCCCAAGAGATCTTATTTTATAGTCTAAGCAGACTGTAATAGTAGGAGTAATAATAATAAAAACACTTAATAGTGTAATGCAGCGTTGGCATCTGGAGAGTTAGACAGTAACCTGCAACTTAATGCTTTTGAACTTGAGAAGCAGCTTTGGTTAAAACCAAATGCCTGCTGAAGAAAGGAGTTTATATTATTTCAAATTGGAAGTACTTCCATGGCATTTCTTGGGTTCATTTTCAGAAAGTATTTACTTACATGCAACAGCAGCAAAACCTGTGCAGTGTCATAGCATTTTCTAACACAGCAAGATATTAATTACACTCTTGAACCTCATAATGTAACATTGATGTTATTACAATGGGAATAGTTCCTTCAACACGGATAATTAACCACTTATTTCCTTTTTCCTGGATACCATTAGAAGTACTTGGATCACAAAAATCAATGTTGATCTTCAGCAGCATCACAGTATTCTATTGTATTAATCTCAATCAACATATTCTTCATTTTATTATTGCTTACATTCTTTAATTTAGTTCATTTCCCACCACACCACCAGCTCCCACCAAATTTCTAATGGTGGGTGTTATGACTTGAATTGCAGTTCTTATATTTCATTCATATTTGTTTTGTTGGCAGGGAAGGGGAAAAAAAAAGCCTCCAAACAGCTGAGTGCCAGTAGTGCTGATGACTTGTGTTTTATTTATGTTTTGCACTGAGCGGGGTGAATGATAAATTATGTCTGGGACACGGCTGTGGGCAGCACTCTAAGTGTTACAGTTGGAAATGTGCCAGAGTTGCATTGCTACCAATTTTTTACCATTACCCTTCTGGAAGGAGGGATTCAAAGTCTCATTTTATTCCCCTCTTCACCTCTGTCACCTTTGCAGTAAATGAATGTGAGATCTTTACCAGAGATGGAGCTGACAGAGCTTCCCTGGGACTGCAGCTGAGAGGAGTCAGGAGCATCCTTTGGGATAACAGAGAGCTTGCCCTGGAGCTGCAGCCTGGGGTGGGGTTGTGCTGATGCTGTCCTGGAGCTCAGCAGGAAACTCTGAGCTTGATCCTGAGGAAAAGGCAAAAAGCAGCAGTTGTTCCTGCTCAGCTGTGTGGGACTCATGTCCGAGGCTGTAATTAGAAGATATACCTGCTAATGAATTGGTGTAATCCCCTGCTGTGTTCAGAGGCTGCTGGGGGATCTCTTTTCCTCTGTTTGCAGAGGCAGGTGACCTTGCTAAATATGTAGCAGTAAAAATGTATTTTCCCTTGGTTTCACATAAAGGTTTATGTGGATTAAGGTTTCACAGCCTTTCTTCTGGCTCTGCCAGTGGAGCTCTTCTGTATTAATTGAAAATATTTACCCAGGTTTAGTTTTAGGGAAAGAGGGAAGTTAGAAGACATGTTCCATATGTATAATACACATTTACATGAATCCACACACATATGGAATTCTGATTTCTTAATCACCATGCTAGCAATAAAAATAAAAGAAATTTAATATTTAAGCAAGGAGTTATGTTTCCAATTATTTTTTCAGTCACCAGACACTTTAAATATTGAATATTTTCTACGCCAACTAATTTATTCAATTGCAGTTAGGTAGATTATAATTAATTTTTGATGAGACAAACTAATACTAATTTGAATATCTACTACACTGTAGTGTTTGCTTGCAGATGTGCTGTTTAGCTTCTAGATACCTCTTTTTTGCCCTTGCTGAAGTTGCAAATGCTCATCAATGTTGCCACAAGGCCCAAGCTGCACCTTAAGCTGTATGGCACACAAATATAAGGATGAGTGTGCTGGGTCAGAGGAGGGTCCAGCCAGCTCCTGTCCTCACCCCAACAGGGATCAATAGTGGATGCCTAAAGACAAGAATTAAGAACAGGGCATAGGTACAGCAAGGCTTCCTGAGAGACAGAGAGTCTCCCAGACTTCATTGATTTGTGGCCTGGAAACATCCCAAGATAGAAATGGTATCTTCAAATTTAATATTTGAGCTTATTTGTTACGTCTAAAGTACGTAGTTATTTTGTATAATTCATGCTTTCCATCAGCAAAGGACTGAGATTCCTCCAAGGGAAATACTCTCTTTTTACTGGAAAAACGTCTTGCCTGCCTTTTCTGATTAATGAGAACATCCATATGCTGGCTTTTGTGAGTGGAAGACGGATCTGATACCACTTAACTATGTTAACTGAATGTAAAAATCTGAAGTGGTGGGATAATGGAAGTAATTTGCAGTTTGTCGGCGTGTTCCCTCTGATCAGAGACAAGTGGGGGAGCTCAGCAACTTAGAAACAGCCCAACAAAACTGGGGGATTTCCAGGACATGGGGCAGTTTTTGCAAGTTCAGACTGGTTTTGTTTCAGGTAAGGAACGGTGCCAGCTTCTATGGCAGGTGCAGGCTGAAATGGATGATTTTTGAGTCAGGGATCATATGGATTTGAGTTGGAAAGGATCTTAAAGACCATCCAGTCCCGCCTCCTGCCATGGAAAGGGACACTTTCCACTAGCCCAGGTTGCTCCAAGCCCTGTTCAGCCTGGCCTTGGCCACTTCCAGGGATCCAGGGGCAGCCACAGCTGCTCTGGGCACTCTGCTCTCACTCTGCAGCTGTGGGATGCTCCCAAGGTTCTGGGCGTGGCAAGAACTGCCCAAAGCCAAGGAGGTCCAAGCAGCATCTTGGCAGCTCAGTGATGGCTCTCCAGAGTCCATGACTGGGAAACCAGCTGGACACTGACCATCAAGTCAGGAGTGACCTACTGAATGTGAAGGGATTTTTCTGCAAAACTGCAGGTTTGGGCAATGTGAATGGCATACATTCTTTCTCTCTTTTTTTTTTTTTTTTTTTCTCTTAAATTATATTTTTCTTCTTTTTTTCCCCTGTGTTGTTCTGAGCCAACACAAATTATAGCTTATGAGGGTTTCCATGCATTTATCTTTTGTAGCTTTTTACTCTGTTGCTGACTAGGATGGTCCCTGCCTGGCTCCCTGCCTCTACATTATGTGATACACATCAGCAGACTGTGGAGGAAGCACATTTTCTCCAGACTGGAACACCTACACTTTGCTGCTCACTGGAAACCTGGCCATTGATTTAATTTCATTAAGTTGCCCCATCTCAGTTATATAATGAGAGATGGGAATTGTGCACGCTCACTGCATTTTGTCATGAATAAAGTTGTTTTCACCTCCACATCCACACCTCCCATTACTTCTCCTCCTTCATATCGCTGCATATTTATTTGCAAACTGTACTAACCAGGAACTTGCACAACCCCATCTTTCCCAGCCTGAGCCCACGCCCCTGCACTCAGGTTGCAATGATGATCTGGTCCTGTTGCTGTTACTTCCCCTACTCAGCTGATGCTCTGGTTAATGCACAAAAATGTAGCACTGATTTCTTTAGTGACTATTCTATGTTACAATTTACGAGTAGAAATGAAAAAGTTATTGTAGCTGTGGTCTCCAGAGATAAAATCCCTTAAAAGCAGTAGAATTAGGTCTTACTGCTGCCTGCAGATCAAACTAGTGCAGCATCAGCCATTCCTGTGCCCATAAGTCACTCAGCAGCCATCTCAGCTGGCAGGCTGATTTTTCATGGTTGGCCTGGAATAGGACAGGAGTTGTGAAGGCCCACTTTTGTCCTTCATGTCTGAGTTCAAGAGAGGCAGGAATTCTGCAAATGTGTGCAACAATCACAGGGCTGAGGTCTGCCACCCTGACTCCTGCTGTGGGTGTCCTGCAAAGTGTTATGGAGCCTTTAGGGGTGTATGTAACAACTGAGGTCCAGTAAAGTAATTAATGCTAAATAAAGTAAATTTATTTGATTGTTCTGATCTGTGTGACTATGCATGCTGTGGGGACTTCAACAAAAAATGAAAAAACCCATTATGTACATTTGTGTGTGTGTGTATACATATATATATATATATATATATATATAAAAGACACTATGATGCTAACTTCCAGTATGCAGAGTTTCATCTGCTGGTTGCTGAAATCTTCCTTCTTGCAGGACCAAAACCTAATGTGTTTTCCAGACAGGTGTAACCTGTTCATGGGTTCAGGGTTTCTTGTGAAGGTGTAATGGTATTTTTTGGTGCTTTAGCTACCACAGACTTTCTCCTCTGAGGGAAACCTCTTGTATATCTCTGGTGTTTTTTCTGTTTCCTTTTTATTAAATTCCTGGGCAAAGTTAGAATATCTTTGTGGCTGCTGAGATCCTGCTCTTTCCTCAGTCCTCACCTGTTCTGTGCTGCTGTGCCCAGTTTTGCTTCACAGGCTGTATTATCTGGGTAGGGGAAGGATGAGCCTTTGAGTGTTTCCCATCTGCCAGGGATTAGGGATGAGCATTTGCACTTCTCAGTGCTGCCCTGAGATTTGTGCTTGCTGGCAGTGCTGCTGCTGGTGGTCACCTCCATCCCTGTCTCTCACCTGGTGTCTGCAGTGAGGCCTCACATCCCTGCTCAGTGTCAGGGTCCGACCTCTTGGAAACTCTGAGCACATCTAGCAGTGACAGTGGGCTAGAAAGTGTGGTGATGCTGAGCCCCCTGCTCCCAGAAAACCCCGGGATATTTACTGGTCTCTGACAATTGTGTTGGAGGCAGAACTTTGGGAACTGCAGCGTGTTGGGCTGGCAGTCATGACTTTCCATCTGCTGGGAGCTCCTAAGCTTTGAATTTCTTGTGTAAGAGCCATTTTACCATGCAAAGTATTAAGACTGAGGTGGTGTCTCTGCTTTTAATATGAAAGTCCTGTTATTCCTCAGAAATGCCATAATGAATTAAAATATTCCCTATGGAGAAGTGCATTACTTACTCTTGTGTTACAATATTGAACTGGAATAAAAAGCAGCCAGGCTGTCATTCATTTCCTGGTCTAGGGACACTATAAAAGTACTGTAAAGCAAGAACAGCTTCGCACCACAGTTCTTGAATTCAGTGATTGCCCTCTGAATGTGCCACACATGATGGATTGTCACAGACTCTCTGTCCTGCCTTGACATTTCATTCCTATCCAGTGTTGTCTTGTGTTCTGCTCTGAATCTGCCAAACAACTGACCCTAGAATTTAATGCCACACCTTCTTCTCTTTTCTTTTTCTGAGCAGCATCTTCTGCAGCTGAGGCTCTGAAATACAGGAGGACTCTGCATCTTCCTCAGGGACACGGGCAAGGGAGAGCTGGAGCCTCTGGGGGGCTCGGGAAGGAATTGTGGTTGGTGGTCGCCTGAGGAACTTACCTTCACCCCAATGTTGCTCTGAAACGAGTCGTGTCCAACAGTCAGGTTTGGTAAGGTATGTATTTTTTTTCCTCTGCTCTTGTATTTTTGCTCTCTTCTGAATGTGGGGAAAACAGAGCATTAGCAGCCTTTGAGTTTATTGTTATATTCATGCCATGCTCATACTGTGTCTGTAAATAAGCTTTGCTCTCCCTGAATTTAGAAAGCGTTCACCAGGAGTGAAGGGTTTTTATTGTCTTGGGCTTGAGGGGGTGTCTGTTTATGTGAAGTTCTTTATTGAACCAAATGCTTGCTGATGGTTGGGTGTTGCTGCTGGTGATGGATACTTGGTGATAGGAATCCACGTTTTGAAAATTGCACTGTGTTTCACTAATGACTGTAGTTCTGAGGGTCAGAGATGGGGAAAAGAAAAAAGTAGATGAAGCAGCCCATTTGTAATTCAGCCCTGTGCTTTCCTTTGTGCTTTGTATATTCTCACTGTTTGCAAGGGATGGAAATACCACTACCAATTTCCTGTATAATCATATTCCCCGTATTGTATTTTTTGTGTAGCACTTAAAATTTTTGCCTGTGTGAGTGTTCTCATACCCACACAAATGTTGCCCTGGCTGTGCTGGAACTGTAGCACGGCAATATGCAACCATTTTCTAACAAGAAACTGAAGGCCAGGATGTATTGTTGATGAAGATAGTGCTAGATGAGATTTTAGAGTAATATAGTCTCTGATTCTATGGCTTCTTTTACCTAGGTCAAGTTATTTCTGTGAAGGCAAAGTTTTCTGATAAAAAAAAAAAGACAAAAACTTTAAAGCAATGGTTCCCAGATCTCAGTAGAGTGATATCAGATGATATTATCCTTTTTCATTTAGCACATGAGTATTGACTTGCTTTATATGACTGAACCAGCACTATAATCTTGTTGAGAAAAGTACAGCAGCAATATAACACCTGTGCTTGGTGTTAGTGGAGGAGCAGAGAAAAGAAGTCAAGACTTTCTTAAAAGCCTCTAAAATAAACCACGATGCAGGTGAGTGTACATTAGTTCTCCTGCTTTTGATCTGGTTGCACTTGTCATGTTAGCTCTGGAAATTGTGGGCTCAAACTCTTATGCTCCAGCAGAGCTCTGCCAGTGTCTGGCAATTGCAGGGAAAAGTTGGTTGGAATAGCTTAAATTGGGTGCTTAACTTTTAAATGTTGAGGGTCAAGAAAGGTCTGTTCCAACCACAGCATGTGCTGTTAATTTGTACAGGAATTTCAAGCAAACAACACGGTTGCCAAGGCGAGGTTCCTGTCATTACAGCACAGCACAGCTCTGCTTGTCTGCCTGCTCTGGTTTCTGGAAGAAGAGCTTGTTAAACATTGCTCCTGCCTTTATTATCCTCTTCACTTCTGTTTATTTCCAAGCTACTGCTCTTGTGATTATAACACTTAAAAGGGAAGGTTGTAGGAGAGGTATTTCATAATCAAGAGAGCTTCTTGACTCTCGCATAGAAAAATTTGGCACTGTTAGAATGTAGAAATCACAGCAGTTTTGTTTATTCCTTGTTTGTTTTTGAGATTTCTGAGTTGGAATATGTAAATCTTCCTTGCAAGGAGGTGTGAGTTTTGCTGGGTACCCAGGGTGTGTGAGGATCTGCTCCAGACAATTTAATTTCTGGTGTGACTGTTGTGCTGCTCCTGGCTTGGATGGGGGGTAGTAAATGAGCTCTCCTGTCATTCCTGAGCCAATCCAACTCTCACTTTAAGGTCTGTACAATTGATTTGTGTGAAATTATTAAGGCATTAAACTCTAGGTTGGACTTTGGTTATACTTTTGCATTTTACTTGGTGACCATCAGATCTAAAACTTGGTTCTTATTTAAATCTCACGCTTATGGAAAGTTCATCTGTAAGAAGAACATTGCAGGTTGAGAAGGTTGTGCTAAACTATAAAGATTTGGCAAAACTGTTGTTCCTCACTTAAGTAGATTAGGCCTTTCTGTATTGATTCTCTTCATCTTGGGGACTCGTGATTACCAGAGTACTTGACTTCCATCAATTTTATCTGTTCCCACAACACCCTTGTAAGACAGAAGTGCTACTTATCCCCATTTTGTAAACGGTGAATAAGAAACAGAGTCACTTCTAGGTCACTTTTAAATGGCAAACATCTGTCCCTGGTTTTCAGGCAGTCTGAGTGCACAAGCTGCATCTGATGCCTGCAGCTGGAGGCACACAGCCCTGGCTGAGCACAAGATTTGGACATGGATCTTTCTGAGGCCTCTGCTCCCACCTAATCCAGTTTCTTCCAAGTGTCCTGCTCTCCCAAGTAGAGAGGGTTTTAATTAAGTGATTACAGTAACACTTAATGACAACAACATTTCCCTCCCTATCTCTACTGAAAACTGAAACATCTGTTCAGATAATGTGAGCTGAATTCATTCATCTTTGCAGCAGAGTGCTCACGTGAGACGAGCAGATTCCCTTTTAGCAACGTTTATGAAATTGTGCTGATGGTAATCTTATTGTATGAGGAATTAGTTTAAATGGATCTGCAGATAATGTGAAGAGCAATAGTTTTTTTCTGAAATTGCTCATTTTTAGATTAGTAGAATCCGGTTAGTGAAATGCTCTGTTCGGCTGAGAAGGCACATTTAATAAATATGTAAGAGAAATTTTTAAGTAGCCATTAAACATAGTTAATAAATTTTATCTTGCAAGTAGAATTTGAAAAAAACCTGTTCATTTAATGTGTTTTATGGCTCTCATAGCAATTAATTGTCTTCATTACATGAACATAAATCCTCAGTGTAATTCACCTTTTTCAGATTAATTGCTATGGAAATTTTCCCATTGCTTTGTTTAGACTAGTAATATTATTTCTCTTTTCTGAAAGTTAAATCTCAAAATCACATTTTTTACCTTTTCCAGATGTTCTGTGAATCAATTCCAGTGTAAAAACATCTCTTTGTGCTCCAGGCCAGTGCAGGGGTGGTGTGGCAGCTGTGATGCTCTGATCAGGTGAAGCAGAGACTTCAAGCCCTGCTTGACCTGCAGCAGAGCAGTGGGCAGGTCTCCCTCTCTCATTCATTGTGTTATGTCTGATAAAAACTTAATATTTCTTTCTTCAAATTTTTCTTGTTTTTTATATGATTTCATTTATTAAATCAGGGAAAAACCCTTTGATTTTATATGCCTATAGGTTTGGCTCTCACAGTAAGACCCTAATGCAACTTTTCAGTGTCTTTGCTGAGGGGTACAGGTGGCTGTGTCTGAAAATTTATCAGTAAAATTGTCCTTCAACAGTATTGAGGGAAAACTTTGGTTGGAGCATCACGAGATTGCTGCTTGAATTCCCAGAATTAAATTAAAAGCTGTATTTTGATTAAAGCCTTTATTCCTCTGGATTTGCACACCAAACAGGACAAGAGGACAGCATGCAGGATCGTGTTTTACATATGTTTGTTAATCAGTGAACAGGCTGAGCTTGTTTGCATGAGCAACATTTATGCAAATGTCTTCTAGTGTTCCTCTGGACTGTTTTGCCAGGGTGAGGAAATAAAAGAGCTATCATATTTGCATGTTTTTGTTGCAAGATCAGCAGACTGGCTGTTAAGGTATCAATTCCCTTGGTGATGCCACTTCTGCAGCCCCATTCACTCAGCTTCTCCTGACAGGGCTTTTATTGAATCCATCAACCTGACACATATCAAAGCACAATTCCTGATAACAAATATCTTGTTGTAAAATGAATTAAAAAGGTGATAAAAAGGTGATAGCAGCCTCAGAACCGAGTTGAATTTCTGAAAGAAAATAAGAAACTCCAAAACCAACATGAGATTCTTAAGATACCAATCACAGAACAGTAATATAATAGTCCTTTACCTGTTCTCCTGAAGTACTGAGAAGTCAGTGGGTCTGTCTGAAGTCATACAAATGGCCTTGCTCCTGGGCTGGCAGCTGTGGCTCTGCCTTCTGCCCTCTGATGTTTGCAGTGGTGCTTCTGAGAGCCTGATGAAGTTGGAGTTTGTTTCCTTCTGGAGACCTTTCCCCTGCGAGGAGCAGCAGCTCCTTGTAATAACTCTGCACTCCAGCCATGCAGAGATCTGGAGACTGAGGAGAGGGAAATGCTGGCTCTGAGTAGAGCACATGTTCTTTCTCTCAGAAGACAAAGCACTTTGGAACCCCTTGACCTCTGCAGAGCTGCTGCTTGGCAGCCCATGGGCTGTGTCTTAGGCAGAGTCCAGCCAGGGTGGAAAAGGGCCTATGTTTCTTTGGGCTGCAGATGTTTTGAAATTAGCTGGCTCAAAACCTTTGTCTGAGAACAGATTTTCTCTGTCTCCTTGCAGCCTTCTCCTCTTTGTTTTGCTCTCTTCATCCTGCTTTCCTATTCCCTTTGGTTTTGCCTCTCTCAGAGGACAAGCAGCTTCTGGCAGGGCTGCCTTTGCACTGGTACTGCTCTCACTCTGCCCAGGCTCTGGTTGCCTCTGATTTTTGGCTAGCATGCCCTGTGAAATACTAGCTAATAATAATCATGCTTTTTGCTCTGTGGCAGGCCTGCTTTCTGGATAAGTATCCACTGACAGTTTGCAGCCTAGTAGAGAGGAAGAGGAGGGCAGCCAACAGTTGATGTGGAAAATTAATTATGAACTGCCATCCTCCTGCCATGTAGTTCAGGCAGTTCTGCATTGCAAGCTTTACATCCAGCTGCGTGTCTCCTTTCTCCAATAGTGGGAATGCTGCCAGAACAAAGCTTAGTGGGGAATGTCTCTCCTGGGACTGATTGCTCAGGATGCTCTGGAGCCTTTACTGCTCTGCTTTCATCTGTGACACCACCCAAGGAGTAATTTTTTACCTTTTGTTGGATGAGTGTTTAGCTTAATTCTGCATCCAAGTTGATAAAGATTTGTGTGTGTGGTGGGGAAGTCACCCATGTCCCCTCTGCAGTCAGGGAGCAACATTTTTGTGTTCCAGTGTGGTGGTGCCTTGGTAACGTTCAGGTTTAGAGAAGCTGCAGCTTTTTGTATTTTCATCCTTCAGGATGACATATTTACTTCATAATGATCCTCAAAAACTGCCCTCGTACATGGAAGGGAGGGAGTTTGACAGGCACCAGTCAGCCCTGGAAATGTAATTACCTAAAGGAGCAGCTCTGTCCCTGGCAGCCTCTGTCTTAAGGATCACAGAGGCAATTGCTGGAAGCCCCAGCATGGTGTGTGGTTCAGGAGCTGTTCTGGTGTCATAATTGAAGACTGGCTCCCATTACCTTGAGCTGAGCACTGCAGAGCCAACACAGCCCAGTCTAAGTGCCAGAGATGCCTTAGGGAGCCCTTTGGAATATATGAAAGAGTCTGAAAAAGGGAGGGTTTTGGAAAGCCCTGAAAAATTTGTAAGTGGCTATTTGTGGCTGAGCTAAAGAAATGAGCATTTTGTGTAACTTTCCTCAATGAGGTCTTTGTTTAGTCCAAAGGGTGTGATGGAAACAGCCTTGCAAAGCCACAACAGTAACAGGTGTGAGGTGTTATGGAGATGCTTCTCTCTCTAACAGTGTCTCTTCAGAACAGAAAAACCCTTTTGGCTGCTCAAGTTTTCAGTTAAGGTACTAGAAGTCTCTCCCCTTTGTACATTTTTATTACAAAATTCATTGTCACAGTTGCTGACTGATTTAATGGTTAACTGAGGGGTGATCTGTAAGAAATACCTAGGATTTTGTAAAGGGCCAAATTGCTGCCTGGTGAAAGTCACTGACTCAAATCATGATGGTGTAAGCCTCATCTTCTTCCTGAGCTCTGCCTCCTGACTGACATAAATTCTACTTTCTTTTTAGTGCTGTCATGCTGATTTTTTGCAGCCAGGGGACTGTATTTGGAAGCACAAACCCGTTGCACAGGTTTAGATGTGCTGCAAATAATTATGAATGTCTAATGAAGGGAAGCTAAAACATACTGAAAATGTTTGGAAATAAGAGGGAATGTGTGCAGCCAAGCGTTAGCTGTGAATGGAGAGTTCTTGTTGGCATCATTTAATGGGAACTTTCCAGCTGGTTGTTTCTGTGGTGAATGTGTAGATAACAGCAAAACCAAAAAGGCAGGGTTGCTGTAGGTGAATGGAGGGAGCCTTTCACCTCTGGGTAAAAGGGACAACGGAGTGAGCAGCATTTCTGTTTATGGGCTGACACCCCTCAGTCTTTGCCTTCCAGTTTCTGGGCCATCAGAGACCTGGCCTCCTCTAAACAAAGTAGTGTCTTATTCCTTCACAACACCAAATACCATCTGTTTTTTTACTCCTGACTGTCCAGGAAAAAAAAAGGAGGATTTTTTCTTCTTACCTTTCTCTCTCTCTCTCTCCCTCTCCCTCTCTCTTTCTCTGTTAGTGGGGATAAGATCCATTTATATCTCTCCAGACCATCTTGGTGCCATTGACATGAGTAGCCAGATGCCTTTTTGTCCACCCCAGGAAGTGGTCCCTGATCTTTGTGGAGATTCCCCTCTTCCTTTCTTCCCAGTGCTGCTGTGCTTTCCAGTCCCAATGCCGTGTGAGAAGGAACACTTCAGCTTTATGTTAGATGTTGTATAAAGACTTGGACTTGAGCAGCCATCAATAGCTGTGTTGTGATGGATCACCTACATGGATGGAGAAACTGAAAATCAAATCATTCTGAATGAAGAAGCACATGGGGGTTTGGACTGTGCCACTTTCCTGGCAGACCTCGTGCCTCTGTCAGGTCCTGGAGGTTCTCAGCTTCTCTCCTTCTGCCCAGTCGTATTCTGGTGGGTCTGCACCAGCATGCTGGGGAAGAGGAAATATAAATATAATAAAGATAACTCAAGAAGTTTTCTACAAACCCCTTTGCATTGTATGAGTTAGATTGGGTGGGAGAGATGGTGCTTGATTGGCACTGCTGGGAAACACCTCCCAAAGTGTCCTTGAGTTTATGGCTGAAGTAGGGAGATGGTGAGTCCTTCTCTGCACTGTTGTGCTGCCTGCAGAGGGGACACCAAAACACAGAGAATCACTGGAAGTTTCCCCGTGGAATGCTCTCAAATGGGGGCAAAACAACAACAAAAAAAAGTCTTTCTCCTTAGGAAGGTTTGTTGGTACCTGTCCTTGGCTCAGGAGCACGGGAACAAGGGGGTGGGCAGCCCTGCACTCTGCTTGCTTTCTGTCTGGGAGGAATTTCTATTTGTTAATGATTATTCAAACGTTTCTTGTCAGGAGTACAGTCTGCACAGAGTGATAAATGTGTGGTGGGTTAGAGGTGGAGGTTGCTCAGTGCTGACAATTAGTTTGAGCCACAGGCTTTGCTTTCATTGGCATTTTCAGAGCATTAACCTGGACCTTGTCAATTAAAATCCAGACACATTCTGATGAGGGACATCTTCTTCTAATGATAATTGTAATAATATCACTTTTCTTCATTTAAAACCTGTCAGGCAGGCCATGTTTCCTGGAAAATAACTGCCCAATTTTCACATTGCCTAAATAACTAGGAAGTGTCTTTCAGGTTTTTTGAGCTGACACTTCATCACCAATAACTGAAAGCATATGAGGCCAGAGCTGTTAATCTTCGAACACTTAGCAACTTCAGTCAAGGTAATTTGACTTTATCTGCTAAAATAAGCAGGTTTATTAGCCTTCACTTTGGAGGCTAATAAACATTTGATAATTGCCTCAAGTCGTTGATGGGGATTTATCCTATTTAGGTCTTCTATTTGACAGTGTAGCTCCAGAGCATGTCCTAGGCAGTGACCCGTTTCTGCAGCTCACCTGTTCATTAGGTGGAGGGGGAAGCTTGGTACAAAGGTTGATTTAAGGAACTTGTCTGAGTTGCACAAGAAGTCTGCAGTAGAAGTAAGCCTGGAAATCCTGTCTGTTCTTGTATATTAATTGCAGTGGTTTTTTGTGTGTCTGTAAATACATTTTGAATCTCTTTCAGGCCACAAAAATGGCTTTTTAATAGTTGCAATGGGAGTGGTATATCAGGTTTCAGTTGGAAATCCATTGTGTTTTTATTTTAGCATGGTCTGAAAAATAAAAAAACTAAAATCATGTTCAGTTTTGCATGGAAAAATACATTCATTTTTCT
The DNA here is from genome assembly GCA_013397375.1 of Toxostoma redivivum. Taxonomy (NCBI): domain Eukaryota; kingdom Metazoa; phylum Chordata; class Aves; order Passeriformes; family Mimidae; genus Toxostoma; species Toxostoma redivivum. The sequence goes on from VXBI01010675.1 coordinate 216,453, forward strand.
GAATGGTGGTTCATAAGTGAAGTCCTTCACAAAATAGCCACAGTAGCGAAACAACAAACTGTATCAAGTAGAACTGTCTAGACCTTGCAATGTGTCTGGTCTGAGCTTGTTCATGTGGGTGGAAAATGCTACACTTCTTTATTAAAACCTGCTTCTCCTCTGGTCTTTCTCTGAGAGGTGTATAACAAGGAACTCCGGTTAATTATGAGCTCCTCTAGGTGTTGCCATAATGTAAGTAACAATAATCCAATTTATCTCTATAGCATCTGGAAATATGTCATCAATTGTTTGTACTTCAAAACTCAGGGCGTAGCATGGACTCTGAGTAGGAAATCCAGGCACAAAATACTGCACTAAAGAAAGACTGAGGAATGATAACTGAGAACTAAATGGGCTTGGGCTGCTGTGCCTGTATTCTAGAAGTTTATATTTGTGCTTTCAGTCAATGCAAGGAGTAATCCACCTCCTCTGTGGCAGAGCTTTTCCCTTTGCAGTATGAACTGGCAAGCCTGTAATCTGCATTCAGGTGCATATGGAAATCACATTTACAACAGCATAGCTTGAAGGCTGTAAATATTATCAGATATTTTTCCAGTGAGCCTTCATCGACTGAGCTGTGTATCTCACTGCTCTCATTTTTTTAAGAGTGCATTAGGGGTGATCAATAAAACCTGACCTACCTTTGCAAGTTAAATAGGCCTGATTTTAATGGCCAGACTTTAAGGGATTAAGATTTGCTAACAGTGATTTAAAGTGCAAGCAAGGTCCATTTACATGCCATTTCTTTTCCACTTTTGAGGTTTGAATTGCAGTGGAAAATGTGTCACATTGGACATTAAAGCATGGAAGTGGAAGTTCTGATGCCTTTGGAGCATGTCTTTATGTAGGAGCTGCCTTCCTACCCTGCACTTCACTGTGTCCTACTGAAAACATAATGTCATTAATAGACGTGGAACACACCCAGCTGTGCAGAGTGGCTCCTGGAACTCGGACTATAAACAGTATCTGCTGTTTGATGCTTTTTATTTTTTGGGAGATGCCCAAGGAGGTAAAAAGAATGTGCAAGAAATAAACAAACAGATAAAACATAATAAAAATATATATCTGTTGTTTAACCCTTGGAGTACATTGTGGAAATGGAGGCTGGAAGAGCAGCACTTCCCTGCAATGCAGGTCTGGCTGGGCATGAGAAGGGATGGATTGGTCCTGTAGAGCAGGCTTTTGTTTCCCCAACTCATGACTTTTAAACATTTAATTTAAGAACCTAAAAGCCATGTGGAATGGTTTTGTGCCATGAAAGAAGGGTTTGGTCATACAAATGAAATATTTCATTGCCTTAAAGTTAGTCTGAAAGGTGTTGGAATAAGCAGATCACTGAGTCAAAGGTGCTGAAATAAAGACCTCCTGGCAGGAATGCTGTATCCTGCAGACATTATCTCTGTTACAAAGAGCTGCTTGAGAACATTTCAAATATTTTTGTGCCTTTTGTTTGTCATAACCACCCAGCTCCCTGTCTGTTGGGCTAGTTCTGATTACTGTGCTATGTAGAGTGGTGCCTTTGGAGATTCCCGCTGAGATTGGGTGTAGTATGTGCATTTACTGCTGGTGTGTCTCAGTTTCACAAGATCATTATGTGCCAGCTCTTCTCTCCTCTGCATGGTTCATACTGAGTGTGGACTCTGAGAGCCATCAGAAGGTGCTCGGATTTCTCCATTGCTTTACATGGAGCTTGTGTGTGTGAATTTTGGCTTTAGGTTTGTGTGCCTGCATGCTCATACTCTGTTGGACTAGTTATTAATAAAAATTATTATTAATTGTGTCCCTCAGTGATTTTATCTGTCTCTATGGCCCTAGTTTGAGCTCTGCTATGCTCAGTGCTGGAGACCGAGGTTGTACATGACAGTCCTTGGCCCCAGGGAGCTTTTGTGTGAAAAATCTGAGTACAGTGGGAGTAGGAGACGTGGATTGCCAGCAAGAGTGGAGGCAACAGATGGAGCACAGCGCTGGAGATGAAGGATGTGCAGAGCTTCGTGTGTTGGGGGCATCAATGATCAAAACTCCTCTTTGTTGTGGTGCCTGTACAAGCTTACAGCAATCAGGGATTTGGTTTGCTGAGACTAACTCCTGCCTTGTTAACTACTACCTCTTGATTATTTCTGTCTATATCCATCTGCTGCCTCTTTGCTGTTAGAGCTGCAAATTCCTTAGGGTTCAGCCAGCTTTTTCTTTTAGAGTTCGTGCACTACCAAATTCTGTGGGGTTCTGGCCCAGGGTTAATGCTGGGAGCTGCTAGCAGTGGCATTTGCACATGAAAAATAAGGCACTGGGAAAACAATTATTTTCACGTCCTGATTATCTTTATTTGCATTCCAACATCCTCTGAATCTTTGAAACTGAAAACATTATTTAAATGAAAGATACATGATTATAATTATTGTCATAATGTTCTGTAACCACAAATAGGTCAGCGCAGGAAATGCAATTTTTTTGGTGTGTGGCTGTTTATATATATATATAAACACATCTGTATTTGTCTGGCAGGTGATTTTATCTTACAGCCTCTGGCTGTTGCTTTCCTAGGTGCTTATTCATATTTAATCCAGCTCCCCCATGTATTTGCATACATAAATACACACTTGTTTTTAGCACCTGTTTGCATCTTTTAATTCTAGATTGACCCTGAGGCTGCTGGCTTTGGGGTTTGTGCAGCCCCAGGTAGCTGGGTGTTGCATATTGCTCTTCTTTCCCAAGCCCTGAGCCCGTGTCACACTGTCCTGCCAGCTGAAGTTTCCCCAGCTGGCACCACGCCACAGCCAAGTGCTTTCAGCGAGTTCTCGGCTATAATCCTGAGCTGATTTCTGGGATGCAATTCACTGCCACGGTTATCATATCAAAAGGGGAGTGATTTACATTTCCTGCACGTCTCTGTGTTGCCAGCCCCGGAGGATGCTGCAGAGAGAAAGTTAACGCAATTTGATAAAATAACCAAAATGAGCCTATTTACAGCGTTGCATCTTACACTGTGGAGGAATTGGATACAAAGTTGGCACTAAGTATAAATTTAACTGTGCACAGACACTATTTTGGGGACTTTTTTGGCTCCCAGGGAAAAAATAAGAAGATTGTTCCTGAAGACTGAGTGTGTGGAGAGCTGTGTACTTGGCTTTGTGTGTTGCAAAATAAATCTTTATCTTGATTTCTTATTGTGTTTCCCCTTAAAGTCTCTCTCTTCTCCTGATATTCATCAAGAGCAGTGTCTGTATAACATGTTATCTTTGGTTTTTATCTGACCCCCTCAGCCCTCTGCAGTTTCCTCACTGAAAAGGCATTGAGCAATCAGGCCAGCATCATTTGTACAAAGTGAAACTCTTTATGCTGAGATATTTTAAGCACGTTCCTACTGGAAATGCCATAGGAATGGCAGGACTGCAGCGTTTGCTGCTGCTGCGCATTCAGCTGCCTGTATCTGTATGCAGAAGCACACACAGTGGTGGCTTCACATTCATTTCCTGTGTATCAGTTACTTATTAGTAATCCACAAGCCCAATTAAGGAACTGAAGGTAGGATGTAATGCTGAGAGTGTGGCCATGCCTCTCTTGTTGGAGTCTGGAGAGGGAAGGGATGTATCTGGTGCAGGTGACTGAAATGGTGCTGTTATCTCTGAGACAGATTCCTGCAGTCTTGTCTAACTTTGGATTAATCTCTTATTTTTTTATGAGCATCTTTCTTGGTTGTATTGACTGTACTGTGATAAGGGGTTGTGTAAAAGGGGCACTCAGGGAGAACAGGGCACAGCACTCTTGGATTTACTGCACCTTATCGTTTGCATTAGAGGTTTTGATATTGTGTACTTGCAGCTGCAAATGCAAAAATATGTGGCATAAGTTTCATAAGATTTCCAGGAATGGCAGCAACTCCTCTGCAGGGTTTGTAGTCCAAGGTCAGGGTGTTTTTCAGGAATTGGTGAGCAGAGGTCAAAAAACTCAGCTTCAGGCTGTTCAGTATGGGGTATGCTTTGCCTCCCATTTCACTTCCCTTTTCTTCCTCACATTTCAGCAAAGGAATATATTTGTTCATGCCTGTGTTTTACCTGCCTTTAAAAGCTTTGAAGCTTTGCATAGTTCTCACTTAACTTTAGCAAATCCCTTAAAAGCAGATCACAGAGATTAACCACACCAGGAAAATACCACCGTGTCACCTTGATTAGTTTGGGTGTCTGACCTCCTCTTCCTCCTAACTTTGACTGCTGCTTCTTGTCATCTTTGATTTCATCTTTCTCTTTTCAGTTTTTCCCCCCTTTCCCTTTACTGTCTATGAAGATTTGTACTGCCTGATACTATCACCTCTCCACACTGCTTGAATCTCAATGCAGGTGCCCTGGGACGAGATTAATCTCACCCTTCCAACTGATACGTCTCTTTTAATGTATGATGTCCAAAGAGAAGACCATTCCTGGATCCTGGAAATTAAAACCGACATGTGCGCATGTTGCTTTATCCAGACAAAATGTAAATTTCAGTGGAAGTCAGATGACAGTATGGGTGCTTGGCTGGCATGCAGCAGGTCATGGCACTTTCCTGTGCAAGTCATCACTGATGAAAAGGGAAGCTCTGCACTTTTCTTCCGTCTCTCTCATTCTTTTTTTCTCTCCATTCTACTTTTTTTTTTAAGAGCTGATTTCCTTAGGGAGTTGTTAATGCTCAGGGCTTTTTACCCTGACATTTCGGACAATGATGTGACAACACAAGTGCATCTATTACTCTTCTTCTGGAAGCTGACTGAAGCTAAGGACTTGATGGATAATGGCCACATTTTCCAGCAGCACCTGATGTACATGTGAGAAGAATGACTGAGTGACCTGCATATAAAACCAGACTATGTCAGGCACAAAGTCTGAGCACAGAACTGGGAGGGAAGACTGAGAACATGAACCTTTCATCATGAAGTCCTTATTTTTCTCCCCTTCTCTCTTTTGCAGGAAATCTGGTGATGTGTTGAGGCAGGGCAGGCTGTGGTGTGGGAATGTGTAATCTCCCTCATGGGAAGGGAGGGCAGAGGGGAGCAGGCTTGTGTGGCACGGGCAGCTTTAAGAGAAGGAGGCTGCACTCCTGGAAGTGGAGCATCACTTCACCTTTGGTTGCTAAAGAAAGCTGATTCTCCTCAGCCTTGAGTAGTCAATTTACAAATTGAATGTAAAACAGCACTGGCTGGAGCTTGCATTCTGTGCTGCTGTGAGAGACCTTCAGGGAGAAGGGAAGAGAGCTGGAAGCCCTTGGGGCTGGCTGGGGCTCTGGATCTGGAAGTCACAGGCCACTGGTGCAGGTGAGGTGTGCTGGTAGGATTTCGTGCCCTTGGTGCTTTGCTGTGTGCTGTAGACCTTTTGCTGAAGCTGATACTGTTCTGCTTTACATTCCACAGCACAGACTTCCTAAAGCTGATTTTGAACTCAGCTGGGGAGGGATGGGGAGGAAGGGGGGTGACAGTGGGCAGGGCTGGGTGCTCCCCCCTCCCTGTTCCCCAGCACATTGCTCAGGCACACAATCCCTCTGACCACTGACTCGTGTCCTTCCAGTTTCTCTCTCTGCAAGATCACTGTGAGAAATGATCAAGAGTTCAAGTTGTTCTGGAGAAGGAAAAGTTTAAGGAGGAGGGCAGGACCATGTGCATTTTGCACCAGGAGCACAAGTGTGCAGGGAGTGGATGGATGGCAGTTCTGCCCTCAGCTGTGCTGTTCTCATGAGCAGCACATCAGGAGCTGCCAGAGTGCCCAAACCTTTCCTTTGCTGAACTGCTCTGGGGTATCATGAAAAAGCATTTCATTATGTACTCTCTTCTTTTAATAACTTTAATAATTATTAGGTGAGCTTTTAGGCTCAGGGAGTAGCTCACAGGTGAGGTGTGATGTACTGAAGTCCATTACACTCTTGATGTTGTAGCAGCCCAAGCTACAGTCGTGCCTCAGTTCAAGAATGTGCTCCAAGCAGACCTTAAATGTTCAATTTTCATGGAGGACACACTCATAAATATTTGTGAACCAACAGGAAGTTGCAGTGTGCCAACAGAAAAAAATAACATAGTGGAAAAACCAATCCAAGGTTGAGTATCTGTTTCTGGAACATATTTTCTGTGAATAATTTCCTGGCTTCTCTGTACTTCTGATTTTCCATCTTTCCAGGGGCACTCCCTCACCCTTACTGGGATTTGGGGAAGACTAGTAATTTGCCAGATGTAAGGTAGTCAGGGGCCACTCTGGAGACACCAAAGAACATCAGAGAAATCACAGTGCCCTCTGTAGCAGTGCCTGTTGTAATGCTTGTTCTTTAGTTTGTATAAGGCAGAAGTGACTGCAAAACTTCCTTTTCTCTACCTAATGTAGCTTATAATTGCAGTAACAGTTGTTTCATATGGAATAGGGTGCTGTTGTTTGTTGAAAAAAAACCCATAAAATATTCTCCAAAGAAATGATGATATCCCATGTTCCTTATTAGCAAACATTTTGCCAAGAAATACATGGTTGTAATGAGGAGGCTGACAAACACCCCCACTGTCACAGCATTTAACATCATTGCCCCTGGGTTTCTTGATTATCTCCAGCACAGCTGTCATGTTGCCCCTTTGGAAAAAATGACCTGACATCACATGCACCAACTCCAAAAAGTCTTGGTTTTTTTTCCTAGAGACAGGCAAAATTATTTTCAAGCAGTCTCTGGTGTTTTTACCAAACTTGTTGGAATATTGCACTGAAATGGGGACCTGTTGCTTCTATATCCCAAGTTAAATGATTGTTCAGGTTTCCTGTCACACTTGGGCATTACCACAGCAGGACTCCTGCCAGGATTCTGTACCTGCTGCCTACATATGTAAGAGTATTATTTATTAGCTGTGGCTGGAACAGGGGCTCTGTGTTCCCAGGATGTAATCCTCTCTCCCGCTGCAGGAAAGGTGCCCTCAGAGCCCTTGCTGCCTCCTGCTGTGGTCCCTATGAAATGGGAGCAGTGATGTTGTTCTTTCATATTGCTCCATCCTGGAACAATGAGTTGCTGCTGTTCAAAATGGGCCCATTTTCCAAGAAAAAGAAAAGCAATACAAGACCAGTAAAAATAGATAATTTTCTAAGCTTTCAACAAGTACAAACCTGCTTCACCAATAACTGAATATAAATTTCCCTCTAATTTTGGGTCTTTTGAACCTATCTTGGTCCTTAGAATAGCCCCTGATTGGTAAGGAGGATTTTCAAAGCATTAATCACCCAGTTCCCTGTGGCTTTTGGCAGGAGTTTAGTGGCTGATTTCCCTTTGTGGCTTTTCTGTTAATCTCTCCTTCACCTCCTCTCCCAAGCAGACACAAGGGTTACACATCCAGCCTCTCCCAGTTCCAGGTGGTGGATGTCCATGGACAGCCCCAGCCATGGCACCAACATGGTTCTAAGGCTCAATGAACCATTCTGGGCTGAGCAGGAGTGTTAGACTTGAGCTTCTTTTACTCTGTGAGGAGGGAAAATGGCTTAATTTTAGGTTCATTTGTTATTCTGGGCTCCTACAAGAGTTAAAATGAGATTTTTATGCTGGCCAAAATGGTTGTGAAAGTGAAAACTTCAGAACTTGGGAACAGCTTCAAAAGGCCGAGTATTTGGTCAAGCAGAGGGGGTGGTGCTGGCAGGGGTGTGCTCAGGGCAGGTTTTCTTGCAGGATTTTGGTCTCACAGTCTGGTCCAGGGCTGGTGGAGATGAGGGCATAGGCAGAGAGCCGAATGTGTCACCTGGACCTGAACCCACCCTGCTTTTGGAGCCTGCTGGGCACAGCCTGAGCATTGCTCTCTTACCCTGGTGCAGTGGGAGATTGCAGATGGCAGAGATTTGGAGAAATTGGTTTAGTTTGAAAACAAATCTCCTTCTCTCCTCCAGATAATTTCTGTTTATTTTTGAAGGGGAGAAAAGCAATCAGGCAGCTAAAAAAAGCATAGCCATGACAAGTTGGTGATGCCTGGCCTATTCCAGAAGGCTTCCTTGTGTGTAGTACAAAGTGTTTCTGTTTGTGCAAATGCATTACTAAAAAAGAAAAAAAGCTCATAGCCTTTTGGAAGCCATGCTGAGACTGAAACAGCCAAAGAGGGAAGGAGGAAAATATCCCCAAATGGCTGAAATGGTGAATGGAAGAGAGAAGCATGGGGAGAAGCATGGCTTGCATGTGGAATCAGGAGAAGTGTTTGCTTGGGCATCAGAGTTGGGCTTCAGCCAACCAGCCCACCTTCACTGAAGCTGGAAGGAGGAGTTTTATTTCTTTTTTCTGAAGGTGGAGAGGGAGCTGACACTGCTGGAATGAGGAGCCCCCTGCATGGTGCCTGTGCAGGGTGAGAGGGAGAGTGAAATGCAGCAGGGCAGCAGCTGGCAGATGTGGGGATAGCCCTGTAAAGGGAAATGTTTGCCAGTGAGAAGAGATGAACGTGTGGATGTGCTTGTAGGATCCTTGTTACCGTGTTATCGTGGATCTCCAGGGACAAAATAGCCACTCATGCATGGAGCGTAAACAGACACACACTATGTATAAATAATGTGTGCAGGAGCAGCTTCTGAATCCAATTCCCATCATTATTTAAAAACCTGCTACTTAAGCAAATTATTATAATTCCAGTGACACTAACTAATCCATCAGTAATTAGGATGGGAAATGGGAATAAATTCCATGGAAATGATCTTAATATTTCACCCATCCAGTTGTACAGTAGTCTTGAAAGAATAAGCTGTTATTTGCCCATTTTTGGAGGGCTATAATTTAGTTGATTTTAAAAAAGAAAAAAAATCCCCTGGAGATCTCCATGTTGGGTTGAGAACACTTAAGTTTAGAATAATACAATTAGTGCTTTTGCTGCTTTTGCAGTATCTTCTCTTAGCATAGCTGATTATGTAAATACTGGTAATAATTCCATCTTCTCTTGGCATCGGTTGCATCCTGTGAGCTCACTTCTTTCCAGGCTCAGTGAAGCCACATGGCTGCTGCTGTACCAGAGATGCTTTTGCTGCTCCCTTTGGAGAGCTCCTGTGTAACATTTCAATATCTCAAAACTTTTCTCATGAGTAACAGGAACTGTAAATATACTTACTAGAGCTGGGGGTGTTTATCCAGGAGAAAAGGAGACTGAGGGAGGACCTCATGCATGCCTAAAACTGCCTGAAAGGATGCTGGGGGAGACTGGGGGGGATCAGTCTGTACTAAGTATCAAGTGATGGGATGAGAGCAAATGGCCTCAATTTGTACCAAGGGAGATTCAGGTTGGGATTTAGGAAAAATTCCTTCACCAAGAGAGCTGTCAATCACTTGAATAGGCTGCCCAGGGATGTGGTTGAGTCACCATCCTTGGAGGTATCTAAAAGCTGTGTAGATGTGGCACTTGGGGACATGGTTTAGTGGTAGATTTGGCATCCAGCACTGGGGTTCAACATAGCTCAGAATGCCTGCCTTGAAGTAAACACAGTTTGCCAAAATAACAATGGAGTGTTGGGAGAAACAGATTCTGAAACCCCTTGAGGGAGTTTGCAAGTGCTGGGAGCTTTGAAATTCACCCTTTTTGATCTGCCAGCCCTGTGGCCATGAATCCTAATTTTTTATGTACTCCTAAATATGCCAGAGGAGTCAGCTTCTCTGTACAGGAAAATGTGCTTTGTAATACCAGTTTCAGTATCTTGCACAGAACCTGGTAATCAAGTGAGTTTGTTCCTTGGCTTTGCTCTCTCTGGGGAGTAGATTAAGATCATCAGATGTCTTTCACTTGCAGCAAAACAAGTTTAAATACCTGTGTTGGAGGAGTAAGGCAAATGCAATTCCTGCCTTACATTGTGTGCCCCTATTGAAACAGGTCACTGTCAATGAAAAACTCTCTCACCAACCTTTAAAAATGGGTTTCTCTGTAATTCTGGTTCTGCTGAAGGGTAAAGCTGTGTACAGTAATTGAATCGGTGGGGCATGCAGGCTGAAATTCTGCAGGATGGAATTACGGAGCTGTAATAGATTGTCTCTGTTTTACCCTCTCTTCCCTCTGTTGTATCTTTTTTTCTCTACCTCCTTCTCTTATTTCTTCGTGTTGGAATTGATATCTGAAAAGTTTTAAGGGGTTTAGTGAGCAAAGCTGAAGTTGCGATTCAGGAAAATGTGAATTTTTAAATTTGTTTTGAACTCTTTACATCTTAGAGCCCTGGTCATCTCTGCTGGCTAAATTATGTTGAAGCAAAATCTTGTTTAGAAAAACCAAACCAAAATCCTCAGTAGAGAAGGACACCTCTTACAAGCACTGCCAGAGAGCCCCTGAAATGTAGGGGAGGAATGCTGAGATCCCTCTGTCACAGAAGGAGAGGGAGTTTTGGATGCATTCAAATCCTTGAGACCTCCATGCTGGCTCTGCAGACAGGACAAATTCCCTTTTGAAATCTGTGAATAAGGATATGTACAGCTGCTTCTTCCTCCTCAGATTTTAAAACCATATAGGGGTTTGTTTGTTTGTTTGTTTGTTTGTTTTTTCCTGCTGTAACATAGAGGTTGTTCAGCCTCTTGTTTTAGGATGTGTTCCTTTCCTGATAAGATGCCTGATTCCAGTGCCTCTCTCAGCAGCCAAAATTGCTTGAAGGTTTTAGTTTTAATTCTGGAAAGTTTATTGGAGCATCGAAGTTGGGCCAGTAGCAGATACTGTCTCAGTCAGTTCTCTTTCTCCCCAAACTATGGGAATGCCTCCTACATTTTTTCAGCTATAACATACTTCAGATGAGCTATGATTCTTGCTAAAATATCTGGGAATATTGAACAAATATATGCCATATTGTATCATTGAACAAAACTGTGCTTTCCTTTTAATTTTGCTCCTCCCCCCCCTTTTTTGTTTCAGCTATTTTCTCATATCTTTCCAAAGTCAAAAGCCAAAAACTCACCTCAGCAGTGCCACACCAGACCTATGCTGACCTAGTTTCCAGGAAGCCCAGAATTAAATCCCCATTTATTCAGCAAGTGCTAAACCAACAGAATCTGCTTTCCAAATACCAGATCAATTGTGGATGTTGGAACAAGAGATTGAGTTTCATCAGGGTTTGTCTGGGTGAAATGAGAAGCAGGTCTCAGACAAAGTGGTGCCTCAAACAGAGGTGAGAAAAGCCCTCAGGGGACAATTCTTGGTGGAGCTGTGACCAGAGCACGTGGCTTAGGATTGCAAACAAAGCAACAGGTTTCTGATTTATTTCTTTTTAGGGAAGAAGTATGCTATGCTTTGTGTTTGGAGGAGAGGTGGTTACACACACAAAAAAAAGGAAAAAAAAAAGCTGTGATCAAATTTCCTAAATACAGCAAATTATGTGCAAAAGCTCTGAACACTGAGCAGTTACGTGAAGGAGGCAGAAGACAATCAGAGTTGTTTGTTCCTTGACAATACTTGCTGAACTACATCTCTCCTGACACGTTGGATTGAAAAAGCCTTCACCTGCTCCTCTCTTCCATCTCCAGGCTCTGAGGGCTGTCCTGCATCAGTCCCTTTGGCCACTGGGCCACTGGCCATTGCACCACATTGATCCAGCCTACCCAGAGTTGTCCTTTGCTGCCACTAGCAGCAAATCCCAGTGCACAAACCACAAAGGTTTACACAGGGCCTACTTTCAATTCCTTTTTTTAAAGCAAATTCAGCTGTGAAATCTTTTTTTCCCCCCAGTATTTTCTGGGAGTCTGCAGTAGAAGTAGGGCTGCAAGTTTTAGATCCAGATGAGCAACTCTTCTTTCATTAGTTGATGTCTTTTATTTAGCAATAAATAAATAAATAAATAAATAACAAATCCCTCCTTTTTGGTCTTTCTGCCTCATATGCCTGTGTCACAGCCTTTTTTCCATATAATTAATCAGCCCATATCTCTCATGCAGCTCTGCTTGTCAGCAGGGATTAAAGCCTGACAGTATTTAATCATCTTGTATTTCATAGAAGACTAACAGTCTCCTTTTGCTTCTTCTTCCCTGCTTTCCTTTTCATTTCCTTCTCTTTTCTGGGTATGTAGCACAGTGTCTGCTGTGTCTGAAGTGAAGGGAGTGACAGGTATAAAATTCCTTTCTTGACTTTTTTCTTCTGTGACCCATGTAATTCTCTCATGGGATCATTTGCTGTGACATTTTGGGTGTACTGTGACCTACCCTGTTAGCACAGAGACCTACCACATGCTGAGGCTGTAGGAGTATGTATTGAATCATGTTTTACTGTTATTTTTTTCCCCCAGGAAATAGAGTAAAGCTGTGAGCCAAGTGGGCTGAATAACTAAATCAATTATTATTTCATGTTTCTGGGGCGATTTAGCTGTTTGTTTTGAATATATGTGAGCAGCTTGGACATTGACTTTGATTCATTTTATTAATTTATGTATCTCATTAAATTATGGATCTCAGTGTTTGACCTACTCACAGAGATCCTTCCTTTGGAAAGGAATGGTGGAAATGGATCCTTCCTGTAGACACAATACTTCTATTTCAGGGTATAAATCCCCAGGGATAGATGACTCATCTCCTAGAAGGGCTTCTTTGTCTCCATTGATGTTTCAATAACTTGTCCAAATAGAGATATTTTCATCATAGATACATGATGAGGTTTAGGTCTTTGCCACTGCCACAGGAATTTTGTCCCAGGCTGGGTTGGGCTGGGAGGCTGAGGGAGCTGTCCATGGTCCCAATCCCTGGAATTCAGGAGTTCCAAGGGACTCTGATCTGAGGGCTGTGGCACAGGTTCAACCCCATGAACCTGAGGGCTTGGCTCTCTGCAGAGAAAATGCTTTGTCTCCTTTTTCCCAGAGTATGGATTGCTAATTCCTCAGACTTAAAACAATCACTCTCTTAATTTAATTAGACCCCCCTTTTGGCATGGATGATGTCAGATATTATAAGGTCTGCAGATCGAACAGATTGAATGTATTCTGTTTAATTTGAATTTGTAGGTTAAGTAGTGCTGACCCCGGCTGGCTTTTGTATGGGAGACTCCCAAGAAATCACAAGTACCGTCAATGCAAATGGCATTTTGCTTTCCCCACACCAAATCCAATGCCACTGGAATATGTTTGCTTTCTGCTGCTTTTCTGATGGTGCTGTATTGATGGCTGAAAATTGGAAGAGAAAGGAAAGGGAGAGAGAGACTTAAAACAGTTGAAAAATCCAATTATTTTCGTGTCCTAGGTAAATGTTTTCTTGCTGCAGGAGAAAGTTCTATTTATAACAGGGTTCAGGTGCTGAGAGAGGTCATAGGAGGTAGCAAGGTAAAGCCTTTGGCAGATGCTGTTGAATCCTAGAATATTCTTTTTCCTAATTCAGTTAAGAAGACTTCACCTTCACTAATTCTTGCTGTAGGAGGCAGCTACTACAAGTCTTTGACCTCTTTTAAAATCAAATGGTGGATGAAGTGTTTGGTTACAGTTTTGACAACAAAAGTAGAATAATAAATCACAATCATTGATGAGAATTAGGTGTTTTTCTTCATTGACTGGATTGGTACAGTGGTGCAGTGAAAACAAAAAGAGCAAACAGATCAAAAGACAGTGAAGAATGTAATATTGGCTGGTTTCTTTTAGTTCTAACATGGGCAACTTTAGGTCAGCAGACTGAAAATCCATACCTAAAAGCAGCCAAGTGGCTCTTAAATGGAATTTGCTTGTGCCAGAAATCCCAGGGACAAATGTTTGTTTTGTGTTGAATGGGCTGTCAAACTAATGATCAGAATAGATCTTTTTGGCCTCAAACCTTTTTATCAATATAGATTCTTCATTTTTCTTCCAAGACTGGCTGAATGGCTGTTTATATTTTATGGGAAACAGCAAAACCAGCAGGCTAAAGTAAAAACCAACAGCAGTACCAGAAGTTGGGGCTTTTTTAAAGGGAGGATTTATGATGTTTAAGCCTTGATTTATTTAAAAAAAAGAGCACGAGCAGTGGTTTTAAAGCACATTTGCCAAGGAACAAGAGGTAGAAAACTGCAAAATAAAAGTTAGGAAGTGATAAATGCAGACATCACTTAATAAAGAAAATTAATTCTACAAGCAGAGCGATACAGAAAGGAAACATCCGTTACTGAGGAAGGGGCACTGAGGCAGAGGACATTTGTCATCTCAAGTGACAATTAGATGAGCTCCAAGCAGAGCAGGGTAAAGAAGGTAAAAATATGCAAGGGAAGAAAATGAGGCGAGGAGAATTGAAGGAATACAGAGCAGACTTTTTCAGGTCTGTTGGCCTGATTTATGCTTTTACACCCTCCTTAGCATACAAACATCCCTGAAAGGAAGAGCCTGCTTTGCTCTCATTAGTGTACAGTCCTGTGAGCACCACACTGGGTGAATCTGCTTGGCAGCAGCACCTGAGAGCAGCTGTGGGACTGAGCAGAAGGTGGTTCAGCAAGGGAGAGGTGAACCATGGGGATGCCTTTTCCCTGCCTGCTTCCCAGGGGCTTGGGCAGGAGCAGCAGCAGCCAGGTGAGGGATGTGCTCTGCCCTGAGCTCAGGGTTGTGCTCAAATCCGAACTCTGCAGAGGAAAACCCTCTGCAAAGATTGGAGAACACCACGGTCTGTCCCACTGTATTGAGCTCCACTCAGTATATTCACCATGACTTGAAAAATCAGGCTCCATTTCCTTCTGTGGAGACCTGAGTAGAGATGAGAAAATACTGGTTCTGTTGGGAAAAATTCTTCACAAGTTATTTCCTCTCTACATCTCTGTATTTGGGTAATACAAAACCTTCCCCTGCACCCCGTGGGTGTTGTTACCACAGGGGTCTCAGTGCATTGGCTGTCATAACTTAGCTTCTGCCCAAATATTCATGTTTAGAGAAGGGTGGGCTTTATATTTTTGCTCTTAATATTTTGCATTGGCAGAAGAAATTGCTGGACTGATTTTAAATGGAAGTGCTGACAAAATGGGTGAGTTTTCTGTTGATGCAATTCAGATGATCCTGAACATTTCTGTCATCAAGGGGCTCTTGTAATCCCCTAGTTCTCATGGACTTCAGATTTCTCCTGTGTTCACTGCCAGGTCTCTTCCATTGCCAGAGCCCTTTTGATGCATTTCTCTATGGCTAATATCAAAGGGTAGCCCACAGCAGAAACATCCAGCAGTGCCTTTGCACAGAGCTCCTGTTCTGGGGACCCTCTCATTTAGTCCCAGGATGAATAATTCAAACCCAGGTTGAACAGGATGTGCCAGCCAGGCTCTTGTTTCTGCAGTTCCTTTGGAAGAATATTTGCCTGATGATCAAACCTGACACAGGTACTGGGATGTCCTGGGGAAGATGGGCAGGGGGACATCAGTGCTCCCCAGGTGTGCTCTCATGCCTCAGGTACACAGTCCTGCACAGGTATCAGTACTTAAAAAGAAATCTTCACCTACTTTGTAGAAAATCAGGCAGGGGCATCACCCATCAGGCTTTCAGCACTGAGAAATTTAGACTGTTTTAAAGATTTTATTGAGACTTCCAAGTGGAAGCAAATTCCTTCAAGATGAACGTCAGCTGTTTATGCATATTTTTTTAGAGCTTGCTTCTTGTTCTTGGTGAATTTGGGGTGGTTTTTTAAGTGTTGTATGAATAAACTGTTAATGGTGCATCTGTGTGTAATACCCTTTCAAGTGGCCAAGTTTGGCAGGAATTGAATGTTCTGCAGAAAAAGGGGCTGTTCAGTCCCAGGTCAAGTAGGGTTTTAAGCTCCAAAAGCTGAGTGATTTTGTGTCAAATACTGTGCTTGTGCTTTTGATCCAGCTTTCAGCAGTTCTGTACCTGTCATTAGTGCTGTAAAAGAGACAGGAAATTGAAAGTCCTACAGTTTTAAGAGTCAAATTTGGCCCAACTCAACAAGATTCACTTAGAGCCCTTGGGGCACTATTCTTACAAACATAAATTTCTCAGGACTGCAAGCCATGGACCTTCCTCTTCTTTTGGGTTTAATAAACTTAGAACTTTTGCATGCAAAATGCTGGAAAGATGAAGTTATTAATTATTTAGTTCTTTGCCATTATTTTTTATTCTGCATATCTTACTAAAAAGATAACAAAACAAACAAATAAAACCCACCAAAAATAGTTGCTTTAGGCACATTACACAGTAGGAAATATTCTTGAAGTCAGCAGCTGTAAACCGTGATTGCCCTGTATGGAATGGTTACAGGGAAGACCTGTATGTTGGTGTTAGGCAGGACAGCTTCCATTTTTCTGGCAAGTGGCAACTTCATGGTCTCTTTTCTGTCCAACAGCTCTAAATAAAAGAGAATAATCTTTTTGAGCTGTAAGACTGGAGTTGATCTCCTCTCTGTGGTACACACCAGAGGCAAAGGTTCTGTGGTCTGTGGCTCTGCTGTTTCAATCCTGTTTATACATCATTTATTTCAAATTAGTGAGACTTAGCAGGAATCCAGAAATTTGCATCTGCTCCAGCATCAGGGCCAAATAGGCAAAAATGGAGCAAAGCCACAAGGACTACTAAGAATCTGGGTAGTATTGGTTAAATGCCATTGCTGCTTTCAGGGAATACCTTTATTCCACTTAGTTTGCTGTACCAGCCCTGTGGCCAGGCACACAGGAGGGGTGTGCTCAGGTGGGAGCTGCCTTTGGGCAGCAGGGAGAGTATTTTCAGCCCTGGGGGTTGTTCCAGAGCTGTGCTGGGTCACAGACACCTCCTGAGGATCTGCTTGCTGGCTCTGTGTCATGCCAGGAGCTGCCTGAACACATTAATTATCCATTCCTGTGCATTCTTGGCTCCAATTAATTTACAAGCTTAATCTTTCAGTTTGGTTATGCAATTTGCTCCATGAAATATCACTTGTGTTCTTTCTAGTAATGAAAACCCACAAATAATCCCCATGCCCTAAGTACCTGTCCTGATTATCTACTGCGTTCATAAGCGCTGCTTGTGGAATTATTTTGCCCGGTTAATGTTTGATTTTGTATTTATTCTAATTGCCAGTGTTGCTATTTTAGAAGTTGCCAACCCACTGGTGGATATTTTGGTATAATCCTTTTTGCCATCCCCTAGCAAGCTCCACTTTGCTTGTTTTACAAAGCCATTCTGAGTTCCTGTGCAGACACAACTGTTCACTGGGGCTGGCCCCTGTTCCATATGGTGCACATTAATCACAATTCTGCTATATAAACACAGACTTGCATTTCAGGCTGCATACGGTTGCCCAGCTGAGGCTGAATGAAAGATTTCATTTTTGTAAGTCATATAAAGACACCTGAGACTCTGAACACAGTGCAACGTGACTCTCTGTTCTATAGAACACATCAGTTTGCTAATTAAAAATCTGCTCTTATGGTTGATGCTCGTTTCTTTTTATGAAGCCCTGGAATGCTATTAAGCAGGTCTGGAATAGTGATGTGTGGTTTATTGTTCCTTCTTAAAGTTATTTCCTGCCTATTTTGTCTGTGATTTTGTTGTCTTGAAGAGTCACTCTTTGCTTTTCATTTATGATTTTCATAGAGTAAATCTGCAAGTATTGTTTATAGTTGGAATGTTCTCAATTGTATATTTTCTGAACAGCTTGGATTTAATAGTTGGTTTATGTTTGGAATAAACAAGTTAAAAAAAAAAAAAGTAAAGGGCCATGAATCAACCAAAGAAAAATAAAACCAAAGTCTTTAGACAAGTAAGTAACAGGGCTATACACCTTTTAACCCAGAAAATTCATCAATCCTTTTGTCCATGTGTACACTCACGTAATCATTTTGCTTTGATTCATGTGTACTTCAGGGACTCTGATGCTTACTCTAGGTCAGAACTATCAATAGAGCTATTACAGCAAGACAGAAGAAACACAGCCTGTCTCAAGTATTCAGCTGTTCGGGATTTTTTCTAAAATACTGCCAGTAGATAAGCTGCAGCATGTTACTCAGGCATAAAGTTATCCAGATTTTATAAGAGCAGGGTCTATGATAGAAGAAATCTTAGGCTGCAAAAGCAATATTTAATACTCATAGAGCAGGGAATGTGTGGTACAGGGAAGGGAGAGACCCATAGGTCATTATGTCACTTATAGATAATTATTAATGAAGAACAGCTTGAGAATTTGACATGTACAAATATTCAGCTTCTGATGTGCCTTTCTATCCTGGTACTGTTTGTAAGATTTGCTGTAACCAAGAGAGACTCCCACTTCTAGCAATTCTTAAGTGTAAGCACATGAAAAACCTAGTTTTGATCAATAGTTTTTATGGGAAAATCCATAAAACAAAACAGACCCTTTATACAATTCAGAACAAATAATTTAGATTACAAGCCTGGAGACAACTTCTGTTTAAGCTTGGCTGGGGGATGATGCTCTAACATGCAAAGTGGTCTTGTATAGCATTGACATTTAAATATAATCATAGGAGTACATGGTTGAGAGTCCAACAAGAGCCACAAGCAACTAAGTCCCTGGCAAGAGGAGCTGATGGGAAGGACTGCAGTGATTGCAAATGAGGCCTGACCAGGAGGTAATGTGATTAGTGTTCTCTAAAAAGTACGTTGCAGAAATTAGATGAAGCCTGGAGTGAGGTGGAGGTGGGGGAGAAATCCCATAATTCCTCCAGTTTCATCTCATAAGAGCTTTATCCTTTTCAGTTGTGGGTTGTTGGTGTTTTGTTGTTTTTTTGGGTTTTTCTTCCCAAGCCTTGTGCTGAGGGTGTTTGTGAGATTTGAAAGAAAGCTGAGGTTTTGATCTTGTCATGACTGAAAGTCCTTTATAAATGTCAGAGTTGCTGCCTGAGAATCTGGGACGCTGCTTGGCTGCTTCTCGGGTGAGAGCTCAGCTAATGAGGCCACCAGAGAGCCACTGGGAGCAGCCTGGGTGGTGGCCCTGCTGCAGGGAGCCTCTGGAGAGGGAGGAGGCACCTGGTGTGTGATGGCCAGCAAACTGCCAAGCCTAATTTATCATCATGTCCTGCATTCCCACCTCGGGAATGTTTTGGTGATGCCCTGCAGTTGTCACCTCTTTGTGTGCTGACTCTCTGGAGGTTTGGGTGGTGTGTCCTGTGTGCTGCATTCAGAATCCATCAGAGCAGGGTGAGATAACCAGAGCAGGGCACCTGCAGGGCCATGGGGGCACAGGACACCTGTGGGACAGAAGCTTTGTTGGCTCATGAAGGTTTTAATCCAAGTGAAGCCACAGCAGCAATGTGACACCAGCACGCATCTGACATCAGCAGTCACCAAAAACATGAAGAGCCTAAATTCACATGGATGTGACTTTTTTTGACATTTCATAAACATGCAGCTTTTCTAAGGCTCACTAAGGAGTTTGCTTTTTTTAAGAGCAGTGATTAAAAATTTCCACAGTGTATTTAAAAGGAACAGGAGGGTTGTTACAGGAGATCCCACCAGCTGCCATTCACATGCCTGAATAACTGATTTGCACTGGAGTCTGGCAAAATTGTTTTTTTGAAGATACTGAACAAGAATAGTAACTTTTTCCTGGGGTACCAGGAAATTATATATATAGGCATATATTGATGACAAGTTTCTTCCCTCCAAACTACAGCTGAAAGGGCCAAGCAGTTTCCTGGTTCAGCAGCACACAGAAGCCCAAGCCTTAACTTGGCACTCAAATAATTTCCTTGAGTTCAAGGAAAGTTCACATGTGCTTTAATTTATCTGCTTAAAAGGTTTTGGGCTGAGCTGTGGTCAGTGATGACATCAATGTCCTGCAGACTTGTTGCTCCCCAAACCTCTGCCAACATCTGTCTCTACTGATCCTGAGAAGCTCAGAAGAAAAATCCTGTGTTTGAAAGGAACATAAAGGGTCCTCAACAGCAATTCAGATGTACAGATTAGGAAACCACTTTTCTAAAGCCCTAGAATAGCACTTTTCACTGCCTAGAAATTGGGTGCTTATGTTCTTCATGGATTTTGGAAATGGCAGGTGTCAAACAGAAACTGTGCTGATGCTATAGTAGAAAACTCTGTTACTAAAATGTATTTTCCCCAGGAGAAAACAGGATTTTCCTGAGTGCTTGCTGTGGAGGGCATAGGTGTGGTTTAGACAGGAGGTTCAGTCTAGGAAGCAGCAGCGCAAATGGATTTGTGTCTGACAAGTATCACCTTGTGAATTTGATACTGGCCATGGTAAACTCGTGGTAAATCTATTAAAATGTCTGGAGACCTCACTGTAAGACAAGAATGTGTAAATACCAGTGAGTTGTGTATAGAACAGCAAGAATGTTTTTACTAACTAAATAATAAGACATTCCTCTGCCCCAGCCTGCTTGATCTGCACTCCTTGCTTCAGGTAAATCAGCTTGAGCTGGAGTACACAAGCAGGACTTTCTAGATTCTGTCCTGCTTTATAAAATTAAGTCTCTGGCTGGTGGATTAATTAAATGGTGGTGCATGGCTTTGTTTTGGAGTTTCCTGCCAGTTGATTTGGAGCACTTGAGCACCACATCCATTTAGAGGTGTTATTTATTGTATCTCTGAGCATTCAGGACTCACCTGGGATCTGACTGTTTTCCTGTGCTGGGCAGATTTGTTCAGTTTGGGTTTTGGGGACTGGAAGATAAAGCCATGGTAGCTGGACAACAGCAGCTCTGTTAAACCATTGAGATCTGACACTGTGGCTCTGGAATCCCCAGAGGATCAGGAATTTGGGGAGAAAAATGAGATTCAATCATTCTGGCACTAGCTCTTGTGTCTCTCATGGTAAAGGAGCACACAAACAATGATTTGGAATTTGTTTCCACTACAAAATGGATCCTTGATCCCAAGGCAATACACAGTAAAAAGGCAAGCAGCAATGAATCAAATACAGAAGCTCATGCTACAACTAAACCTGAGATTTCTATTGGGAATTTTGTATAGCTTTTCAGCAGCAGAATCTGGGATGCATCAAACACTTGTAGTATGATATTTTTAATAATTAGAAGTCCAAATATGTGCAATTACCAACAGTAAGACTTCTGTCAGGAATGACTGCACCCAGTTTAATTTAATGTACTCAGCCTTGTAATTGTTTTTTTTTAATCTTGCTGTGCCAATGACAGCATTTTTTTGCTTTGTAGTTTTTATGTTTTATATCCTCCACAAATCACACATTTAAGACAGCTTTGTTTTGCAACATCTCTGAAATGCTGGCTTATTAGCAAGCTAGTCCATGCCAGATTATTTTAATATTGATAGACCGTATCAGCAGTTGAGTTTAAGATTCGTTCCTTGTGCTGTTTTGTTAAGCTTTAGTGGGACTAAATCACAAAACATTGCTTTGCTTGGAAATTGAATTGAAAAGATCCATCTACAGTAGGATTACTTGTTCAGAGAAAGCTGCTCTTGCTTTCTGAAGATTTTGGTGGTTTTCACTTGTAGTTTGGGTGCCTGAACAATACCAGGCAAATTTGAAGTGCCTCAGTGCTCTAGCACCCTGCTGAGCTGGGATCTTGCTTACAAAGGATATTTTCATCTCCCCTTCCCAAAGCTCTGTCTTTGTCATAAATAAATACGAGATAGGAAAGCAAACTTGAATTTAGAGTTATATGTAACATTAATTTTCTATGCAATATAACCATGAGCTACTAGACCTGCCAGTGACAAATGATGTTGGTGCCTGTGTGTTCTTACTCAATCTTTTGAGGCTGAACATGATTTTAAGGATTAGTCCTGCAATCAAGGGTGTTTCCTTTTTCATTTTTACTTGCTTTGCCCTGAAACACTTGTATGTGTGTTCAGGATATTGCTTATTTAATTCTGGCACTTTTAATATGAAACTTGCCAGATATTTATCCTGGGCTTGATGGATGATTACCTGTGGGATGTGGACAGCCAGTGTGCCAGGGTTCTGTGCTGGGGTGGTGGAAGTGCCTTTCAGTCTCGTGCTCCAGGACCTGCAGCAGCTTCTGCTCCCTTGTAGGGGATTACAGAAGGTAAGGAGGGGAAGCAAGGCTTCTGTCAGGATTTCTGAATGCAATCCCTTGGTCTGCACTTTCTTTGGAAATTTTGTAAGGTTTTGTCAGGCAAATCAGGTTGATCACTACTGACTGTGACTTCTTTTGTAGAGCATATTAGAGGGTATTTCAGTGTGTAGCATGTTACAGTGCTTGAAGTTAGCTGGGTAATGATCTGCATAATCTCATATATACGCCTTTAGCAGACACACAGCTGTACACCTTTAGCTTGAGTTGCTCAATACATAACTCTCTGTATCCTCAGTCATTAAAAAATAAAAATTCACTGTGATAAAAAATTCAGTAACTCCTGGAATCTGAAATAAGAAGAATTATTGTTGGACATACCTTGCAGGCTGTATTTTAGATTTTAGGAAAAGTCTGACTCATTGTCTTTCATGCTGTATGTCAAGCTTCTGACTTTAATCCTTTATGTCTCCTGGCAAGTATTTCACATTCAAAAAGCTTATGTGCCTAGGGAAAAAAAAAAAAAAAAAGAAAAAAAAGAACCAGGAAAAAGACAATTGCAGTGACACAGGTTAAACTAATAGCGAGTAGGGCTTAGAGAAGGTGTAGCAGTGTTTACACTTCTGTATGGTGGTGATTCCTGCCTGGACTATGGCCCATTGGATCAATATTGCTGTTCTTCAGCACATTTCCCCTCCCAGCCCTGTGCACACCCAAGTGCTGAATTCCTCTGCACATCCCTTCTTGTGCCTGGGACAGCTCAGACTTTCATCATTCTGGATGGAAATGAAAACCCCAACATTCCTACTTCTGCTGTGTTTCATCCCCACTGGCTGTTTGTGCCCTTAGAAATTGTGGAAAATCCCTGGTTGCAAGTCCAGGGGCAACAAACCTGGCTGAGGGATTGTTCCTTCCTGCAGCTTTGGGTAGAGATGGAGCTGAGATGGCCAAAATCCTGCCTGACCTTGCCCGCAAAGAACTTGAGCCTTGCTCCCCTGGTCTTGAAGATTTCTTGTTAAACTCTTGGGGTTTTTATGCTCTTGTCTCCTGGAGTAATTTTCTGTGCTCCTTAATTTTTCTTTAAAGCATCCAGGGAAATGTTCTTCTTGGAGCAGTGAATTTATCCTCTTCCTCTGATCTGCTAACTGCCCACTGTGAGTCTTCTCTGTGCATGGAGGAATTCACATCTGCACTGAGAAATCCCAATGGCTGGGTTTGGCCCATGGCTGGAGATGTATTTGGAAGGCTCATCTTGAGCACCAGAACCTGTTTTATTTAGGTGTGTTGTGTGCCAGTGGGAGAAGCTTTGTTAAAGCTTTAGGAGATGATTTGCCCAGCTGGGATTTTAAATGCAAGACTTTCTTGCATTTTTGGCAAAATAAAATGTTTTTTGTCAAAGAAAAATGAGGCTTGTGGTCTCGTTTTGAGTCCTAAAACAGAGGTGTGCTCATGAACATGCCATGACATAGACAGGGACCAGTTTCTTCAATGTATGTTGAATTTGTTCTTCATTTGTTAATGGAGAGAATTTTTTAAGGCAAAGTGAGAGTGTGTGTTTTGACTGATTGTATCCAGCAGTGATATTGGCACTCAGGAGGCAGGAAGAAATTCCCAAAACATCTGATATTCCAGTACCTGCTTGTATGTAGCTGTTACCTGTTAGTTACTGAGTGTCATTGCAGCAGGGTGCAAGACCCTCAATCTTTAATGCCTGGACATAAAAGCCTCCAAGAAACAGAGTGCTCTTTTTCTAAGCTGTAGGTCCATCCCCCCAGTGTGTATTTCTGTGTGAATTATAATCAAAGTCTAAGAACTGGCCAGTGTTTTGCTACGTTCTGCTGACAGCTTTTGGCTTTTTTGGAAATATTTTAGCTTCGTGCATACTGTAGCTGTTGCTGTGATTCAGAGCCTTTGGAAGCAGAGCTTCCTCTTGTATTTGTTATTTGCTTAGCAGAGCTTTGACTTTATGGCTATGTATTTCAGAATCTTTTATGCCAGGGAATCGTTTATATTTCAGAGATACAGGAAGGCACCTTGGAGCTTGCTGCACGTCTTGTTTTTAACCTCAGCCCAGTGTGATATTCTCTCTAAAGAATATTCTCACGTAATCCTGCAGGGAAGGATAAAGGTAACACAGTTGCCTGGCATTAAAACTGTAAATCAGAAGTACATAATGACAAGTCTGAGAAATGTACTAAAAATAATAAAAAGACAGGCTTGTTTCTGAACAGTAACTGCCATTAAACTTTGCTTTGAATTCTAACTTCCATCCAAAATCTGCACCCACAGCCCTCAGCTATGTGTCAAGGGCTGTTTGCTTGTTTTGTGTCTTTAGAGGAGCTGGCTTAACTTTATGTGCTGGTCCAGTTGTGACTCTCCCTCGGGGTATTCCTTGGCCAGGCTGTAGAAAGATGTTTCTGAGAATCCAGAGAGAAATACAAAGCTAAAAACATGGCCAACACTGCCTCAGGGGCATTCCTTTCCCTGAGAAAAAAGCTGGGGCTGGGGAGGGACCATGGCCCATTTTGTATGGCTGAGAACAGGAGGGTGACATTTTTACAAGCAGGAAAGTTTGATGGAGCCTGAGCTACTTCTTAAGCCCAGCTTACATGGACAGATGTGGTTGTGAAGTGATTGCAGTGAGGGTTTCTGGGGGAAGGCTCAGCAATGAGGCTTTCTCAAGGATTTCAGAAACTCTTGTGTATAGTTCTGATTTCCTTCTGCAGGTCTTTGTAGGAGACTGTATCACCTTGACAGACATTTTTGAGATACAGGAGGCCCATCCCCATCTGGGACAGGCTCACCTGGGCCTAAGCAGGGCAGTTATGGTGGAAACTGGCTGTAGCCTTCTTCCCTGGGTGCTGGAGAGTGGGTGTGGAGACTTTTTCTGGGGAAGAGGTGTGGACTGCACATTCCATTATTCTTCAAGGTCGTGCCATTTGTCTAGCAGGAAGGGACATAAATGCCTAATTTATGATCTCATTAGTGGTGCTTGATTCGCATTGGCATTCATGGGCTCTGAGAAGAAAATGTTTGCATTTAAATCTTCGGTGAGGGTTGAAATTAAAGATATGTGAAATGGCCCGATAATCCCTTTAAGACATAAGGGTGAATCATACATTAAAATAAAGGTCCTGCAGCTGCTGACATGGGGAGTAGATGTTCTATTCAAGGCACTGTGGCTCCTCCTGACCCTGCTGTGCAGTGCAAAACCAGCCCAAAGCAATGCATTCCCTGGCAGCTCTGATAAAGACAACACCCAGTCCTGCTATATGGCAGGAGCTCCACAGAAACACAAAGCACAGACACATTCAGGACTTGGTATGGACTGTAGAGGGTGGTTTTTTCAGGGATTCTGGCAGTCAGAAGGGTGGAGAGGTGAGAACAACACCTGCTTCAAACCTCTGTAATCTGGTGAGGGGGTTCAGTGTGAACAGATGTAGTTTGTACCTAGAAACCTGCCTGGGAGTGATGGCATAAAGCCTCTCAGTGCCAGATGGGAAGTTAAACACACACACAACCCCATCTTGCTTTTTTTTTCTTTGACATAAGTGTTGAAGTTTTCCAAGTCCATGGCCATTCTGAGGATGAGAAAGCAAGAAAATGATCAAAGCAGGTGCTGGACATGATGATAACAGTATGGTCCTAACAAGTCAGTGCTAAATAAAGTGAGAACTGTGACTTCTCTGGGAGGAGAGCTGCCCCAGCAAGCCTCAAAGGCAGGCTGGCTCATTTAACCATGAACCTAATCAACTGGCTCCTTCTAATTACCATGAAGGGGTGACTGTCTAAAACCTGCTTCTTTCATATGTATCCCTCTCTTTTGGCAACTTCTCTCTAGTGCCTGGTGAACTAAAACCAGGAGACTAGGTTGGCCTGTTGGGAAAGTCCATGCCAGCCTCTTTAGCCTATATATGATTAATTTCCACATCAGCATAATTAGGATGTGGGTTGAATGTGTTCCTCTGGGAAGCTGGGTGGAAAACGCCAAGTTTTGAGCAGCTTCCACCCATGCTTCAGGAGGGGCTTGCTGACAGAGCAGCTCATGGCATGGAGGTTTTAATTGCCATCCAGAGCTGATGATTCATAGGTTTTTCTCTTCCCATTCCCTTTTCCTTGGCAGATCCTGGATGTCCTGCTGACAACTGAAGCCAGCAGCTCAAACCCTGAGCTCTTATCTGTCCTTCAGAGCCCTCCCAGCCGCCTCCTTTCCCCATTGATGGTGACAGCTCCACCAGCATGCCGTGTCCCACAGGCTCACAGCAGTGCTGTCTCTTCTCACTCTCCTCCCTCTGTGAGGTTTTGTGAAATGCTTGTGCTTATTTGTGCAGCATCTCTGAATGCTCCTTCTCTGCTTTGTTTTTGCCACAGACACAAACCTCAGCATCCACCTCTGTGGCTCTCCTGGCTCTGCATTGTCTCTCCACATGTAAGTTGGGAGGATCTACCCCAGCCTGTGTATCCCTCCCCTTCCCACATTTCTCCACACCTTAAACTGGTGCTGGGTAATGGGAGAAATAGGCAATAAGGAGAAAGGAAACTGATTTTCATTTCAGAAGACCACAGTACTCTTGTTGTTATGCCCAGAGGAGCACAGGCTTTTGTATTAATCCAAACATGAGATTTCCTGGGTTCTTCATGCTTTTGTTTCACTTCAGTGACAGACACTGTTAAACTGGTGAAGGTTTTTAGCAGAATGTGGGAGATAGGGAAATGTGAATTGCTCTAACTTTGTCCTGAAGTTCACAAATGGATATTGCTGTTTGCTGGGGGATCTGGAAGGGTTTGTGTGAATGAATCAATTAATCTTTGAGATACTTAGGTTAAAAAAGAATCAACTGGGAGTATTTCTGCCCTCAATTATACATATAAAACATATTCAAATAGCCATAGCATATTCAGTTCAAATCCTACCTTATTCCTACAGCCTTAGGCCACCATATTTATGTCAAGGATTTCCCACAGAGACATGTGCAGTGCTCAGTGTAATGTCTGCAGAGAGAGTGCAGAGTTTCTGGGGTGCATTCATTTGCTACTCTTGGTCAACCATAATTTGCATAATGACATCCATATTAAACTCTTGCATGGGTTTGCTTTAGATAGCAGGTGTTGTTTATTTAGAAGTATCTAAATACATTTTTTATATAAATGAGAGACAGAGAAATCAGCTTTTTATGTTTCATAGGGTTGCCAGGGTAGCAGTAGTAAAATACAGCAAATCAACAGTGAGATCTGCAAGAATGAATACAGACTATGCCCGGAGGCTATGGAAGGCACCAAGACATATTTCAGGCTTTATCAGGAACGAGACAAACATTTGCACGGCCCTGAAAGAGCTTCTGGCTTTGCAGTGAACTGCCACAGAATGGTGTAATTAAAAGTTACATTCTGTTTGAGCCTTGTCTCACACTCAGTAATCAAACACCATAATCAGAACGAATTATTGCATTTGTATTCTGCCACCCACTGAAAAAGATGCATTGCTTGGCTTATAGCCTGGTCTTGATTTATTAGGTGTAAGTTCAGAGACTGGCACAAAAAGTGAGTCAGATTCCTGCAGGACCTGTTGCACAGAAACACTGGTGCATGTTGGGGTTTTTTTGTGAGCTTCTCATTGCTTAGGAAAAAATTCCAGGTTGTTTTTAAGAGCTGCTTGGAGTGTGCAGACAAGATGAAGGTTAAGCTGAGGAAGGGTTGAACAGGACATGGACATGCACAGGTCACTGAGGTTGGCAGCTCCAGCTCTGATGTGATCTCCAGATGCTGTGAATAAAACCACAGGATTAGTAACAAGGCACACACTGAGCCGAGTCTCCTCTAACAAGACAGAGAAGGGGGAACAGAATTTCTATTCAGGGTGTCAAAATAAACCCTTGAAGCATGGCATTGCTTGTTGATTGCAAATAATGGAGCTGCAAAAATTATTTCTGCACAGGAATCTGCTGTTTGGCTTTGCTGCAGACTATTTTCTCTACTCATTTCAATACAAAGCTGGGATGTGATGACCATGAATTATTTTGGTATAGGCAGGAGTTTCCTGAAAAAATAGAAAAGCAGAAATAGAAATCCAAACCTATTTTTTAAAGTCAAGATTATGCTTATAAGAGAAAGTAAATTGTGCATAGTCCTGCGAACTTTTAGGATATCTGATAAAGCAGCAGTCCAACTCTGTCCTTTCTGAAGGACACACTGTGGCATGCACTGGCACTCATCAGTATCCAGAAATGGCCTGGAAGATGTAGGCAGCAGTATGTTTCCAAGTGTTTTTTCAATAGATGTGAGACATTCAAATTAAAATAAACCATTCAAAAAAGTGGCAAATGTGCTGCAACTGTTGAAAATGTGTGAGTCTGCAGCAGGCACAACAAACAGTTGGCAGAATAAACAGTGTCAGGCTGTGCTGATGATTTTGTGATTAACAGCTGCCAGTTGTTTGAACAAAGGTTGTTTTTCCACCAAAGTCTTGCCAGACCTTTGGGGAGGGCTTTCTTGGTTCTGAGTTTACTTTTCAGCCTGATTTCTGTTCAAAGCAGTCTGGAGAGCTGAATTTAAATACCAAAGGCTAAAACTGTAGGTCACATTCAAAAGAGCTGGGACTCCAGTGGGGAACAGGGAGTTTCTGAAGAGGATTGAGAGCCTTCTTGGGTTGTCTTTCTCCATGATCCTCCCTCACACCCAACCTGTGTTTCCAGCTCCAGGAGCAGAGATGTGCATCTGTAGCCCCCTCTCTGATCAGATTAGCACAGGTTAATCATCTCCAGCCTCTCAAAACAGCAGCCTCCTGACTTCTGATGACTCCAGCTGCTTCACTGGTGCCTCTTTTCCTTTATTCTTTGTCACTTTACCCTGCCTGGGCTTGTCAAGGCGAAGCGACACGAGCCCCTCTGAGGAGGTACAGAATAAACTTACTGGATGCTCTGCCCAAGGGCTGTGATTTATTTCTCCCCTTGTGTTTATTAAATGGAAAATTGCCTTGCTTTTCTCACCATGTACAATGCCCACGTACTTCATTTCCTGCCAACATTTCAAATCCTGGGACTTGGCAAGCACACCCAGCTTCTTAAAATGTAGGCCTCAGAGGCAAAAGTTTTTTGAACCTAACAGGTGCCTCTGAACTTTGATTTAAACTTGTAACTGTCACCAGGGTTTTGACAGATGGGTAATGAAAGATCAAGACAAATGCTGGTAGGAGTCTTTTGAGATGTGCTGCTATTAGCATTTGCTCTGAGCACATTTTAAAGGGAACATAAGACCAACAATTTAATGTCTGTTACTCATCTCACACTGGAGAGCTCCTGCCAGAGAAGGTGAAATGTCTAACTTAGAATTGATGACAGGGGATTGGTAATAAAGAAGAGGCACCAAAAGACCAGCTGTAACCCTGGACCAGGAAAAGAATAGAAACAGAGACACACACATCAAGTCTGAATTCTCAGATTCAGGGCTGTGTCAGTCAAAACAGCTTCACGGGGTATGGACTGGGAAAAAACACCTGTAATGAAGCCTCTGCTGGATGTGGTATTAGCTGCAGATGCTTGGGACACAGTGGAGGAAATAAGATGTTTCTTAGAGTGACTGTTAAAGTTGTCAGTGCAGAGTGGTGCAGAATAATGCAGATAAGCTTCTTAAGCCACCCCTGGATGGCAGCTTAGTAGTACCTTTGCTTACCCTGGATCTGGCTTTTTACAAATTCTTTAATATAATACTTCTACAAGGGCTCGGTGTGTGATATTTTATCATGCTCTGGTAGCCCCATATTCCATAAGTAATTAAGTGCCAGTGGAGTTGGAGGGATTGTCTTTTGAGGAGGGAGTCAAACACAACCCACTCTTCTCTGCTGTTGGATTTCATTGTATTTCCTTTCCACAGCAGTGAGATGTCTCATAAGCTGCTGAACTGCAGCCCTAAACAAGGCAAATAATTCCTTTTTGTGCAAATCTGTGTGTGTCACTGATATCCCAAATCCCCAGGTTGATCCTTGCCCAGATGTGGGAGGCAGTGAGCCAAGGGACTGATGCTGTGCAGTGCTCTGCTTTTTCCCCTTACAAAACCTGCACTGCCTTTTTTACACAGAGAATGTAAAGAAAAGGACAGGGGACTGTGCTGAATTGTGTGCTCCTCCTCTCCAAAGCCTGCCAGGGACCTGTTGGAAAACTCTGAGGAAGAGAAGGCTCAAAGCAACACCAGCTCCTGCTGGAGGGGATGTGTGGGGGTCCTCAGTCCCCAGGAGGGCACCTGAGCCCCTCCACTGAATCTCCTTTTTCCCTTCAATGTGTCCCTAGAAGGATCCAAAACAATGACAAATTCAACCACACTAGTTTTGCAAAAGACACAGGCCTTTCAGTTCCCCCCTCCTTCAGTGTTCCTGACATCTATCAGTGTATTTTCTAACACTGTGTCTGTCAGAAAATAACAGATCAGGGTGTGCAATCCTTCAGACCCTGAGAGAAGTGTTGGAGGTCACAGGGTCCCCTCTTCAGGGCTATCAGCATAATTCAGAGCCAGTGACACCCACAGATTAATTGCCCTTTTATTGATTCTGAATTGACTTCCTTAATTAAGGAGAGTGCCACTTGCTTGCATGATTGCTTTTTTTCATTTTTAAATTTCTAAACCAAAAGCTTGGAAGTGAAATCCTTTGCTGTGTATAAGCTCTGCCCTAGAAAATATTCTGCTGCGTTTAACAGACTTCCCTTCCTGAAATTTATATTTCCTTACTCAGTTTGGATTAATTGGTGTGATTATTTTGATATAAAGTGCACTGAGACAATTACAGCATCTGGGGCTATTGAAGCAGCAAGGGGCCCTGTGTGTGTGGGGTATTGTGATAGAGATGCTTTCCTCGAAGGAACCAAAATAACTGGAAACTTGGAGAAAAACGTTCCCTTTTCACACAGCTTGTCAATATGTTAAGTGCTCTGGAGACAGTGCTTTTGTGCTTCTGCAGACATTAAATCCTGTACTTTTCCTGGACTGTGACAGTCCTGTTTTCAAATGTTTTAAACACTGATTGTACTCAGGATGATGGACCCAGTGGTGGAAACTCAGCTGAAGGGATAATGGTAGTGCTAGAAGGGAGTGAAGTATTTTCCTGGAATACCAGCCTTTGGTTCTTCCCTCAGGCTGTTCTTTGCACAGAGGCTTAAACCATAAAGCAAACACAGAGATTTTGGGAAGATAAAAATCAGTTAAAAATTTGAAAATTCCCATGTAATTTTCTCCAGTGCTCCCCACCAAATGTGAGATGGTGGCAGTTTGGGTCAATTTTTATATAAGGGGTTTTTCTTTTTTTTCCACTTGACCAATCCCACAAGGAAGGAGGTTATGCTGAAGGGAATGCTGTTGGTTCTCAAGCTGAAAGGCTGATGGGGATTTTGTTCCTTTGGAAGATTTTGAACAAATTGGAAGGGGAAAAACCACAGGAATATTCCCCAGAGTGATCTCACTGAACAGCAGCAATGTCAAAAACCTGTATTTCTACCAGGATAAAAGGGGAGTTCTTTGGGGAAAAGTTGAAGTCTGGGGTAAATGTGGAGCTCTGTGAAGCTGCTCTTCAGCAAAGCAAGAAAAAAAATGGGAAAACCAAAACAAAAAGTCTGTCATTGCAATCTGCTCCTGGCATTTCTGAGCACACAGACCTCCAACCCACATGGCAAAAAGCTTTCTTTTGCTTACCTTCTGTCTTCACCCTGCTGCTGCTGGCATCCACCTGCCTCTTGTTGTTGGATCTGCCTTGTGCTGCAGCTCCTCAGCACAAATAATTGGTGTGGGAGGAGCAGGGTGCAGGATAAAGCTGTCCAGGGTCACCTTCTAGTGTATTGTGGCTGCCTTAGAGACTGTAACTAAGGAGAGGAACTCGTGGTTCTGTGACATGACGTGCAGGTTGGACACACTGCTTAACTGGGAAGTTTTAGGAAAGCCACGCTGCAGGTGATGTGGAATTGGGTGGTTTTTTGCTCTTCCCATCTGCAGGATTTAACATCAGAACAGCAATTTACTCTCTGGGGACAGATCAGGTACAATCCCTGCTGCTTACTCTTTGTCAGAAGCAAAGCATAATATTCCTGCTTTGAAAAGTATCTCACAAATGTATTATTCATTTCTAAGAGATAAATACTGGAACTGAAGAAATAATCGTAGTGCAAATATTTTCAAATATATTTCCATACATAATAGCTTTCTGAGTGTGTATATACACGTTCTCCACAGTAAATATATATTCCAGTTAAAATGAATTTATGTAGTCATAATGGAGCTATTGTGGTAATAGGTGATTTGCTTCTTTAACGGTTTGAGTTCTAATAGGGTAAGAAAACCATGGGTTTGATCTTCAGTGAGTGCAAGTTGGTGTAGCCCTACATTGTTGTCATTTTAGATTTTATATTCCAGAGTGAAAGTGGTGGCAAAACAGCATCAAGAGCATGAATTGAGCCGGAGGGAACAGGTCAAGTCACCCTCCCTGGCTTTTGTCATGGGGTATTTTCAGGGAATCTGGGCTGGATGCCCAGGGTTAGCTGGAATTTAAGACAGTTTGAGGAGGAAGAGAGTTGTTGAAATATGCCCTGTGGCTGCCATCACCTTTAACAGCATCTCAGAATTGCAGCCATGACTCAAAAAATCCCTAGTTCTAATTGTGGGGGCTTTTTGAGGCTCCTCTCTCCCCAGCTCAGAATCCTGTCATCAACTTGCCAAAAAATCCTTGCTGAATTTTTTTTTTTCCTCTGAAGAGATCTTGTAGAGAACACAGAGTACAATCCACATGTGCTTCAAAAACTCTTTGAGGTTATACTGCATTGATGGCACGATCCATCCCAGTGCAGCATCTTCCAGAGGAAACCCAGCAACACTAGCCTGTGTTTGAGAGATTTATGCAGAGAAAACTGTGAGGGAATGCAACTGGACCAAGAATTCTCAAGAGGGAAAGAAATCCCACCTATAGACAGCATAGCTGGCTCTTAAAAAAAGATAATCTTCTCCATATTTATATCTTTTCCCAGACTTACCAATAGCAAACACAGGTGAAGGTCATTACTTGTTTGAAACAGTAAGGAAAGAGATTGTATGCACCTATTGGGTATAATGCAATGAGAATGTGCCTTTTTCCTTCCCTTATGGCTGAGCTATAAAAGAGGATCAGCCTTCCACAGCTACTAGCCAAAAATTGCAGCTTTGAGTTAAACAGGAAAAACTGTCAGTTTTAGGATTTAGTTCCATAAATTATTGAGTTGTGTCGATAAATCCATGTGAATTCAGTAAGGTGCTTAAGTAGGCACATTAATGAGCCTTAAGCAAACATCTCAAAGCAGATATGTCTTTATGGGCCCAGGTTAAAGGGTCTTGTCCCCCTTCTCCCATTAGGATGGTGCAAAACATCTCCCAGGCAGCTCTCTCTTCTCAAACTCTCCGTGTAGATGTGCCAGGTTGCCTCATAGCACTGTCCCACATCCTGGCTGCTGTTTGGCTCTGTGGAACACCCACTAACCTGCTCTGTTCATGGCAGGATTATTCCTAGAGACATGAGAACCATGGTGCCAGTCTGGATAAAGCACAGAACGTTTCCACTTCATCTGTCACTGGAAGAGGACGGTGACGTATGAGCAGCAAGCAGAATGGATGGAGTGATCCATCCCATACCATATGCTCCTCATTTCTGACAGTTTGTAGTTTGCAAAGACTTTCTGAGCCAGCAGTCCTGTTTAGACCACCATGGACCTGCCCTCTAAGATTGTGTTTAACTCCCTTTGAAAACCATTTAAACTTTTCAGTAGTTCATGAGCTTGAAAATCATCCGCTGGGATGATGGCTTTGCTAATTACAGTGGTCGCTGCGTTTTAAAGGAGCACAGTTGCTTTTGTAGCCAGCCAGAGATTGGAGGCTGAGAGCAGGTAGGAGAAATGCAGGGCTTTGCCATCTGCTCCTGCTGAAGTCTGTTGTTCTGGGTAAGTGTCTGTCCGGTGCATTAATGGCCCCTTGTAGCAGCACAATACCTGGCGGTCCTGGCCTCCGTTCCTGGCTAATAGAAAATGTCACAGTGTAAGCACCATGTTCTAATTGCATTGGCCCATTTCCATCACAAGCATTAATTTAGTGTAATGCTGTTTGGGAATCTCAGTGAATTGCTGACGTGGGGCTTGCCAGCTGCTGGAGGTTCTGCAGTTCTCCCTGTGTTGGTGTGGCTGTGCTGCTCGAGCAGGAGCAGTGCAAGGGCTGAGCTGAAGCAACTGAAAGCATTTAAAAATCCCAGACAGATTGCTTTTACAAGTGGAGCCAGGGCAGGAAGAAGCAGTGCCGGTTTGCACTGGGAAAGAGAGCAAAAACCTGAGGGTTTTGAGCACTTTCCAAAGCTGCAACACTTTTAGTGCAAGCTGACACTAATTCTGGTGTAAGCCATGCAAACGCCAGCAGATCCCGTGTGTGCCACCAACATCCAAAGTGGCAGAGCTGCATGGAAGGATGGATAATTTACAATCAAACAACAGCAATTATACCAGGGATACAGATTACTTTATAATGAGATTGAGCCAAGGCCACATGTCAGTGCATTAGGCTTCTAGTTCACGTCTAATCATAAATCTTCAGTATGAAGGTTATAAAACTCTTTTCACCAATATTTGTCTGCCTGAAAAAATCTATGAAGCATTAGCAGCAGCTTGAAGCTATGAAGAGGAACCACTCAGCTTAATTTACATGTGAAATGTATACAGTACAAGCTGCAAAAAAGATCTCTTGATGTTTTCCCATGATATAAATATTTGATGTTGTTTAGATTCCTTTCCTGTTCTTTTATGGAGGGTTTTCTACTCAATTAGAGTTGGGTGGAAACACATTTTCTGCCCAGTTTTGTACCAGAATCATAGAGAATGATCAAAATGAACATATTTAAAAATTAAATTTGTTATTGCAAATGAGATTTATAGATATTTTCTCTTTGGGGAATATGTTGCTAAATTGATTTCTCCAAAATAACAAATAATGATATGAACTATTAGAAGCTGTAAGGTAGTGAATCCAATTCCTGACAATTTTATTATTCCATCACTCTGAAAAGAATTTGTTCAGCTAATTCTTGTTCTTGTTGATATAAAGTAAAGATGAAAGCCTCTGTAACTTGATGGTTGAATTGACATCTTCATTCCTTAAGCTGTAACAGAATGGACAGTACAAATTTCTCTCTAAAGAGATTATTTTTTTAATGGAAAAACAATCTTGGGTTTGCCTGATTTTTAGGTACTGAAGAACAGCTCTGCTGGGTCCAAGGACTGGCCTGTCCTGAAACTTCTGAAGAAGATCTGATGCAATATTTTTAGGGCCCAGCCCTGAGCTGTGCAGATATATCTGCAATAAGACTGTGTCTGATTTTACTTTCTATAAGAATCAGTCAAGAGAAATTTGTTGAGGGGAGATGTATGACACTCATGTGAACCTGATCACAGTATAGTTTACCATGACATTTGGTTGAACAAGAACCAAAGAAATAGGTTTGTAGGCTGAAATCCTCCTCACATGGCTCTTAAGGGAAATTTTATGGACTACAGAAGTATTTATATGACATAAGAGAGTAAATTTGGCCTGCTTATTCCCATCCCTAGTACTATAGTTGAGATGGAGTATTTGTAATTTGTATATTTTAATGAAGATAGAGTAGCATAGTTATTGCCTGGTGGAAGTCTCCACTTTCCTGGTCATAATTCAGTGATTTTTAATATATATACACCATATTTATGCAATACACAGGAGAGAGAAACTCCTGAGTGAGTGGTACAGTCAAAATGTGGATCTGGTTCCTGTTTTTGCACATCCTTGTAATGACCCAGCAGACTCCAGAAAAAAAAATCCCATTGCAAAGAAGCACAGATAAAAACAAAAAGGAGTTGAAATCACCGATACCTAGCAATTATATCCAAATAATGATGATTCAAGTAACAAGCATATAACTGCATTTCCTGGCACCAAAACAACACTTTAACAGCATTCCTAATCAGCATGTGCAACAAAACAGAACCTCAGCTTGGTGCTGCTTAACTGGGTGCTTTTTTTTTTGTTCACAGTGTTTCATAAATATCTTTAGGAAGTGAATCTGATGATAATAATTATACTGTTGCTGTATGCAGCTAAAGACTTCTCCCAGAATAACAAATAACCTGTTAGAAAATCTCTAAGAGCTCCCCATGCCTGCCTACACTAATAATACAGTAGAGCTTTGTGTATACATAGGCTTTTTAAAGGCACTTTCATGTTAATTACCTAATTAAGCCTTACAATTCTCTTTGAAAGTAAGTAAGTATGATTATACCTATTTTATGAAGGTGGAAACTGAAAAATAACGGCTTGATGTCATTTCATCTAATGTTCTTTGACCTTCCCTGCCTTTCTTTGACATTGATTAAATTGACTGGGGGGTTTAGGTGGGAGCACAGGCACCCAAGATTCCCCTTTAGGTAGCAGAAGAAGGTGATTTAACCCACATGAGCTCTGTGAAGAGCTGCCCTGGGATCACTTATGGGAGCACTGGGATGTTAGGTCTGATCTCACTCTGCCTAAAATTTGGGAGGGGGGAAAAAAACCAAACTCAAATCAGCAAAGCTCCCAAACCTGTTTCTAGCAGTGGTCCAGTGCCCAAGCTGTCTTTAGCATCCTTCTCAGCTGGAAAAGGTCCCAATAATTGCAGGGTCCACTCTCATTGTAGGTGATCTGCCCTAGTTAGAAGCAAAGCCATCACAACCAGGGGTTTGTCACAGGGTTCCTCACCCACTGCAGCATTGTGAGTCTGGAGTCCTTCAGTGTCGTGAGAATGAGGAGATGGGAAGACAGCATTCTCTCTCTCTTTGTTCTCTGGAGTGCCAGCATTTCCATGCCTGTGAGCTGGGATCTGGCTGTGAGCAGCAAAGGATCCCTGGGGGTGCCCAGGTCTGGTTCATGCTGCAGTCCCTGGGCTCCCTTCAGCACACGTGGAGAAGCTGTGTTTCAGCCAGGAATCTCAGGCTGTGCTGTGGTGGCTATGTGGAGGCACAGAGTTTGGCAGGGAGAAGCATCTCCAGCCCTCCTCTCCTGCCTGGCAAGCCTACCCAGCTTGTTGCACTGTTTGCAGTGTTGTGAAACAACTTGTGCAGGCATCTGTGGAAGTGTTATGTGTGTAGCTGCTGATGTAGTTTCCAAATGAGTATAAAAGCCCCTTAGAACAGAAATTCTTATCATAAGAACAGAGATACCTTTGGTAGATGACGGTTTATAGTGATACCTCCTTGATGGAGTTGAACCTGCAACCTTTCCTGGAGCATGGTCATGTGATACTGAAGGAGCAAACACCATATTTAGGATCAGTCTTTGCCTTTCTTTACTGTTGTGGTGGAAACTTCTTGATTTCCCCTGGCTGCTGGTAGCACTGAAAGCTCTTACAGGCAAAGTACAGGTTGTGGGCTCCTGCCTTAATAGCTGTATTTCCTTTAACTTTCCTGTACAAATTCAATAAATAATTCATGAAGTGATTGAGGCTGATAGAACTTTCTCCTGTGCTTGCAGTGGTTCAGACATCACTTTTATCTTTTCTAAGTCCTAATGCATAGTTGGTGAGTGACTTCACTACGGCACAGGGAGCCAAACTGCTGGAAATTTAAGGCTTGGATGCTTAAGCAAAAATCATAACCCAGGTAATCAGGCTGTGATTGACAGGGAAGTGCAGTGGTGGAGAAGATCCAGAATCACATCTGTGTGTGGCCAGGGAGAACCACTGTAACTGGGAGTCAGGATGTGAGCAGTGGTGCCCACATCCACTGAGATGTCCCTGCTGGGATGTTTGTCCCTCTGGCAGCTGGGTTGGAGGCAACAGTGATTTTTCAGCTGCTACAGCTGCCTGTGGAGATGAATCAGTTCCCTTGGCCACCCACCACTGTCGCAGTGGTGCTGCCAGGAGAAGTGTGGAGAGAAGCTGGATGTGGGGAAAGCTGT
Organism: Toxostoma redivivum; assembly: GCA_013397375.1. Lineage (NCBI taxonomy): Eukaryota > Metazoa > Chordata > Aves > Passeriformes > Mimidae > Toxostoma > Toxostoma redivivum. The sequence continues at coordinate 254,254 of VXBI01010675.1, forward strand.
CCATTAAAACTGTGCATTCCATAAGGAAATGGGCTTTTAACAGCACTGTTTGAACCTGTCAGGTATATTTATTTACTTCTATCCACACTGAGCTGTTTCCAATAATGAAAAAGCAAATTTTGTAATGAAGTTATGTTTCAGAAAAGAGGTAAGTCTAAGAGGAGGGGGCTTTCACAGGGCTTGTTAATATTTGCTGTTCCCCTGAAAACCTCAAAGGAGTCATGTGCCAAGCTGAAAAGAGAGCAGAGCTTTTCAGTTTCCTTTCAAGTGCTGGCTGGAGGGGAAACCACAAGGACTTTCCTCTTATGTTGACTGCTGTAATGATGTGCTGTACTATTGAATTTTCAGGTCTAACTGATGTGGATCAATTATTTGAGTTTGATGGGCCACCTGCTTGGGAAACTTCTGTAGTATTTGTAAAAGACCTGGCAGTGCTCTCCTGGCAGGAGATACTTTTATATTTGCTCCTGTGGAAGTGCTGTCCAGGTTGAATTATAAAATGAACCAGTGCCATGCTGGCAATGGGATGTTACTTGGATTTTCAAGTTCCACAGTAGGACTTCCTCAGTGTGTAGTGCAGGATAGATAATTAGCTTAAAGTATGTGCCAAAACTTGAGACCAATTATATATTGCACATAAAGGCTCCTTTGTGTGAGACACACTCCAGTCTGTGTCAATACAGGCTAAGTGCCTTGCAGGGTATCACCCAGAGATTGTGGGTGGTGGTGTCAGCTGTGAGAGTTGTGTTTTTGCAATAACCCAGCCAGCTTTTATCAACACACTTCCCATGGGAACACCATCCCTGCTGCTCAGCAGCAAACCACTCCTGCTCCTGCAGAGCCCTGGCTGCACCTGCTGCAGCTTTCCAGGTGCCTCCCTGCCAGCCCTTGTGTGCAGAAAGGGAATGTGCAGCACACTGCTTTTCTTAACAAAGAAGATGATTTTGGTGTTCAGTTATACCTGTGTAGTCAATGAAATGAGCACTGTGGAATTGTTCTTACACAGGTTTTTTAATTCTGTATTTAATAGCTGGGGCAGAATTTCTTACAGTTGCCCAACATGTGAGGCATCTGCGGTTTCTCCCAGCACTGAAATTCTTCAGCACTTTTCTTGCTATGACAAGGATTTGATGGCCATTCTTTCCCCACAGAGTATTTCTGACAGCAGCATACGAATATTTTTAATATTTTATCTAGAAACATCTGGCTGCTTTAACCAAAGGAGAGATTTCTTTGGGATTAGGTACATGAATTTAAATAAAGGTATTAGCTGTGGTTTGGTTTTAGTTTTCTTGTTGGCTAAGAAAATAGTCTTAAAGTATACAATTATCTTTTCTGAGTGTGCCTGCTTTGTTCTTCCTGTCCCTTGAACAGTCTGTTATGTCAAATACTGTATTTTGATTCCCATGAGCAACCTTATGACTGGCCAACTCCCTTTGTAGAGTATCTTCCTGCACAAGGTGCAGTTACAGGTGTGTGAAAATCCCTGAATTTTTAAGTTCTCTCATTAAATGGGATCTTTGTACTCTTGAAGTTTCAGCATGTGGAGATCAGACTCCTTTAAAATACAGAAGTGGAAATATTTATGGGTTTAGATGTGTTTTTTAACTTTGTTCAACTTCAAAGAAATTGAAGAAGGGTATATAATGTATATATTGCTGGTTATTTGTTATTTTCCTGGGTGAGTAAAAGAATGTGACCAGATTCCATTTTGGCTGTTAAATCAGTGAAGCCCTGAAACCACGTTAGTGTTCCTGACATTTCATCAGAGCACTGATTTGGCAGCTCCTGACATTTGGATCAGTGACTAAACTTGTTTCCTTGTTGATAGCAAGTCATCTGCAGTTAGAGCAAAACATGGCTCCTAGACCTGACAGAGCTTCCTTCGCCTTGAAAATAAATCCTAACATTGCAAGGTCATTTGAGAGCTCTCACTGGAAAAAGGATTCTGCTCTTAACCCTTATCTGGGTCAGTGCTTCTTTACATTTCCATGGTCTTTACTGGAGGATCAGAAAGTGCTTTATAAATATTAGATAGTATTAGATAATCTTTCTGCTGAGTTTGAGAAAGGAGTATTTCCTTCATTCTATGCTTTAGGCTCGGAGTAGTTAAGTGACTTGCCCAAAGGTAGAGCTGTGGATAAAATTTATGCTGATACCTAGTTGGCCTTTCTGTACTGTGCTATTTTATTCAAAGGGTACCTTAAGTGGCTCTACTGATTCATGTGAAAATAGGATATAATATGCTTTATAAACAAGTTCAGGAACTGACAGGAGGGAAAGAGAATTACTATTTAAACAGAGGACAGTACATTATTTTCTTGCAGAATAAAGCAGAAGGGGTAAGAACACCTGGCTGCTCCCCTTGCCTCCCTAACACTGGGACTGAGTGCAGGCATGAGCAGGTCCTGGTTAGTTATGGACATAAAGTGGTGCTATAATTCCTTTTTGCAACACCAAGGTGTGTAGTCCTAATCCAGGCACACGTCTCAGGCATTTCTGGAGAGCCTGAGAAGTGACATTTCATAGTCACACTACTAAACTCTTTTTTGGTTTTTGTTTTTGGGTTTTTTTTGGGGTTTTTTTGTACAGAGGCAGAAAAAGATCCTGTAAAAGCTGACTTTATAGATAGTGTGATTCTGATATCACATACCTATGTAACAGTCACATTCTGTGTACTCTGTTCTTCTGGCTTCACCTTAATCAGCCTCCTTATTGATGCTTGATTGGTATTTGGTGATGTGGGATGGAATTCAGCTCAGCACGGGGTCGTCAGCCTGGAGTGAATGGCTCCTCTCAGTGTGGATGTATTTTTTCTGTAATATATCACTTCTGCATCAGCCATTCTCCACATGACCTCCTTGCTTTTGATTTCCTATTTGCAATATCAGCTTTTTCAGACAAAATCAATAATGAGCGGTATAATTAATTTTTACGTGTTTTAATTAAGTTTTCAGCTGCTCCAGTGCTTTTCATTATCTTACCATGATCTCTTGCTGCTACTGAACATTACAATGAAAAAAACCTGTTGATTAAATAAATTATTATTTAAAAAGTCCCCTGCAAGTTGTCAAAGTAATTAAAGCTCAGCGATGCAAAGTGAATATGATACCTACTGCACAAAGAAATGTCAGGTAGAGTAAGGTATTTAGAAGGTCTCAGGAAACTACAACAGCTTGGGGCAGGCTCTGTCAGCACTGCAGTGGTTTGTGTGGCACCTCATCATCCTTCTGACATCTGCTGCCACTTATGTTATCCCAGTCATGAGGCTGAAGGAGCCACTGATGCCTCCAGGAGATGACTTTGCAAGTTGAACAGAGATCACCAGTATTAATATGGGATGATAGAGAATGGTTTGAGTTCTTGACAACTTTTGAAACTCCACTGTTGAAAAAATACAATATTTAACCTGCTACTAGGTAGTAAAGAAATTGATGGTACCTTGTCTCTCAGGGGTTTATTTTTAGAGGAATTCATCTTACTCCATTTCACTGGTAAATTAATCTGTTCATTGGGTTCTTGGGTAGAAGACAGACATTGCTTGGCTGTTGCCTGCTTAATTATACCCTGTAATTTTGATTGACAGTGGAATATGCATTGAAAAGCAGCTGGAAGTGTCTGTCAGCTAATTTAGAAACTGGTGAGGACTCTCTGCCTCCTGCAGTAGCTGCTTGCTGTGCTAACCTAGGCCAAGTGAGAGGTTGGTGGATGGTTGGGGAGCAAAAGAAAGCAGTCGAAAATTAGATGTTTAAAGTGTGCCACAGCTACTTTCAGCAAACACTGGGCTCCCACTCAAAACCTGAGGGTTAAGCATGAAGAGCTTGTGTTTCTGTGTGAGGCATTAATTGGAATTTCTCTCTGCTGGAGTGCCTGTGAGGATGCTTTTGCTGTGTTAACTTGAGATTCTTATAGTGTGTTTGGCTTTTATGTGTGGCTTCTATAACTGATGCTCAGTGTCTCAGTAAATTGTGTGAGACTCCAAATCAGGAAGGTAAAGATACTTTCAGGGACTTTGTAGGGGTACAATGTGGGAATGGGGGGAAATAAAAGGAAATATTTAGCTGGAAGCTGTGAGCTGTAAAAGGAAAACTACTGAACATTAATGATAGTGTGTGAAGTTTGAAGCCATTAAAATGCTGGAAGACAGTTTGTGCAGGGACAAGCTGGTGCTTTCAGGGCCATGTGCAGATATGTGGTGTTTGCCCTGCCTTCATCCCCCACTTCTCTGTCCATGATGTTCTGCTGCTGCTGCATCACTGTTCTGCCTCCTCTTCATCACACCAGAGTGTGGGGAATGAAGAGACTGTCAAAACTGTAGTATTTTTACCAGCAGCCTCCATTCCTTATTCTGGGAGTTTCATCCCAGGACAGCCTTGCCAGCGGTGAAAGCAGGGCATGTTTGCATTTTTCCATGTTTGCTAGGGAGCCCTGAGCCAATGACTGGTGAGAGAACACCAGATGGAAATGGAAAGCTGGGGAGAGCCCTGGTGAATGTCACCAGCTGAGCAGACTTGCCCAGGCCAAGTCCTACAAGCAGCGATCCCTTCTTTGGTCAGCATTATTCCCAAGTTTGTTGCCAAAAGGGAGCTGGAGAAGGAGTGCATGTCCATTTGTTGGGATGCAGTCAGCAGGTCTGGTGCAGCAAGAAAAGGAGAATCTGAGCCAAGGGAACAGCCCTGGGGACAGTTCCATGCTGCTCTTTGCAGCCAGATCACAGCTCTAGCTCTGACTGCAGCTCTCCTTTTCAGAACTTTTAAATGGGCATAAAGTGCCATACAAAATAAGCAGGATTCTCCATTCAAAACAAGGAGTGTGGCTTACCAAGTGATTTAAAAAACTGTTCTTTCAGAAATGTCTGTGCAACATGACTTGACTGATTTACCTTATAATGGCTCAAAGCCAAGAACATAATGAAATTGTGAGCAGAAGAAATTACTCTAGTGCTTTTTCCCTTTTGCTATCTGCTGATTTATTGGAAATGCCTTTCATTCAAATAACTGTCCTGTTAACCCACATGCTGCCAGAACCTTGGGAAAGAAAAGAAAGGCAAAACAGAGGCAGTGACTGCTGTGTAAGAGAAGAGAGCCAAAAGCTTAAGCATTGTTGCACTGTGTGTTTGCAATTTTGGAGGTGGAGGGGAAAAAAAAGGTGTGTTTTCAAGCATAACTGTTATCTGGGAAGCTGGAAGCTTAAAAGCCCAATGGATAGCTAATAAAAATTTTGTGATGGCATGTCTCAGCTCTTTTGACATAGGCTGTTTAAATCCTAGACTTGTATTGCAATAATATTGAGATATTCCTCCCCAATATTGATTCTCTGCTCAGTTTGGGACTGCCTGTGCAGTTCAGGAACACTGTGTCTGGATCTTCATGGCTGAATTTCCTGAGTGTCAGGCAGGCTCTCAGAGCTGTAGAGAGGGGGCTGAGGACCAGCACTTGTGGCTGTGATCTCACAGGAAAAGGGCAGAAGGAGGAGAGGAGCTCGGAGCTGGCAGGGAGGCTTTGCTGTGAAAACTTGCTTCCAGCTCCTGGTGGCTGCCTCCAGCCCTTCCTGTGAGAGACAGAAAATAAATTACTGCTGTTGAACATTTTATTTGCACTCACAGAATATTCATCCAAGGAGCAAAGAAAGCACCAGAGGAGTGTGATGAGGGCTCGTTTTTTCTTAGTAAGCCAGTAGGAAATAATGCCAGAATCAGACACGGTGGAAGGTTTTTGACAACATGGAAATTCCTCTTTGTGCACTGCCAGCTAACCCCAGCTCCGTGCATTTCCCCTCACCTTGAATCAACAGCAGCTCCTAGAACTGCTGCAATTTCTTAATCAGTGGCTATTCAGCATGCTTAATCACTGAACCTTCCCACTGAAGACACAGACCAAGTGTAGCAACTAAAAAGCTTTTGTTTCTGCCCTTCTGGAAGAACAGAAAGAGACAAATACTGGCAGAATTTCTGGATAGTGCCTCTGTTAGTTGGTATCTGTAAATGCTTCTGAAAACTGTGGATTTTTTTTGAGGGGGAATAAAGGGGGTAAATTTAATGCAAAGAGATGTTGTTGATCTGAATGGGTTTGAACAGAAAATTAGATTTTTTCCAATTGTCAGAAATTCTGGAATATTTTCTTTAAGAGATATTAGGGACTGAAAATCTAATAAATCTTGTTAGTTTGGGGAAAGTTTAGGTAGAAGTTTGGGGTAGGTTGTATGTAAGTTTAGGAAGAAATGAGGTTTTGTCTGAAAGAACAAACATTATATATAGATGATGTTCCTTTTGAAGTGGGAATGTTCTCGAGCCTCTCAAAATACTTCAGGTCCACATTGTGCTCTGCATCAGCTTGCAAGGGAAAATAATGATAGCTCAAAGTAGTGTAGCTAAATATTGTGCCTCAAAGTTGTGTTGGAAGGCGAAATTAAATTATTTTTCTGCAGCCTTGCCAATTAAAAGAAATTATAAATATTTGCATTCATGGATGCCCTGGAGTCCTTTTTCTAAGAAAGAAAAGGTAGAACAAGGTTTGCAATTCAGTGCTTGCTAAGAAAATAAAGACCTGGGGCTGTGCACAAGTACTTACTTAATCCCTGTTGTATTTGTTGTTTCTTTGACACTTCTTTCTGCTACTTCCACTGATGTCTGGTAGATGGCATTAGCGTATAACAAATTTCTGAAGTTCTTTTCTTATTGGAGGGGGTTTATTTTTCATCCATTTTGCAGATAATGCTGTCTTTTTCTGGCTAAGCAGTTTTAAAGCATTTTTTTCCCCTCAGTGTTTCAGTTATGATTTGACTAAATGCTTATATTATTCAACATGCCTTTTTTCCTCCTCCTTGTGCCATATAATTATTATTTCTTCTGCAGGGCATCAATCACTGAGAAAGGAAAACTTGATATCTTCGGCTGGCTCTGAATTTAGAAGCTCTGTTATATTGTGCACTGTTTATATGCAGTACCATATTTATTTCATATTCTCCTGGCTTAGAAAGGGGATGGTGCTCTGAAGGGAGAATAAGAATTTCTCACAGAGACAGAAAAAATGCAGATATACTCAGAGTAGTAAATAGAGGTGCTTATATATAGGGTTGAAGACATATTTGACTGCTTTGCAGAGAAAGAAGCTCCATAAGTCTGTTGTCTTTTTTAGTCCACATGAGCACTTTTAGCTAATTTTGTGTGCTTCAGGAAAATTAATAGGACTTCCATGACACAGAGGCCATTTTGCATAGGAAAACAGCCACTCCTAGGGATTTTCTTTATCTGGACCAGGAGAAGGAAGTTTCATCCACAAGTAAATTTTGGCACTAGGGTTTATAGGTCTGCCAGTAGTTTTATCTTCATCAGTGCTCCCTGGGGAAGACATCTTTTGTGCTGAGATGTACATATTTGTCCTTGCTTTTAGATTCAAGAAGCAGGTAACATTTTGAGCAAATATTTTGGGTAAATGATGGTTGAAAGACACTTGGAGCAGTGGGACACTGCCCTCCCCCCCCCCATTCTCCCCACCATAGAAATATGACTTATTTGCTTCATAAATAACCACTCTTCCAACAAAAGCCACCATTTCCATAATTGGTTCCTTCTTAGAACAAGCCAAAGCCCATAATTCTCCAAGCTTTGCATGTGGATAGCAGAAGGGAGAAGTGTAGTGCTGGGGGGAACAGTTTTGTGGGCACAGTAATGATTTTAAGCAATCCTCAAGAGGTGTCTGTTTATGAAGATGATTCTTTCTAGATCAGATGTGCTTGATAGCAAAGGACTAAAGCATGATTGAGATATCTGTGAGGTTAATTTTTTATAAAGACTATATAAATGCAAAACATGCTAAGCACCAGGTTTTATTGAATCTCTCTAATTATGAACAACTAATCAGCATAATTTTCCTGCATTTTCAGCCACATTTCCTTGAGATTGAAGTATTTAAGGCAATTATGAAGAAATGCCAACACCTAATTGTGACAAATTTTATCTTTAAGGAATTCTTAGGTTTTTCTTTATATAGAAATGCAAATAATTTGGGAGAGGCAGGCTAAGCACTCTCTGGGTCCTGGTGTCAGAGGCATTATTGTGCAGCAGACTCATTGCAGCGAGTAAAGAGCTGAACACATGTGTCCTGGTAGCCAGCTTTCTTTTCTTCTCTTTTTAATACCTCCTCAAGCATGTTGGTTTAGAGGTGTTCAGGGCCTGCAAGCATTCCTTGCTTCAAAACACAAGGGCAGCTTCAGGATCCAGTGGGTGAGGAAAGTGTGTGAGTGCATTTTTGTCCTTTTGCTTGCATCAACCTGTAACTTCCAGCACTAAGGTGTCATTTCTCTGAAGTGAACACCACCAAGGCTTCCCCTCAAAGGAAGTTGAACTAATTTCACATGGGGGTCATCTGAAATGTGCTGACCTGCACAGCAACATTCCTTTGGTTGCCCAAAGGTTTTTGCAGGTGGAGGTGTCCTTGCTGGGGTTTCTCTGGGGTGTTATTTTGCCTCTCTGCCATCCCATCTTTATGGTGGTCTTCAACTATTATTTGCAGGCAGGTTGTCTTACAAGGGTTATTGCAGCTTTCCTTGGCCTCTGTCATCTCTCACAATTACTGAAATGGAGCTGATTGGGGACTGCTCTCCAGTACAGAAATGGCATGTTGTTGTCATGTAGAGTGTTAAAATTCATAGACTGTAGCCTGTCTGTTGCTTGCACTTTCTGGACAGGCCTGTTAACCTTTGAGTGATTTGTTGTTCAGATCTTGCTGTACAATAATAAAAACAGGGAAGTGAGAAGGAGCCCTGCTGGGAGAAGTTTATGTGTTGGGATGATGAACCCATAAAACTCAGTGGCTGTTCCAGACCGTGCTCCTGTGTTCCCCCACCTGCTCCCATTCAAGCCTAGGAACTACCAGAGTGATTTAGGTTAAAAGAAAGGCTCAGGCTGAGCTGTTGTGCTGAGGCAGATCAGTTTAACCTCCATGTGGCAGTCAGGATGGAGACTTCTGTGCCACCGTGCTAAGCTGCTCCAGATTTGTGTGATGATGATGATGATAAATAGCTGCAGGCTGAGAGGAGGAAGGAGGCTTTGCTCAGCAGCACTGATGTGAGCACAGCCCAGTGCTGCTCCTGCCAGATGCTCTGGAACTGAGAAACAGTTGCTGCAGAATTCACATCTAACCCCACTTCTCCAATGCATTTTTTTGTGACTTAAGTATCACACTTCTTAAATACATGTGTATATTTTCACAGACAGCTGAGAGTTAATGCTGTGCATTGATTTCTCTTGTGCTGGTCTCCAGTAAGGTAGGGGGTTACAAAACACCCAGCCATTGATTAGAACCATAGAATCACAGAATATCTTGAGTTTTACGGGACCCACGAGGATCATTGAGGTCCAACTCCTGGCCCTGCACAGAACAATCCCAAAAAATCCCACCCCATGCTGGGGAGCACTGTCCAAACTCTCCTGGAGCTCTGGCAGTTTCGGGGCCGTGCCCATTCCCTGGGGAGCCTGGGCAGTGCCCAGCACCCTCTGGGGGAAGAACCTTTCCCAAAATCCAACCTGGCACAGCTCCAGCCATTCCCTGGGTGCTGTCCCTGTCACACAGAGCAGAGCTCGGAGCTGCCCTCAGGAAGAGCTGCAGTCCCTGGTGAGGTCTGACCTCAGTCTCCTCTAAGCTGACCAAACCTGGTGACCTCAGCTGCTTCCCCTCTAGACCCTCATCTTTGCATTTGGAAACAGGTTTTGCAGGAAAGGGATTTAATTTTTCCCTTTGTATGTTTCCTGCTGTTGTGGAGGGGGAATTTACCAACTTGAGTCTGTCCCTAACCCACAGAAATGGAGAAGGCAGGACAGATCAGGAAAATGAGAATAAGACACGAGGGCACTTAAAAAAATAAAAAAATAAAGCAGAAGCAAATAAACTTTTTTTAATTACCAGTTAGTGACTTCATAAACAATAATTGCAAATATATCTCTGAGAGAGGCATTACATGAAAACTCTTCTACTCTTTGAGAAGCATCCACATAAACTTTTGTAATAACCTGGGTAGAAATGGGGGCAAGTAAAATCCCTCACATTTTTTGGAATATCTCTCTTACCCCCCTGACAGCTACTTTGTCCAAAAACAAAGTCTGGATGAAAGACAAAAAGCACCTCTCTCTCCTTTCCTCTCCTTGCCCTCTCTCCCTTTGTGATTCTTATTGGATAATATCAAGAAATTCAGGAAGGTATTTTTAGCCTGAAGGAATGGAGAATTTAGGGCAGAAATGATCTTGACATTAATCACAGCAGTGATGAAATTCCACTTCAAAACATACGAATGTGGCAAGGTTTTCCCTGTGTCCTACTAATGAAAGGAAGATCCTGTTGCTGCCAAACCACAGGATGTTTTGCTCACGCAGAGGAGTCACAAAATGAGCCTCTTATTTTCTACCCCGTAGAAATGAGTAATGCAAGAGGAACTTCTGCTTCTCCAGTGAAGATTTCTCTGCAGTATGGTGCTGGTAGAGGCTGCTGGGGTCAGTGTGCTCATAAGGAATGCAAGACCATAACTATAAGGTTATAGGGTAAAGATTGTATGCTGGCTCCATGGAGGAAGGGACAGGACATTTGATTCTCTCTTCTTTGCTCTTAAGGGAGCAAATGTTGTTACAGCCATTCTTAGCAGGTCTCTTGGGGTCACAGAGAGATTTGGGAGCAGTAGCCCTTTGTGGCATTGCAATGAGGGTTAAATATTAAATATTTGATAAATATGTATAAATGATAAATAAATTTGGAAGAGGAGAGCCACCAAGTGCAGATGGTCTCAGCAACTCTCTTGGATGTTGCAGTCTTTATGGATGCTGTTGAACACACAGGAAATCCTTCTAGCCCAGGCTCCAAAACCTGGTTAGGTATAGGAGAGCACAAGGAACCCTCTCAGAAACTGAGAGGTAATAGCTACAGAAATAAAGGGATTTCCCAATTAAATGGCTTTTTACCCTTTGCAACATCCTGCCAATAACTGAAGCAGAGATACTGAGATTGAGAGACCCTTGAGTGTATCTCTGTAGATAAATCCAAGTCTGGAATTTTTGCACAATGGCCTTTTCATGATCCTTGGAATACATATCCTCACCAATATGCCTCTGCCATAGTGAGTTCTCTGGCAAAAGTCAGGTGTGATTACTGACATACAAACATGCATTTATTGCTCAAGCCATTTTATCTTTTTACCTTCCTTCTGACACAATCTCAGTGTAGCTTAATTTTCTAATAAATTCACTTTTTAAACCTTCCCCAGTATTCTCTGTTGAAACTCAAAATATGTGAGTGTGTGTGTCTTTGTTTATATATCAGCACAATCATTCTTTAATGTGCTACAGCTCCAGGAATCTGCATTCTGTCAGGAGCTGCTTTATGAACAGCACGTGCCTTAGCACCTCTTGCAGAATATAAGCAGAGAGAAAGAATTTGCAAAATTTGGCCAAAGATTGTTCACTATTTTGGTTACCAGATCTCTTGCTGCTTATTCCAGAGCGGATGTTGTACATCAGATTTTAGAATCACAGAATGGTTTGGGTTGGGAGGGACCTTTAAAGGTCATCTGGGCCAAACCCCTGCAATGAGCAGGGACATCTTCAACTAGATCAGATTGGTCAAAAACCCTGTCCAAGATGGCCTTGAAAGTTTTCAGAGACCTCTCTGGGCAACATGTTCTGGTGCCTCACCACCCTCATTGTAAAAAATGTCTTCAGCTATATCTAGTGTGATCTGGATAGTTTTATGATGGGGAGAGCCTAATGCTGGCAGGGGAGGAGGAGGGCAAGAGTTTTCCTTTGGTGAGATATTATGGATGAAGGTCACTGCTGCTCATCTCAGGAGTCTCCCAGGATCAGGCAGAAGTGTTGCTGTCCAGGATGACACCCCAGAGCTTGTTAAAACAGATGGCTCTGTCCAGGGCTGCTGAAGGACTGACAGGCCGCCTCGTTAGTGTTCTGCAAGAGTCCTGCTAATTGCTTTGAGAAAATACAGATCTGCTGCCTACGGAAATTGTTCTGTGGAGCCAAATTTGGGAGCATCGGGTGGTGTTAAACTTTGTGATATAATAGGATACCTAAGTGTAAGAACAAGCAGAGCTTCTTTCTTGACAGAATAAAAATAGTCTGGATTGGAAAGGAAAGGGCTGTGATGAGCACAGGCTGCTGAACAGCTCTGCCTGACCAGAAACTGCTCTGCATCAAATGTAAGAGTGGCATGTCCATCCTCAGAAACTCTCCACTACAGCATTCATAGCAAAGAAACTGAAATGCTTTCCCAGAAGATGATTATTGCAAGCTGAAGTGATGGTGTGTTATGGTCAGGGCACATATCTAAGCAAAGCTCAGAGAGCAGCTCTGTGCCTTGAACCTAATTTCTGCAAGAACGAAGGCTGAGGCTGCTCAGATAAGAATAATGAATTTGGATACTGTTAAGACTTTAATAGAAGAACAATTATTGGCCTTGCCAACTGAATATTTGCTTTTATATCTGTATGGAATTAATCTTTGCAGTGGGTTTTTTTTTTTCCCTTGCACTTCTTGTGCCAGAGGAGTAGAAACCAGGGACATTGGCACATCTTTTTGCCTGGTGACACCCATCCTGCTCCCTTGTTGTGCTGCAAATGAAGAGACCCTATTGTTTGTAAATGAAGACCTTTCTGATTATTGATAAATGACCTCTGGATGGGGAATATGACACATGCTGGCTGGAAGAACAGGACTCTGTAATGGTAATATGTCTTGAAATTACAGCCCACGTAGTTTGAGAATTATTCAGGATAATTACATTAATGTTGCCAGAGAAATGAAAAGGAACACTTTCCATTCTACCTATTAACAAGCTCTGCTGGCCTTAAATTATTTCTGAGAAGAGCCTGAAAATGGCTGAAATCATCAAGATAGTTACAAAGCAGCAGTTGGGGTAGTGGGGTGGGCTGGGTGAGGTTCTGGCTGTGGCTTTTTTGGCTGACAGGTAAACATTGCTGCAGCTTTTGTGGGGAAAGGAGCACAGCACAGAGCTTTTGGGTTGGGAACACTGCAGGCTGCAAATGGGCTCAGGGAGCCTGCAGGTCTGGACCCTAAGGAGAAAAGAGCCTTAGGAGCAGGCTGCTCTCAGGGTAGGTGTTGCACATCAATGGATGCACAGGTGAGGATGAGCCTGCTGTTGTTCTGGTGTGCTGGGTACTTCCATCTTCCACCTTCCCCTGCCAACAGCTCTCCTAAGCCTGTGCAGTGCAAGGTGTTTTGGTGATGACTTCTTGCCACTTTGATCCTTGTCTCATAGCAGCAGCAGAGATGTGAATGCTTCTGAGCTCCAGACCCTGAGCAGCAGCTCTCTGAGTCTGGCCTCTCATAAAAGCTCAGTCCTTCTCTTGAACTCATGTTGTGTTTTTGGCCTTGTGCAAGCAACACTGACTCTTGCCCTGACCTGCTGTTGCCCAGCTCACCTGTAACATTATGAAACCAGGACTTTTTGTTGTGTTTCCTTTGATTTGTTTATGTTACTGCACTGTTTGCTAAGTCTGGGATGAATAGAAGGGAAACGTTTAGTATTCAGATCTAAATAACTCAGTGCCATGGGAATCAAGGTCTTTAGGGTCACCTCTGCTGTTACTGGAGTTTCTCATCTGCATGAAATTTAGAGCATCCTTGGAGCTTCTGTCTACAAGAGCAGCTCTGCCCCTCTTTCTCTTCAGTCTTCAAGAATTAGCAGATCTTGCATCTCATGACTTGTCCTATGTTTATACTTCTTCCTAAAAAGTGGTCATATTTATCTCCTGTGAAGAAACTGGAGCAGTGGGTGAGGATGTAGGGGGATGCAGGCACTGCAGATCTGGCTGCTTCCAGCACACAGTCATGTTCAAACACGCGCGCACACACACACACACACACACACTCTCACACACATTTAATTTTCTCCCATTTCCTTTTCACTTGTTGGACAAGTCCATCTCAGCCCTGTGTGATTACTCAATGACCTGTGTGCCTTCAGCACTCTCAGCACTTAAACAGGGTTTTGCTCCCTGCCATAAAGCCAGACTTTGACTTGCTGCACACACACAGAGGGAAGGGTTTTCTCCCTTCACTGGAGCATTCCACCCCTACAACCACTGCCACTACCTACAGAAGTTTGGGGAACCCCCTCCTTGTACATTGCCCTCCATCCTTTCTGCATGCTCAGGGCTGGCTGAATCCATCAGGAATGCCAATAGCTTCCTTCCCTCAGCTCTCTGCTCCTAAAACAGTTAACTTCTAATCCATCAGCTCCCTTAATTCTGCATTTAAGGAGATGGAGCTGAAATGAGTCTTGGTTTCTCCCTTTGCACATGGGTACTCGAGAGATCTCTTAAAAGGCTCCAAGGCTGAGGGCAATTTAAAATAATAATAATTTGGCAGATGATTTCTTTCAGTTGAGACATTTAAAATATTTAAACATTTATATTTATTCTATTGTGATACTTTGAGAGATTGAATGGAAGTCGTTTGGAAAAGAAGTCATTTGGAAGGAAAGCTCAAGCCAAGGGATTGCTTAATTATTTCAGATAGTAAAATTTTCATTTTGACTTCTTCCTCCACTCCAGGTGTGCACACACCTGCATTTATATGCTGATTCTTTCTGCATGTTTGGTTTGCCCTGAATTTTTTAGGAAGGTTTGGGGAATACTTGAGTGAGTTCCTGGAAATCTGCACAGCACGAAAATCTCAAGTTTCATTTTGTATGCAAATTATTTGTTCGGTGAAATTAATTATGAATATTGATAATTCAACAATAAATACTAAATAAATTTCAGCTGCTTCTAGAAAATGCTGTCAAAATTCAGGGCAGGTATAAATGGTAGGGAAGGAACTTTCCTTCCTGTCTTTTGTAGGTCTCTTCATAGTGTAAAAATTCATGGATCCAGGGGGATTGGCTCTCCTGCACAAAACAGAAGTCTGTATGTGTTGCAGTCTCCAGCTGTAAAGATACTGAAGCTTTGAGGGGGGTTAATTTGTTTTCATCTTCCCAAAGAGCTCTAGCAGGTTTTTTTAATCCTCATAACCCTGCCAGTTCTGAGGAATAATAGCAGTTACGCAGATAGTTATGTCGACATCAACTTAAGGTTTATGCTTGCAAGGTTCATATATTTTTGGTTGTGCTGGCACTAATACAAATGATAGCTCAATAACAGAAAAATAGTACAGTCCCTGAGCCACAGTTCTGATGCTTGAAGCGTCTTTAAACCCTGCACCCAAATGAGAAAGAGATAAAAACAACCTACTCAAAGTGGCTTAGCTTGAAGGAGCATTTTATGTGTTACTTGATGACAAAATAGCGAGGCATTAATGCAGTTTATAGTAAGACACCCCTGAAGTTATCAGTGAGGTTGGTGTGATGTCTGACAGATTTAATGTAAATATTTATAGACTTGGCCTACTAATTATGCCAGTGGAAAAAATGCAGTATTAATGCTGTCACCTCCCCATGTCTCTACCTGCCAGCATGCTGCTAGCTCACATAAATATTCTGAAGATAGAAAGTACATCACATAAACAGAAGAGATCATTTAGATTTTTAATAAGGGATTAAGTTATCTCCAGCAGCGGTTTCCAGTCTGTGGTCCACAGATGTATGACAGGCCTGGGGAGTATTCCCAAGGGAAAAATGACAAGTAAAGAGAGGATTTTGTAAGGTATGTAGGAATCTCTCTCTGTGAAATGATTACAGGGGCATGCACCACGTTTGTCAAATATTCAGGGGTCCACACAGCAAGAAAAATTTGAAACCCACTGATTTACCATATTTATGTAAAGAACTGAGTAATCTCGAAGCACTGTACTGCCATGTTTTAAATGATTGGACTAATGCTCCTGCCTGAGCCAGGCTGCCATAAAAAATCCTGGACCACAAAGCACTAAAGCATGTGCTTAACTCAAAACACACGGCGATCCACTGAAGTTACTGCCTGTCCCATCCATAACTGGTTTACTGAATAAAGACCATGGGGAAATTTAAGACAGAAGGCACAGACTGCTATCATCTTGCAAACAGCTCTGCAGATGCCTGATTGTCTTGTACAACTGAAAACCTAATTATGTGAGTCTGCAGTTCATATTTTTCTGTTTCAGCTTATTTATACCAAAAGACTTGGAAGGTTTTCGGCGCCTTTGGTTGCAGCTGTTGCTGGTTGCCAACCCAGAGTATTATCATGGCTGTGGCAGCTCCTTGAGGAGACTCTCAGCTGCACAGACAGTTCTTCTGATATGTGATCCACAGGCCTGTGGTTTCTGCTCTGGCACAAACTGACTCCTCACAAGCTGTGCAAATAGCTGTGAAATGCTATCACCAGTGGTTCTGAGTGTGTGCTTGCCTTTTGTTTGAAACTCTTGCTAACTGAGGCAGGATGACAGTGGTTTCATACTGTGCTTCTTCTGCAAAGCAGCATCATATTCTGGATCCATCCCTTGGAGGATACCTTGGAGTGGCTACCTAGAACAGAGGGTAGACAAGACAGGTGTAACAGGTACACCTTGGGCAGTCAAAAGCCTCTGAGAGTGGCTATACCCAAGGTGGACAATGGTCACAAGTTTTTCATACAGTTAAAAGTTTGGTCCATTTACATATCGGGGTTAATCCTCCAATTACAGCTTCAGTTAATGAAGTCATATACCCCCAGTTTGCCCTTCCCAACTCACTTTGGTTTATAATTTCTGAGGCCTGAGACAGTAAGATGAATTTCAGGCCTAGAGGGGAATTGTTTTGTCTGAATAAAATGGGAGAACAGTAGCTGACAAGCTATGCAGTTTTAGAGTTATACACTAAAGCAGTACAGCATCTGAAAAATATAAAAGCTAAATCCTAAGGCATCATCCCCACTGATTGCAGCCTGGAGGGCCGGTCCAGGCTGCCCACATCTGGCCTGTGCATGTGGGCAGTGCTGCTGCCCCATGTGTGGCTCTATGCAGGAAGAAGGAACAGCACTTTGGTAGCAGGGCAAAGTGCAGGTGAGAGCCACGTGTGGTGTGGCCACAGCAGCTCCACAACAGCTTGGGTGGATGAACTGCAGGCTTTCCATAGGGGCATCCCACGTGGGTTTTGTAAGATCTCATTGCTGATGGGTGGAAGGCAGATTTCACATTCCTGTGGATGAATGAGTCCTTACCATGGACTGAAGGCACAGCCTGTGGAAGGCAGCAGGCTTCTTCTGCCTTCCAGGAGAGATGGATCAGAGCTCTCTTACTTCTAATCACCACTGCCTTTGTCCCTTGTAAACACTTCCCCTGCCCACCACACCTCTGCAAACCAAGAGCAGAATAACCCCAGAGAAGTGGAGTGCACGGTTTGAAAAGGAGCATTAGGAGAGGAAAATCTCTCTCTCTCTTTAAACTGTCTCTTTTCTATATTGTTACCTTGACAACTCTGCTGCTGTGTTTCATCTTTGGTGGGACTTAGCTGTGGTGGAATAAGGGGGACATCCATGTGTGTTTCCACATCTACTCCAGCTCTGCTTCACAGGCACATGCCAGGCACAGGGCATCCCAAGCTGCAGAGCCCACAGTTGCTGCCTTGACCCATGGTGCTGCCTGGAAATGATTGCAGATATTAAGAACTGGGACCCGTTCTGATTAAAGGTATAACATTATATCTTCTATTTCTTTTCGTTAAGCCAACGCCAGAACGGTGTTAATGCTCTTTTAAAAAGAGATGCAAGGTGCTTAAAATATTTTGGGTTATAAAGGTTAGGACAGCTGGAAAGCAGAGAGGGATGAAAGTACTCAAGAATAGTTGTAATATTTTTAGTAGGAGCAGATACAGGAGTATGTGTCAAGATTAGGATACAGTTCTGATGTGCTGAACTGAGTCTAGAGATGCTAAAAATATGCTTTCTTTTCTCATAGTTTTAGAAGAGACAGAGCCAAGGTAAGGGGAGAGTAGTGGGGAACTGAAATTTTAATTCCTGTGCTTCCTTGCTTGTTGGGGTTTGGCAAAGCTGGCTGTTCACCTGGGTGCCCATGACTAACTGACACCAGCAGAGCACAGGAGGCAGGGAGAGGTGCTATCAGTGGGAACGGGATCCCTCCCACCCCATTTTTCCTTCTCCCAAAGAAAATCTCCACCAACATAATCCCTTTATTCCTTTTAACCGAAATGGCAGTGAAGGCAAGGCAGGCAGGCTCCAGGGCTGGGTGCAGACGGGGGTGTCTGTGTCTGCGTGTGTGCAGGGAGAAGGGGGCTTTTAATGCAAAACACATGTGTTTTCAATTGCTCTCTGGAGCCAGCCCAGTAGCTGTAACTTGGCCTGACAAAGCCTTATTGAAGTACAGACAGTGTGGTTTCAAAGCAGTTAGAAAAAGAAGGGGAATGCTGTTCAGGAAATTCTTCAGGCATGGGCAGGGACTTGGCTGCAGTTCTGCTGTTGGAAAATCTGACAGGGGCAGCTCATGAGCACAGGCCAGGCCTCGTGCTGCTCCCAACACTGAGCTGCATCTTCCCCAGGCTGCTGCACCCTCCGGGCGTTCATCCATCGCCAAGGCAGAGGTAAGAGCTGCCCTGCTCCGTCCCGCCACCGCCGCGCCGATTCGCCTCCTCTCGTGCCTCTGCAAAGGGGCTTCTTGCTTTCAGACTGCTGCGTAGAGCAAAAAAAAAGAGTCAAGAATGGGGAGTTGTGGCTTATTTGCGAAGGGCTGGGAGCAGTCTGAGGCTGGGTGGTGGTTTCTGGCTAAATTTGTGTCGATAGTAAAGCTGCAGGCAAAGCAACGCCCGCGCCGTGTCTCTGGCTGAGGGAATGCTGCACCCAAATAATCCCCAACTTTATCATTTTGGGGAGTAAGTATGTATAAAACCTGAGGCTACTGAAAGGTTGGCTCTGGACCATGTGTCACTCAGATATTTGGATGAAAAATGAGACCTCAGTCACAGTAAATACATTTATAAGTGCATTGTATTGTAGTTGTTTAATGAGTTGAAAGCATGTTTTTTCTGGGGGTTGTTTGCCAATTCCTGGTACAGCAAGCTTGTGAAGAGAGGCAGCAACTCAGTAATAATCATTGCCTTGTGATTTGTCTGTGTATTTTTTTCCTGTATTTTATAAAGCACGAGCAAACTGCAACAGACAGCACAGTCAGAAGCCACGTAGAGAAGATTAGAAGGGAAAACATTAATTTAGGGGCTGTTCTATCTGCAACTTCTCTTCCGATTCGCGTTTCTTTCTCCAAATAACTGAAGAAACATTTATGATGAAAAGCTCGCTCCCTCTTTAGGGACCTGCCAGATTTAGGCAATGTTCTCTCATCCTTTTAGTTGCAGCATTAAAGCTTGTCTTGCCTTTGCAGAGATATCAGCACCTTATATGGCAGGCTTGGGCTCGGGATTCGGGAACGCGCGTTCGTCAAGGGATGGAGGTGTCAGGAGGAGCCCGCCTTGTGTCACCTCACAAACTTCCTCTGCCACTGCCTCTGCCTTGGATTTTCAGAGCAGTGTTATTTGATGTGTTGAAAATGCTTTTTAGCTGTGTTTTATGGTGGTGGTGGTGCGGGTTTTTTTCCTTTCAACAAGAAATTAATTCAGGGTATCAAATTATACAGTGGGACAGTGCTGAGAATCTCTGACTGGTTCAAGAGAGCAGACACACAGTTTGCTTTGCCTGCTTCCAGCAGGGCTCAAACACTCCCTCATTTTGGCAACCCAAAAATTCAGGGACAAGGGGAGCTTCCCCACCGAAGGACAACAGATGCAGAACGTGGCAGGGCCAGAGTTTTCTCCCAGTAATGGTGCTGAAGAATGTTAAGTTCGTTTGAGCCAAGTGAAGACTCTGGGTTTGGAGTGTGGGAAGGGCATCCTACAGGAGACGTGGATGTACTGTGGCTTTCTGGAGACTGATGGGGGCAAGGGGAATGAGTGGAAGAAGGAGAGAGATGAGCTGTGAAAGGGGGAAGCATATGAGGGAAATAAAGAGGCTTGATAAGGTCAAAATTTGCTTTGCATAAAATACACCTGCAGTGAAAACGCTGTGTTAAATGAAGGTCTTACATGATCTGGAACTTCTTGAGCCTTCACAGACTGCCATCTTACCCTGCAGACCTGGAACTCAATTGCTTTTCTCAGCAGCTGTTAGTTTAGGCAACTAGTCAGCCTATTATCTTCTTAACTGCTAGTTATAAGCTTATTTTTTTTTAAATGAAATAAAATTCAAGTTCCTGCCTCTGATCATGCAGCATCCCACCTTCCAAATCTGATTGTCAGCACTGAAGAGCCAGAGACATAAAGAGGCTGGAATATGTTCATCTTAGCCAACAGCAGCCATGGCCATGGGAGCTGGTGTTTCCTCCCTAACTTTGGCAGCTCCTCCTGAGCCTCCTCAGTGACCTTTGTGCAGCTCCACCTGGGTCAAGCATTCAAACTTTGAATCCAGGAGGACTGAAGAATGTGTGCATGTGTGGGCAGGGTGGAGAGAGCCTCTTGACTTTGGAAGCAGATAGAGAGGAGAGCCATTAGCACACCCTAATGTGTGTATCCCTTCTCCTGGTCCTTCTCAGCAGCAAACCACAAAGAGAGTGAGTCTGTGCAAAAGAACAAATGGATTAGCACAGACGGCCCATCATGTGGAGGGAAGATGGAAGATGCAACAGAACAAGTTTTAACTTGTGTGAGCTGGATCACTGCAGAGACTGCACTCTGGATCCTGGCATATACTCAAGCCCACAGTTCTCAATTTGTGCTGTGCTGGTTGGGTTCCAGCCGTATAAATCCATATTACGAGCCTGCTTTGCACATTCCTACAAGCCATATCTCTTTTCTTGGTGCTGTGGGGTGAGAGTGTGTTGGGGCAGGAGTCTGCAAAGTGTCACCTCCTGTGGCTTGCTTTCTGATTCAAGCTCAGTTGATTATATCCCTCTTGCTGTTCCCAGAGCCTCCTGCAGTCACACCTGCTGCTGGCTATTTTGGTGCAGTTCTCATATTTGCGCATCCTGCTTTGAAGCACTGGTGGGAAAGAGCTTTTCTAAACTTGGCACCGATGGACAGAGGCTTGTGAGTGCTTCACATCATCTGAGTGGTGCAAAGGAAGCGGTGTGTGAATGCAGCAGAGCTGGTGTGGTGTTTGCATGCAGCGTGAATTTATTGCCACAAATCCTGGGGCATTTTGTGAAAGACATTCTCTGTTGACTAGCTTGATACATAAAAGGACTTACTGCAGAAACTCTTTCTTCCTTGCTAGCTTTCCATTTTCTTCTTAATTCTGACAAAAAGATATTGAGACAAGCTGACTATCAAGTAAAAAGTGTAAGATTTAGAAGAGACTGTCATAAATAAGAAAGCAGATGTGCTTCTGTCCTTCTCAGAGAAGACAGCAGTAGTGACATCACATTGCTCACAGATTCTTGCAGCATAATAAAATACCACTTTTGGCTTAGGAAATACAATTCAGAGATGGAGCTGCCTGTTACTTTGGTTTGTTCTGGCAAATTCTAATAGGTTTAGAGTTTTACTGTGAGTGCTCTTTGAATGCAGAGAAGGGACAGGACAGTCCCATTGTTCAGCTTTTGGTTGAGTCCATTTGCTCCAAGCTATTGGTTTATAAACTGA
The DNA here is from genome assembly GCA_013397375.1 of Toxostoma redivivum. Classification (NCBI taxonomy): domain Eukaryota; kingdom Metazoa; phylum Chordata; class Aves; order Passeriformes; family Mimidae; genus Toxostoma; species Toxostoma redivivum. The sequence goes on from VXBI01010675.1 coordinate 275,802, forward strand.
GGTTCTTGCAGTGCACTTATCCTCAAGCCCATTTGCCGTCGAAGTGCTGCCAGCCCAAACAGCTGGGGAAATTACAAGAGCTTTCAAAATGTTAGAGGTGAGGAGTAGCCTGGAGCATTGAGGGATCTGAATGAGATGCTTTACCAGGAGATGAATCCCCAAGGTCTCCCCAGCTGCCTGTGCTGAGTCCAGCTTCCACAAGATGCAAGAGGAAAGGGAGCTGTTTTCCAGTGGACTGGGCAGAGTGTGCCCTGATGGAGTACAGATCAAAAAAAGCTTGTTGATGTGCTTATGTTTGCCAGAATTAGGCCAGATGTTTGACTAACACTATTTGTGGTGTACCCCACTGAAAGAGACTACTCACAAAAGAAAAGAACATTCCTTAGGATGTTTTCCTTTCACTTTTTGTCACTCTGGCCATGTATCAGACAGCAGTGATCTCTGAGAAAGGGGCATTGAGTGGTGATGGTGTTCCCAACTCATGGAAGAACTGCTCCTCATATGGAGGGACAGGCACTGTTGACAGAAATAGAGGGGCAAGCAGAGAGGAAATATTTCAGCTTTGGGGGCACCAATAACAGTCACAGAGGCCAAGTTCATGGCTTAGACGGAGAAAAGTGCTATGAGACTGAACTATCCCAGCAAGTATTTCATTATCTGGGCTGCTCCCCAATACTCAGCCCCTGCTGGCCATGCTGCAAGTGAGAAGTCATTTTCCAGAGCCTGATCCTTTTTATGAAGACCCAGGTTGTGGTCTGACCCATGTGAAGGGCCATAAATCAGTTTTGGGTCATGCTGCTGGTGGATTAATGGACTTGGGGGTGTCAAACTTGAGAGAGTTTTATGGGGAGCAGAGACACAAAATGTCTTGTTGATAGATGGCTCAAAACACTCTTCCTCACACCAGGTTTTGTTCTGTCACGCTCCAGAAATGTCCGTTCTTTTGAACCTGGTGGATACTGTGCACTTAAAAGACAGAGAAATTAAAGAGGATGAATCTGCAGAGCATTTACTGCTAGTGAATACAAGTACAATGCCTTCCAGTGATATGGCAGAGAGCACCTCTGAAGGTTTTTAGGTCTTTTTTTTTCCCCTCATTTCAGCCCAAAAGAAAAGGTTCTTGTTTCAGAAAACAAAGAGGAAGAGAAGCGAATGTTGGTGATATGGACACAAAGAGAGGGCAGATGTGGGAGATGTAGGTCCAAGACCTGAGGGAATTTGAGCCCCTCTCTCATCTCTGGAAACGTGTTCCCATCACTGTGCTTCAGGTCAGCCTGGGGTCAGATGCTCCTGGTTTTTCTGATGAGGCTGTTACACCTCAGTTGTAGGCAGGCAGGCTGGGAGGGGAGATGCTGTGTTGGCTGTGCAAGGCTTAGGGCTGTTCCTGCTGCAGCGAGCTGATTCCATGAGCTTCAGGACATTTCCAGCAGCAAATTTCAAGAGGCCCCATAAGACAGAAGCTGCCTTCCCAGATTGCACCCTCTTGCAGCTTGAAATTGTTCTGTTACTAAACATTCATCCTTCAAGTGCTGATCAAAGAACCACCACGGCAGAGAAACATTATTGATTCCTTATGTAATACCTCACCCTGCTCATGGCTCTCACTGAGCCTACAAAGGCAGCGTGGCCAGGAATGTTTCAGTGCCAGTGTTTATGTGGGAAAGGTGTTAATTCATCCCTGTGCAAGTAAAACGCTTTTCTGCCTGAGGAATTGTTAATGTAGGTTGCACACCCTGAGTGAGGAACTTACTGCCAAGAAGAACTTGGTAGAAGGAGGGGGAGAGGCATGGAGCAAAGATTTGCCCTTACTGGTGGGGTCTGGTGTGAATTTTGGGAGCTCAGAGCCAGTTCTGCTTTTTGGTGCCTTTCAGCTGAGCCTGGTTCAGCTGTGCTGAAGGAAAGTGCTGAAGCTTCTTTTCAGAAGCTCTCTGTGAGCAGCCTGTGCAGATAAGCAGGCGGGGTGACAGGGCTCTTCCAGTGGTCTTAAAAAAACAAATAAATCTTTCTTGTCATGGGCCATATCTCTAAGGTATGCTAAAGCAAAAGGATGAATAGCTTTTCTAAGTGGACTGGATTTTGTCTCAAGCCCTGTTTGCAGTGTTGGTGTATATAAGGACTCAGTGTACAGCTTTTGTGCAAAACTTAATACTTTTTTTGTGCAGAACCAAGAACTCCTTCGTGAAATACCCACATTCCAGGCTATGCTTTTGTAGTCATAGTCATGTTGTCTGTGGCTAAATTGCACAGATTTGGCTGCTGCATTTTTTTCTGTTGGAGGTAGGATTGTTCATGCAGTGGTGGCAATCCAGTGCTGTGCACATGAGTCTTTAAGCCTTCTCAGGTCAGGCAGACACTTTATAGTTTAACCTTTGAAAGGCACGCTTCTTTCCCAATTTCTATATTTGTTTCAGTATTATCTTTTCTCCACTGTTACAGAATTAGGTGTTGGTTCCTAATATTTTCCTGAAGGAGAAATGAAAAATCCTATTAAGCTGCAGCAGTCTGAAGTCTTAGTTCAGTAATTGAAAGGAGGGAAGTGTCACCAGCAAGTGCAGCCACTGGATATTCTTTCAAAGCAGTACTTTTTTGTCCAGTGCCTTAATTCTTTTTAATGTTTGAGTCAGGAAAACTTGCCAGAATGTAAATTACGACTAGCATACTTCTCCCTCCCACACAGTACAGATTATTGATAGTGGATGTAGCTGGTTTCATAGGTAGCAGACTTTCTTATTCTGCTCATTTGTTTAACACACCTCAGCACTCTGTGTCCATCATCCTGTCTTCTCTCCCTGAAGAACGACAGACATGAGCAATTTTTTGGTAGTATTTACAGTCTGGGGGGAACACTAGCTAGAAACCAAATATTGCTTAAGTGTGGCTGTGTGAGAGTTTGTATAGAAAGAATATGATATCTACAATTGCCATGTTATTTTCTTATTATGAATTTATGCTGTATTACTAAGTCTTGCTCATCTCATATGTTGTAGTACTTGAGTTGCTCTATCTCTGTTAGGGCAGCTGTGAGTTAAATATTTTATCAGAACTAGAGAAATTCTCAAAACCAGGCTACTGTATGAATGCAAGTTGCTCTTTGTGGTTGTGTTCTGTTGCTATAAATTCTTTTGATGTTTATAAAGTTTTGCCCCAGCTGGATATGCTATTTTCTCCATCCTAGAAACTGCAAGTAAAGAAAAAAATCAGTGAGAGCAACAAAGAGATATAGCAAATAAACAAGTTTTGCAATAAAGGGGTATTTTTAGCTGGATATTTCATATTGTTTCTCCTTGGTCAAACCTCTTCCATGGTTTGCAATGCAATTTATTCATTTTTCTCCAAGGGAGAGGCTGCATTTAATATGTGCTCTCCAGGATACCCTGTTAAAATATTAGGCAATAAAATCCTTGACTGTACAGTAGTTGCAGTTATAATTTCCCCCAGGTAGTGGAAACTCTATAATTTATTGTTCAAGTTTGTAGGATTGGTGTGGTTGTGGCAGTGTTAAAGGATCTGCTTTGCTGCATGTGTTTGTTGGTGTCCCAGCTCCCCTCCCTGAGCAGCATCTCATTCCTAAAACTGCCTCATCCCAGACTTGCAGATCACACTCCCACAGGGGAGCTCGCACTGTTCCCCCCGGGATGTAAATTTTGTAATTCCCTGCATACAAACATCAGTGCCAGCAACCCTGAGGAACACCTCGTGGTGTTGAATCTGTAGTGCAAGAATGTGTTTTGTGGTTTCTTATCTGTCTAGACCCTAAAATGCAAAACATTCAGCAAACTCTGTTACTAGAGATGATCTCCTCAGTCTGAGCATCAAAATAAGCTGAAAATGTAAGAAATAATCCCTGGGGAAGCCCACAAAAATTACTTTCCTCAACCTGAATATGGAGCACATGAACCCCTTCCCCTTCCCCTCCTCTCCTCCATCCAAGCATGCTCACCCATCCATCACACTTGGGGATAATTTTTTAGGGATGTGGCAGCTGGAGAACCTTGCTTCTGCTTTACTTTTTTAGGCAAGATTTTGGTGTAGGAAAGAGAAAGGCAAAAATTTCCCCTTTGCCTTTTTTTTTTCCTTTGGTTGGAAGGAATGATTTTACTTGAGATGATTTTTTTTTTTAATGAAACCTCTGAGAAGTCATATTGCATCTTCCAAACAAACTGCTGAACTCACTGCTTTTACCAAATGCATGCAAAATTTTCCCCTCAGGATCCTTAGAGGCCCTGGAGTGCCTGCCTTGCAAAACCTGGGGCAGTGAACAGAGTCACTCCAGAGTGATTTCCATAGGATACCTTTACACAGAGTGCTTAAGTGTATTTATAAGTACATTCATACACATTTAGCACATCAGATTCTCTTTTGGTCCATTACTGCGCACTCTGAGCAGAAGGAAAAATAACCAAGGTATCCAAAGAGCTGCTGCCCAGCTGGTAAACTCTGAAAAAAGCCCAAACCCTCCAAGAGGCACAGATAAAAGCAGTTTTTATCAGTGGCTTTCTCCTGGCCCTGAATACACGTGGTTGTCTCTTTGTGATCATTTCAGATGCCTCAGGAACAGTACCCACACCGGAGCACCATGCAGACCTCGGAAGGACCCCAGGTATACAAAGTGGGGATTTATGGCTGGAGGAAGAGGTGCCTCTATTTCTTTGTGCTGCTCCTAATGATTTTAATCCTGGTGAACCTTGCTATGACCATCTGGATTCTGAAGGTTATGAACTTCACAATTGTAAGTAGGGGTTACCCTGGAAGGTCTGGGGAAGATGAGGGAGGGTGCTGGTCTTCTGAGCATGACTTCAGATACAGCTTCAATAATGGGGTGTTTCATTGCCATGGACAGTCCTTTTATAGAGAGGAACAAATTTACACTATGATCCTCTCTTTCTGCTGGATATTGCCAAGCTGAGGAATCAGCTCAGCACTGCAAGTCACATTCCTCTTATCTGCTATATATGTATATATATACACCTGTATTTATGTAAGCAGTATACACCACCCATCCCCAATTTTCAATTATATCTGTGTTTTAAAATTAATGAAATTTATTATTTTTAACTTGGATATGGAATGGGTTGGAGCCTTTCTCTTAAGACTTTTTCTGCTTTTCTCCGTGACCAGGAAGACAAGATTCTTGATTTTCTTCTTTTTTTTTGGGAAAATTCATCATGTTCTGTAATGATGTAGTTCTGGAAGCTTCATGAAATAAAATAAAATTTACAGGGTATCTCCCTGGCTGTGGTACTTAGATGTGGAGCATGTTCTTATTCTTCTATTGCTGTGCTTGGTGCACATCAGTCCTGGAGCAGCACAGACTCCCTGGCTATGGTTAGCTTTCCACTTCCAGGGTTTGTGAGCCTTTATATATGACAGATCCTTGTTTTTCACTAGATAATTTGACCAGGCAGAGTGAAAATGAAGTTATCAGTCACTTCTTCTTCAAAGTAGTCATTGCTTCCTTGTTCAGATGGGATTATTCATTTTAAGATTGTTTGAGTCTTCAGGAGAAGCCAAGTCTGTGATTAAATCCTGGTTTTACTTCCTGAGGGAGCTGTAAAGCTGCACTTCCCTAGACAGCTTCCAAGGACCATCCCAGCCAGGCTCTGATATGAGCAGTGTGTTTGAAGTCTTGTTGGGATTTCTTTCTCTGCTTTCTGTCTTGTGCAGTCCCAAACAGCTGTAGCCAACATTATGTCATTAATGGGCCATGGAAAGCTGAATAAACAATCTCTGGCTTCCTGTACCCAGCAGATAAAATGCTGTGTCAGGGGAACATGTAGTGTTCATTTTCTCTAACCAGGTTGCTGTCAAGGTGTGCAGAAGATTGCAGTGCCTGTGTGCATAGGGAGCAAGCAATTATAAAGCAGTAATCCACAAAAAGCTCCTGTGAGCAGGCAAAGAGTGGCCAAAGTGGAGCAATTAATGCTTAGCCAGACCAGTTGTTTAATCTTGTGAAATTGATGCCATTTTGATATCCATTTCATGCTGAAGTGTGGTCCTGCAGTTTAATGGAGTTGAGAAATAGGTATCTCTGAGGTAATGGACGAGTTGATCATTCATCATACAGGCAGTGGTGTGGGTATCAACCTGAGAACAAAATAAAAGGATTTCAAATGATCACTTTCCAGGAATACAGCTTTATTTCTTACTAATATCTTCAGCCCCATGCATTTTTGCTACTTGGTGGTGGTCAGTCAGCTCTCTACAGATTCCTTGGGAAGTCAGGTGAATATCTGTGTTCTTTCTCCATCCCTGCCCTCTCATCATGCACTGCTAGGTGCTGAAGTGCCATCTCCCAGGGATGTGTGCAGAAATCTCCTGTTTCCAGCAGCTCTGTCCCCCCACTAGGATACAGACTGGCCTTTGGGGGCATGCACTGATCTTCAGTTTCTTGTCTGATTCTGTTTCCTTACTTGCCCTCAGATTACTAGGGATTATTCCAGGGTAAAGTATATTTGTGTATGGTTTAGTTAATTCATATCTACTAATGCTAGTGGATGATGAACAGCATCTGGTGATAAAAACACAGGTGGTGCTACTGAGTCCTGCAGTGGGAACAGCTTTATGGCTGTAGGCATGGCCACACTAGTCAGGGTGAGTGTTTCTGGCACAGCCAGTTGGAAATAAACATAAGAACTGGGCATGTAAAATGTGAGTCTTGCCCCAGTATGCACCCATTCATCTCCTGATCTCCTGCTGCTCCTGCAGCCTCGCCAGCTGCTTTGGATCCTGCTCTGCAATCCCTCCTGCACCATTCCCTGAGGCTGAGAAAAAACACTTGGCTAAGTGAGTTTTTAGAGGCAGACTTTTATCTCTAAATAACAAATGTAGGAAAATTATCGAATGAGCAGATGCAAATATGGGAAAATCTTTAATTTGTTCCTGTTCTGATAAGAGGAGCTGAGAGTCCTTCTGGGGCAGAGGAGTGATCTGAGCAGTCAGTAAGCAATAGCTGCTGCTTAACAGGTCTGAGTTACCCCAGTGCTTGCAGAGCAGAAAGGAGGGGAAGGTTTGTGTTTCTATTCTTCTGGAAAATGTAGTATTTCTAGCATCTTCCCACCCCTGAGCTCTCCTTCCAGAACCTGAGTCTGTTCAACTCCACAGAACAGTCCTGGTGCTTACCAGAATTTAATGATGCTCATTATAGCCAATAAGTGCTCACAGTATTTTAATGAGCACAGCAAACCTGCTCAAGAAAACTCAGGGGTGTTTTAAATGCTGATAGTGGGGAGTGGAGAGTGGAGAAAGGGGAAGGAGATGAAGTAAGACAATCTCAGGATACAAAAACACCTCCTCATGCTTGCTGTAGCAGTATCCATCCACTCCAGTTTCTTGTCCAGCCCTGACCTCCCTTTCTCTGCCCTCTGCCTGCCCTCCTGGCTTGTGCTCCAGGAGACAGCTCCTGTGAAATCGTAATAAGCTTCCAATCAGTGGTTTTTAACAAGCAAGCATCACTGATTTATTCTAGGTTTTGCTTTTATTTTAATGTTTAAATTTAAATTAAACAAATGTATGTGTGGCTACTGCCTCTTACACAGGACTGTCAAAGCTGTGTTGCACCTGTGTGGGGACAGCTGGTCACCGTCTGCTCTGTCCTCTGGCACAATCATTCATTTTTCATGTACTGTTTGATGTGGACAGAGACATCTAAGCTGCAGAATCATAGCTTGGAGAATTCTTTCTCCCAGGTTTGAGCCTCTTCTGTTTCCCAGACTGATAAGCTGATGATAACTACAAACAAGGAGGAAAGTTCCCAAGGTGATAATATAGTCACAAACAAGTTGAAATCTGGTGAAAAACAAAATGGAATTCATAATAAAATGAACACCTCGTGTTTTTCCCATGGGATACATCCTAAGGCATGGTCTCCTAGATGTTTATCCCAATTAACCAATAAACTACTATCCTGTTTAAGTTTATTGGAACATACTTTAAATACAACTTCTCCACTCAATAAAGCAGCCTTTTCCCCTAAAAAGTCCGTATGTGTTACTGTCCTTTTTTCTCCCTTTCTAGGATCGTAACCACAGTTTGATACTCAATTTGTTTTAAATGCCTTTATCCAGCACAGGCTGTATGGAAAACAGGCCAAGAGAGGACCTCAAATGTCATGTGCCTGTCCCACAGCTGGCTCCCACAGCCAGGTCCATTTGCTGTGTTCAGTTACATCAGGGCTGAGCTGCTCTGGGGCTGCAGGAGGTTATGGGCAGGTGCTGCCTCTAAACCTTGCTTGGATTTTTAAGCCAAACCACGGAATGAATCTGGACCAAAGCCACCAATTTGGTTGAAACCGAAATGTACCCTGAAGGTGGCCTAACCTAATTGAGGTAGAAACCACCATCCAGGACTCAACTTTCTGATGATGCATAGACACAGAGTGCCCTGCTTCATTCAGGTCTTGGACAAGCCTGGTAGGAAGTCTGTGGTTTGGGGAAGTGATGTTAATGCCTGTGGGGGGTGTGTGTGACTGAACCACTCAGTCTGCAGGTCCCACACTGGCCATGGCTGCATCCTGCAGTCACATCAGTGTGGCAGAGGGCTCAGCCTCCAGCTGAGGAAACTGCAGCTGTGGTGGGCTCAGCCTCCAGCTGTGGTGGTCATAATGTCCAGCTGTGACAGTCCAAACCTCCAGCTGTGGCAGGCTCAACCTCGATCTGCACAGAGCTTGGCTGAGGCAGGCACAGCCCCTGCATGGGTTTGTAGGTCCCAACTTAATTATAAAGCTGGAATGAGAGTCTTAACAACCTCCCTCTTTCTGGTGCAGCTGCATTAGCAGGCAGTGATGCAGCTCTTTAGCAGCAGCATTGCCCGTGACTGTGCATATTAGCACATGCATATTTTATGCTCCACACCAATGTTGTGCTGGGGATGTCTATTTCATCTATTACAAGTGAGCTTAAAGCATTTTTTTAAAAGCTTCCTGTTGTATTAGTTTCTGAATATTACAAGAAAAGATGTGCTTACATAAACACAGCAAACCAATATCCTTGCTTTAAGCAGTCCAAAGCTAGAAAGCTCTGATAATGGGCAGTGACAGTGCATTGACCTCTTTCCACAGGGGTAGCACACAATGCCTGGTATTTTAAATGGTGTTAGGAGTCTGAAGCACTATCCATTAGTACCCCTTTAGAGTCTGTTAGGCAGCAGGCAGAGCTTTAAACAGAAGAGATGAAGACCATGTCCTGTTGTGGCTGCATTTAAATGTCAAATATCCACCTACTTGTCTGCCCATCAAACCATATAGGACCTTTTGCTTTTCCTTTGCTCTTCCCCAGTATTTCTGTCCACAGCTCCTGTTTGCTTGTTATGGATTGTATTTTTTTGGGACAGGAGCTGTTTGCATATGTAATCTTATATACTGGCAGGTTCTACTAGACTTTAAACTGTAATAAATAGAAAATAATTATATTTTTCCCCAATCAGTCTGCAAGGCTTGAAATTCCTGGAGAACTGTCTTCTAAGAATCATCCAAAGTAAAGGCTTCAGATTAGTTTTGTAAATAAAATATTCTGCAACTTGTCATTCAGGAGTGCCCCTGTGAGCCAAACTTTACATGTTCCTCCAGACTGGGAGAGCACCATCCCTAGAGAAATTTACAGATGTGCAGCTGTGGTACTTAGGGACAGGGTTTAGGGTGGACTTGGCAGTGCTGGGTTAGTGGTTGGACTCTATGATCTTAGAGGTCTTTTCTGACCCAAAAAATTATTCTGTGACTGCATGTGGTGCTTCCAGGCCTGTGCAGGCTGCTTGTGCCATCTGTGTGTGCACCTCCAAGGGGATGCAGTGTGGAAAGGGCAAGCACTGACCCTCTCCTTGCACCTTCCATGGGGTACAGAGGGGGATCTTCCCCTCCTGGCCCAGTCAGGCTCAGCCTGACCACAGCACGTGCCACCTCTGGCTTCTCCTTCCATAACCACACGAGGTTTGCACCCTCTAGCATGAAGTTCAGCCATATTTTATTATTTTAATTGAACAGTAACAAATTATTTCAGTTGTTCAGTTTTTTCCCCCTTTTTTTGCCTCAGGCTGCATTCATAGCTGAAGGGGTCTGTTTTAGCAACGTTGGATGAAATGTTGGCAATTTAGAGAGACAAAATGCTGCTGTGGATGGCACAAATGCTAAATATCATTATTATCTTGCTTTCTTTATTAAAAGTTGCTAGGAAAAATGAGCTTTTAAAATTTGGTTATGAGCAGTTATTTCCAATACAATTACTCCCTCTTGTGTGTAAACTACCTGCCACATTTCAATTACAGGAAAACAGTGGGGTAATAACACAGCAGTAAAGATGGATTAGAGTTAGGAAAGCTCATTGCCCTAGCTGGCAGGATTCTTCTATTAATGATTTAAAGGAGTAGACTTTGTTCTAATTTTTTTTTGTTAAATCAGAGATTGGCTCAGAAGAAATTGACTGTGCTGTTTATGTTCCGTTTTTTTGGTTTCTCTGGGGTCTCTTTTAGGTGCAGTGGTAAGGCCAACATGGGAAGGATCTCTGATCAGCTTTTCAGCTCCTGCTCTGTGGTGCAGTTGTAATCAGTCAGTTCAAACTGGCTGGAGTTAGAATTAATATTACTATATTAAGGAAAGAGTGAAGTTTTTTTTCCTCTCCTTCTCCCCCTTGCACATACACACATTACAAAATTGTGCACTTTCCCATCCTAATTCATGTTGCTCTTTCTGTAGAACACGTAATTGTTCTGAGACTGCCTGCACAACCCAAGAGCTTTGTGTATTTCCCTCCTTTCCTCATTCACATGGATTGCATCTTCTGATATAAAGATGTTAATCTTGTATTGGCCTGACAACACCAGCAGTGCTGTGAGTGATTGTACTATTAAGTGAAGAAGTTCCTATGGGTGAAATCCTTCCTGGCTGGAATTTAGCAGGAATCTTGGCACTGACATCAGTGGATCAAGCTCTTCACCGTAATGCTTTTTATTTGCAGTTTTCTTTACAGTAACTTCTAGCTTCTTTCCTCTAGGTTGAGGATAAAATGTGCTATGCTTTTCTTTTACTCTTTTTTAGAGATCCAAATTTCATTCCTGGAGGGTTTCTGTTTCTGCATAAAAAGCAACTGGGATTACTTATCTTTTTAAAGATACATATAGTACTTTTTGCCTTCACTCATTTGGAGTTTAGAATAATATAGTCAGTTTAAATAGGATATTGTGTGAAGCTATTGAAAGTTTGACCTCTTCATTGCTGCATCCTCCAGGGCATCAAGGATTTGGTAGTGGTGACTTGTTGAGTTAAAGTGCATCAGTTTCTTCTAGTGTTACACCTTTGAAACATCAGTCTCTCATAATATTTCATTTTTATTATCCTAATATCCACATTTTCTCAGCCAGTATAAGCACATAAGGTTTTCTTTATCCTTGTTACTGAAAAGTGATGAAAGGTCCCCATATTTTTACCTCACTGTCTCTACTCTCTGCTGAGCCATTGAGTTTTTAGAGGCCTGCCTTGGCAGTGGATATGCTGACAGATTATGCTGTGGGAGCAAAAGGAACAGTGAAATAGTGTCTTGTACTTGTGTCACTAACCCAAGCTGCATGTGCTGCACTGCAATCACTTAGGTAACTCAGTTTTTTCTTTGACAGCTGTTCAAAGCATTGTAGGGTATACAGAATATTAGGGTGGCAAAAGGCCCTTTCCCCTCAAATATTTTGTGTTGGGTTTCACAAGGAACTGAGGTTTATGTGACTGTGCTTCCATCTTGATGGACAGGATTCCAGCTCTCAGGTCTCAGATGGTTCTGAGCCACTGTTCATACTCAAATCATCTGAACAGAACTATGCATCCAGGAAAAACAAATATCTCTAACATATTTAGTTACTGCACTTTTCAGAGGCAGAACAAAAAAGTCTTATTTATTGGTGTATCTACTGTGAAAGAAGATGCTGCATAAATTCTGTACTTACTACTCACCAGGAGTGAAAGATGTTATAAATGTCCCCCACAGCAGAGAAACTTTTTAATTGGTGCTGTTTTCCTACTGGAAAACAGAGAATTTAGCCCTGATATCCAGATACTCCATGATACATCCCTTGGTTATTAGTACTTCTGATTTGGAGGAAACTCAGCAATACCCATCTCCTCACACCTGCAGTTCAGTGCATGTGTGCAGGCAGGCCACCATCTGCCAAACTGGCTGTATGGGCCATGCTGAGACTCAATAGCTGGTCTTGTGTATATCCACAGCAGGAAAATACCTGATTGCATTAAAAATACATTATGGCTTTGTTTGATGTCTCCAAGAACAGAGGGATACAAATAGATGAGGAAGGGAGGAGAATGGCAGGGATTTGGGCAGGCTGCAATGGGAGGTTGATCATTTGGTTTCTGGAATAACCCTTCATTTCCAGGCATTTCTGCCTGTGAGGAGAGAAAGCCCTGTCTGCTGGTGCCCCAGTCCCTGCTGTGATGAGGGAGCGGGATGGGAAGGGTTAACAGCCCAGGAGGAGCTGCTCAGTGTGAGATGGAACAGCAAGGAGGGCATGGGTGGGCTGTGCAGGGGATGAGTCATAAACTCTTGATCCCAGATCCTCCCTCCTGCCACCTCCCTCCAGAGGAGATTGTTCTCAGCTTCTCTTTCATCTGAAGAAATAAGATATTTCATATTAGCATTCATCTCAGTGCCAACAAAAGATCTTCAGACCAGCAGTTCTGAAGCAGAGAGAGATTTGTCTCTTAGAGAACATGTAAAAGGTATTATTATAAGTGTGCAAAAGAACAAAAACAAGCTCGCTGCTAAAATGTCGATAATCAGTTAGTCCTCTGAATAGCTTACAACCTGATCTTCCCCATATTCTCACAGTGCAGGAGGAGAAATGATTTAATTTGGGAATCCACACAGAAATGACGTGCCATGCTGAGCCATAGAGTCAGTTTTCTGCTGCTGTTTCTCTTGTTCCTTGAGCTCTTTTTTTTTTTTCTTTCTAAGCTTCCCAACATCCCTCCTGAACTCTCTGCACAACAGAGAGCAATGGCCTTGCAGGCTTTCAAAACCCAGCAGCCACTGCTGGAACAAAAATACAAATCCTCTGAAGCACCTGTTCTGCATGGTTGCCTTCAGGCTGAGGTGCTGCCTGGAGTAGCTCCATGCCTCCTTCCTCTTGTCCTGGAACTGCAAAGCCATCAGCTTTTCAGAAAATGTTCCTTGGCATTCTGAGCCCCTGCTGTTGGAGCATAATTCATGGAAAGGGAAGGGAGGTGGCTCTCTCTTAGAACTGTAAATGGCTGAGGAGAGTGAGCAATACTGAGGAGCTGAAATCCTCCAGTGCTTTGGGTGAAGCTGGGTCCTGCCTATTCAGTGGGATGAGCTCGTGTTTGGCTAAACAAAAAGTAGAAGAGAAGTGCCCTATTCTTCCCATAGTTGTGCATTTACTTTATCTACCTTCTGCAAGTGTCTTCTGCTGTAATGACTGAGGGGTTTGAGGCCAGAACTACAGCCCGGTGCCATGCAGAGTCTGTCTCTCCCCTCCTGCAGGAGGGGAAATATTATCCCTGTATTAGCTCTTCTCCACTCCCATGCCTCATTTGATGGATGCATTTAAAATACATGCTGCCATTTCCTGTGCCTGTTCTTCCAGAGCTCTGCAGTGGAGATGAGCTGGAATATATCACTTGAATTCATCATAGCTTGAGTTTTAGTTCTGGCCATTTCCACTTCAATTGCATCTTCCCCTTAGCCCATCCTGCCTCTGCTGCCATGGCCAACAGCAAGATGGACTGAGGTAATTATTTGTATTTAGGCCTGTTTCTGAGGGACTGCACTCCAGAGCACTTGCATGAAGGACAGCCTGTTAGCACTGAAATGATGTGGTGGCAGCCAGACTTAGAGAATAGATTCACACAGGTAATTCAGCCTTAACCTCTTGAGTTCTCATTACTTTGTGTCCACCCGGTGCTGCTGCCCACCTCTTTCCTTTTTAAATGAGATCCAGTAACTAACAGAGAAATTATGGCAATTTGCTATATGAAATCTGTGATTATTTGCGTTTAATTAAAGGCTTCTCTTGGGAAAATGAAGGGCAGCTTAACCTCAGAGAAGCCTCTACATCTCCAGTAATTGCTTCTAATTGAAGTGCTTTGAGTTTCCATCCCACCACAAGAAAAGGGAAAAAAAAATCCTCAAACCTGAAAAGTTCACTCCCACTCATAGGGTCCCTGAAAATTATTTTATCCTTGTGCAGTTAAGGTGATTGAGGGTCCTCACAAATGATTCTTCAGTGTGGGTTAACCAGCCAAAATTAAAGTTTCATTACTGCAAAGGCTGGTTTGTGGTGTGCTTATCAGAAATCCCAGGCACAGCCCATATTCCTGAGCTGCTGTGCTGACAGACACAGATGCAGAGGTGCAGGTGCACATCTTTTGCCTAAGTGCTCCTGGTGGTTTCTTGTTTTGTACAGGTGTTTTTGACTTCCAGTGGTATTTTGCTTATTATTGGCTAAACCTTTTTGGCTCAGTGTGTCCTGTGAAACACAGGAGAGGGGTTTCCTCAGCTGGAGGTGTGCAGAGCTGATCAGCAGGAGAGCTTTTGGGGTTGAGAACATCTTGGATATTTCCCTGCATCTCCACTGTGTGTGCCTTAGTTTTTGATGCTGTAAAAAGTGTATCCTTCTCATAACACTCCATTCTCTGATCATCCTGGTGCTGGATTGTGTCCCTAGACCAGGGGTGGTGTTTCATAAACCCATTCCTGGCACAAGCATTTGCAACCAGCCCTGCTGTGCCCAGGGGCTGTGGGGTGCCCAAGGGTCCCATGTCTGGGGAGAGGAGCATGTCACCTCATGATAAAGCCACCACCTCCACTCAAGCAGCACTTCCATCACACAAATTCTGCCGAATTACAGCAATCAGCATTCCCCTGCAGCTTCTGGCAGTGGTGCCTCTGCTTGCAGCCTTTGGTGCTGTTAAATCCCTCCTTGTGTTGTGAATCTGAAAACAGGCATGACATAAATAAAAGTTTGTATGTTGTAGCAGCAGACATGGCCATTTTCTGCTATTTATTCTTTCCACTGAAGATACCGAAGTTGAGAAATGTGAGAATGTTCTGCTTTCCTGTGTTCTCACCTTGTTCATTAACACTTGTTATCACACAAGTCAGCAGAAATGTGCATCTGATTTCTGTTCTTTATTATCCCTAAGGTTCTCTTTAATTTACACTGAAACACATAAAATCTCTAGATGGACTGAAATCTTTTAGACTGGCCTCTGAGATGGATATGGGTGAATTGTCAGAAATGGGAGCATCATTGTTTGTAGTTTTTTTTTAAGTTGCAGCTGCAGGTAAATCCGTGAAAACATTTGTGACCTGCCTCTGTTAACTTCTTAGCAAGCAAAAATGCTTTGAAAAGTGCACCTCTTCATTTTAACAATAAGAAAAAAAATGTTTTAATTCTTTATGAAGAATCCTGAAGTACTTGTATTTCATGTAGGTGCAAGTAATATAGACATGTGTAGGTGCTGATTTGAATTCAGATTATTTAACAGGGTGGTATTGTTTCTGACAACAAATATTAATCTTTCAAAACAAGACATTAGATAATTTTATTCTAGGAAACGAGGAAATCAAATGCTTTTTATTGTCTTTATTTTCTCTGTATAGTAGAAAGGGAATTCCTGCTAGTTAAATATTTGTGCACACAATCCACTTCTGAATCAAGCACTTATTTACAGGGAGATATCATCAACAGAGAACTGATGGAATGTTTGCAGAAAAGCCTCGAGCCTTGTGTAGAGGAGGAAATTCAGCCTGAGCAGCCGATGGCTGCACTGTGGAAATACTGGGTGGATTTACAGAAAACTGCTTTGTCTAGAAGCGAGAACAATTCAGTTCACCAGCAGGTATAGATTGAAAGACAAATTTCATCTTTATTTGAAGTTTCTTATTGACCAAAGATATTTGTCTTTGTTAGTATGATAAAGGATTCAGCTTTATGCATTGCCCAGGAAGCAGGCTGGATGTTAGAAAGCTGATGTGTGTAATTCTTTTCTTCTTCCCAGTGGAGCTACATTTACTGCCATTACATCTTTCTTCTATTAGGAAGCTTTTGTGCAGAACAGTTTGCCTTGTCAGTCCTTTTTATATTGAGCTGAGAATGAGGAGCTTTTACATATTCAGGGCTAAAATAACAGTTCTCTGTACAGGAAGGCTGAGGCCAGTGAAGACCCTGTTATTCTTGCCATATCATGAGCTGGGGCATCCTTGGCTCTTCCCACAGGAGCACCACTGTGGTCACTTTGCATCCTCCCAGCTGCCAGCCAGAGCAGCTCATAACAAATTTGCACTCACCAAAATGGCATTGAGGATTTACCTACAGAAGCAATCTGCACAAGGGAACAGCTTTCAACTTGAGGGCAGAAATCTGTGCTGTTGGTGGGCTCAGAACCTGGGGTGGGAAGGTAGTTAATTCTAGATTTGCCTGTAAATTATGCTGAACAGACATGGAGTGGCCAGGCAGTTGTTGCATGACTCGGTTCTCCTCTTACAGGGGTGTAGATGGGTGGCATCAAGTTGGGGTTGCACAGTTACAAGTGAGAGAAGAACAGACTGGCAGCATAGGGCTCCAGAAGGCAACTGCAAAGGACAGGGATTTAAACTTTGAAATATGGACAGTATCTGGGAAATTGCAAAGAAGAGTCTGTTCTGGTTTGGAGGTTTCTTGGAATTATTTTTCCCCCCTCATAGGCAACAGAAGAGACTATTGTTCTGGGTTGGTAATAATGTGCAGGGTGACATGTTAAATGGGTTTCACTCACCTGCAAAGTTTGTCAGTTTAAAACAAATACATAGATACTGTGAGGATTTATGCAGTACAGAACACATATAAAGACCCAAGAGAGCTCTATAGACAGAAATAGCTGGGAAAAAAAACAAATCCATGCTCTGAAATCTTGCAGAAACAGGCTTGCAGTTTTGGAAACATGACATAGGAACCTGGAAATGGTGGACAATTACACCCCTGTAAATGAAAGTAAATTAATCAGTTGTGCTTATTTCTCATTCCTTTTCCTCATTGCATGTTTTCCTGTTCTTGAAATGAATCCATGCAGTAAGAAATGTGAAGTTAAATGGCTGAACTCTCTGCTCAGTCACAATTCTCCCTGATGCTCATGTTGGAGGTGCTGGCTGAAATGCTCACTGAGAGCCAGCGTGGAGAGATGATGAGATCCATGGTGGGGAAATGACCACCATCCATCCAAAATGTTTTCAGCAGCAGCACTGGGAAGGGAATACACTGGTGCAATCTGTAGCTCTTGTTTCTGTTTTAAAGGTCTCTAATGAGCCATGTGTGCACTGCATTTCACCCTGGGAAATCCCACTGAAATCTGGCACTCGCCTTTCATTTCTTATGCTGCTATATTTAGGGCAGAAAGCAGATCTCCCAGCGTGGCTCCTTCTGGCTTCTAGAAACCCTGCAAAGTGTCTTAGTAATAGACACTAATTGCTTACCAAAGCTGCCAGCTCCCTGTGAAAATCCTTTCAAAAGATGGGAAGGGGAAGCAGAGCAGTTGCCTGCACTTTCTGCAGGCATGTGGCAGTAGCCAGTTGTCGTGTCTGTGCCATGGGGATGAGGGACAGATGACCTAGATGGATGTGCTGTTGTCTTCATTACTGAAGATTCAAACACTGTTTTTCTGCCCCTCCATTTTTATTCTGTGGATGAGGAGTCCAGTCAGAGATGTCTCCATTGAGTTTTAATGAGTGAATTAGATATTTTTTAAACCTGCAGTCAGTGGCAGTCTCAGAGCGTGCATATTCTCTTCCTCTGATGTATTTCTTTTTAATAAGTTCCCATCTTTCTTGACCTTAGTTCCACTAAAAGTCACTCACAGCCATGCCAAGTCAGGCATTCAACATCATCTTGTTATAATCAAAGGAACAGACCTCTCTGTTCAATACAATCTTTTTCCTGTGCTGAGTCCTGCCAGCCCAGCTGTACCCACATTTCTGCAGTTGAAGTGAGAGGGTGCTCCATGCCTTGTGTTAAAGGAATCTGGTGGCATGCATATTTTTTTAATTGTGAGTAGGAGGGAGAAGCAATATATGTCAGTATTAGCAGTGTAAGGTGAGAATATGTTATTTTTACATTGTGGTATCTGGAGGAGTATTTCAGGTATTTCATATCCTTTCCATACTTGTCTATATAGGAAAAAAAATCTTTAAAACTTAAGAATAATGGTGACTACAGTTTGATAGAAATGACATTCAAAATCTACTAAATTAAGGAGAGAACATGTCCATCCCAGCAGCTTTCTGTTATTTTTCACAGTTCTTTGATAGGGATGTAATTTTCTGTAATCACTTGGAAAGATGGTTGGATATTTTTTCTATTAAATTCTGAAGGACTTAAACCTTTTCTGGCTTACCTTTGCTATTTTTCATGTTTATATACAACAGTATAATGCATCAGCATTTTTATACGTTTCCCATATAAAAATGAGCCATGTTTATAGAGGCTGTCAGAATTTCTATTCCACAGAATAACTGGAACATCACTGGAAGTTGACACCAGCCTAAAAATCACATATAGTTGCTGAAATGTCTTATTTTATGGCTCTGTTGCTGTTTAATAGCTAAGCTGTGCCCGCTTCTTAATTTACCATTGCCATCCAGGAGTGCTTTGGTGTCGGGGGATGCTCTGCAGAGGTTCCAGGGTAGCTCTGCTGCTTTTTTGGGTGCCCTGAGCAGCAAAGCTGCCTGTTGGGTGAGGAGCTGCCCAGGCTGTGCTAATTAACTGGTGAGGTAAACCACTCTACACTGCTTTAACCTTCTTCCAGCAGGTTTCTCCTACCAGGCACTGGAATATAAAATGATTACTTTTTTTTCCTCTCTCCTCAGTATTTAGCCTCAGGAGAGTTTGGATAGGTTTTGGCTATTACAGACACAGTAAATGCCTAGCTGGAAGCTATCTGCTGTTCATAACCTTAAGATATTGTAGGAAATCATAAAAGCTGAATGGATTTTTTCTTTTTTCTTTTTCTTTTTTTTTTTTCTTTTTTAGGAGAATAGCTCCAAGAGCTGAAGGCACTGCTTGCCTTTCACGTAAATTCCATTCAGGATGATAAATTATGGTGAACTGAACCAAAATGTTCCTAATGGCCCTAGTCAAAAGGCCTATTACAGGATGTCTAACTCACTTAAATTCCTTTTGGCTTTAAATTGTTGATGATTAAGTGTTTTAGGGCAAAAGTGATATACACTTAACAGGCACTTTGCTTTAAGTTTAGCCAAACTGAGCACCTCAGGTGAGGGACACAGATACACTTGAGTGACCTTCAGGCAGAGAAGTCAGGATGTTGCCTCTACAGGTGGGTAATTTTGTGGGAATATTTGCAGGACACCAGACAGGTTTGTGGAAAATGAAGCAGAGGAACATTCTGGAGCAGAGAGGAGCAGCAGCTTTGGCCAGCCCTTGTGGTTTTTAAATCACACTTTTGACACTGCAGAAAGAAAGTTTATTTGTCTTTGGTTATGACATTTGGAGAAGTAAACATTTGGTGATGTCAAAGGTGTTTTCCCAAAGGAACAGCTGTAAGGCACCACTCCTGTGCTGACTCGTGCAGTTCCTTGGGTTTAAGTGTGGTTTTGCAGCAATGAAGGTGCCAAACCCATCTGGTAATCAGAAAGGTTTGGGCTCCTGTCCAGTCCTGTGCTGCTGACCAGTGAGCAATGCCACATGTTACCTGAAAGTATGTGCAGTTATGTTGTAGAAATCCCTTCAGCATTGTCAGCTTTAGGAGCTTCTCAATTTCAAAGATTTTTTTATGGCTCCTGACAGTGAATCACAGAAAATTCCAAATCACTTCACATAGGCACTTATGGGACCTGGGTACTCACAGCAGCTGTGCTCCCATGGATATTAATGTTCAGTTTGGCTTTTTAAATTCATGGATGAGTTTATTGAAACTGAGTTTTGCCTTCTAATCCTTTTCCTTGAGTGTCATCAGCACATAGATTCAGCAGTTGCACACATTGCCTTCTGCTCAGGCAAAATCAGAGGTGATCTGAAGATCCAGTCCTTGGATCAGACTCACAGTCACCTTCCTTTATCCAGGGCTTTGGTTCAGGGCCAGCAAGCAACACATGCAGGAAAAAATGCCAAGCAGAAATACCAGAACTGGCCCCCTAATAAAACATATGCCCATGCACAGTTTGCTTGCAGAAAAAGCTTGAAAGCATGTTTTCCAAAATATCCACATTGCTCCTCAGGCTGCACAGTCAGCTTGCAGGCTGATCTAGGACCATAACACTGCCATCTTCTGACATTTTTATGGCAGAATAAAGGACAAATTCTTTATAAATTTCAAAATACCCATTTTCCTTTGTTTTTTCCCCTCTTGGTGATGCAGCTCCCCACTGGGGATTTTAAGCAAACATTGTTCCCAGCTTGTTTGGGATGCTGTTAATGGGAATTCCTGGCCCAGTGCATTGCAGACGTCTGGCTCCTCCAGAATGTTTCTATTCCCTGCTGTGTCGCTTCCCCTTTGATATCTGATGAGTCAGCAGGTCTTTAATTGCTGTTCCTCTTAACAGGGACTTCTCTCGCTCAATACATTAAATATTTGATTGCCCCAGGCCTCCAGACAGAGCAGGACACACAGGGGGATTTACAGCTCCCAGAGCAAAGCCTTTGCCGTTTCAGACAGTGATTTTGGCAGCTCAGCCCCAGGCCATGGCTGGGAAACCTCTCCTGGAGCCCAGGGGGACCAAGGGGTTCTGAGCAGGACAGGTGGTTTGGGATGCTGGGAGGTATTTGGGGATGGCAGCAGCTGTGCTCAGCAAGACTTGCTGCATGAGAGTCTGCACATCACCAGGAGGCTCCTGCATGCCAGGAGGCGAGTGTGGCCACGTGTCCTGCAGCTCCCAGAACTCCTTTTTTGCTCTTTTTTTAAAGCAGCGATGCAGAGATACCCATTGGGATACTCCTGTGCTTGGTGGATTGTGGAGTGTGCTTTCAGGGACTCAGTAAGATGGGCAATTATAGCAGTAAAATTATCTTCTGGTAACTTTCTTGGATATTATGCATGTATTTCATACTCAGTGAGCTGAAATAAGGACACTTTTAATCGTGTTTCCCAAGTGTTTTAGATGAATGCACCATGTGGGAACAATCTCTGTGCTTTGCAGAAGGAAGCCTGGCTTCCAGGTGGGCTGTTCCCTGGGCAGAGTTGGGTTTTCAGCCTTACAGGTGGCTCCTTGAGAGGGGAAATGCAGTCCAGCATTCACAAGCATGCAGTGCATGCTCAAAAATCTGGGATTTGCTGATGTCTGCTGCTCTCTGCTCTGGGGAGGAATCTCTGCACATGATGCTGTGTGGGAGTGTGCAGACTCACACTGGGGGAGAGCAGCAACAGTCCTGAGGATTGTCAGCAGTGTAGGCTTGAGGCAGGAGCTGCTGTGCAGTCTGTGGAGGAGAATATCCCAAATTTACCTCTCTGCATCTGCCTTTGGGCTTCCTCATTGCTCTGAAGTCTCAGTGTCTCCGTGTTTGTAGTGGAGCGTGGAGTTGTGTTGGGAGTAGAACATAAAGGAATGCTGAGAAATGCAGACAGCAGCATGCACTTCACACACACATTCCATCACTTCATCCCTGGTGGGTGGCACTGGAGAGAAGAAAGACCTTGGTGGGGATGATGGGGGGAGGAAGAGCCCTGCAGCCTCACTTTGTTAATCCTATTAGCCTGGTCCTAATGTAAGAGAAGCTGCTGCAGTGCACATGCTCAGGCAATGGCTTGAAAAAAATCACACAAGTTTCCCTCCCACTGAGTCACAGAGAAGCAATCTCACTCCCACTGAAATGAAGTAAATGTAGCTGCTATTAGAGCAGAGCAGTGAGCACCAGAACTATCATTTTGTAGAGCAGACCTTTTAAACAGACTTTCAGATTAAGAAAAATAGGTGCAGAATAAAATTCTGTCCTGAAGCAAAGTTGGCAGTACTGCAGCAGTGAGACAGAGGAACTCTATGAATACATAAGTGGTGTTTTCCCACATTATTCAAAGTGCCCACTTGCTGAGCAAGTGGAGCAGAAAGTTCTGGGCAGATGAGGAATGGGGAGAGAGCAGTCCATCCACACTCAGCCTTGACTTCTTCCAGGCTGTTAATATCAGGGATGTCTGTGACCTTCCAGTCAAGCAGGAGAGAATAACTCATCAGCAGTCAGGTTCAATCCAGCTAATGTTTCCAAGATTAAATGCTTACTTGCAGACTAGATCCAGTTGCCAATTTTACGCTGAACCCTTCCTGTCCTTAAAATTTTCAGTGTTCAGGCTGCTGCAGGTTTTGAGCTGTGGTGCTGTATACAAGGAGAGAGCTGGCAAGAAATGTGGGAGAGCTTGAGAGGCTTCCTTTGCTCTGAGCAATGCAGAAAATTCCCACTGTGATGCCTGGTGAGAACCAGCCTGTGCCTCAGGATCTGGATTCTGCAGGTGCTCTCCAGGTGAGACAGTTGCCCTTGGGCCCCTTCAGCCACATCCAGCTCTCCAGGAGCTCAATCCCAGTGGTTCTGCCAGGGCTGTGGAATGTGACTGAACAGCCTTCAGGGATGAGATTGCCCATTGTGGCCCTGTGGCACTGCAAGGCTTTCTTTTTGAAGATGCCACGTAGAGATTTGACCAATATCTTCATTAATGGAAACCAGTTGATGGTCCAGCCCTGTCTAAGATAACAGAGCACACAAGGAGAGGCTGGTGATTCCCAACTTTCAGCTCAAGCCAAAGCTAAAGGCTTTTATAATAGTAATACACACTATGTTCTAGATTGGAAAATCAGGGAATTTGCCACTGTACACAACCATCTCAGCTCCCACGAGTGGATGTGTAATGGAGGTGGGCTGAGTCTCCTACTCAGTGCCCATGGCAGGGAAGATTTCCATAGAGCCAGTTTACCTGTCTCCTGTTGATAAAAATAATTGGAATTATTGGAGCTTCAAAGCCGTGGAGAAAGTAATGGATGACCAGCTGCACTTCAAATGAAAAAGTAATCTGTGGAATAATTACTGCCAGTCAGCCCAAGCCCAGCTGTGAAATATTAATGGGTTGCTTGATCAGTCTATACAGAGCTCTCAATCATCCTCCTAGAGAGCAGCACAAACCCAGCAAACAGCTCAGGATTTGTACTCAGCCGGATTATTGACAGGGGCAGAATAAGATGTTCTAATGTGGTATTTGCTGGAAGCAAGTAACAGTTATTGGGTGCTAATGGAAAACTTTTTCATAATATTTATGTGTTCAGAGATGATCTGTCTTGCTCCTCTGCCAGCACCCACTGTCTCTCACTGGGGACAAGCAGTGGCAGCCTGTGGACAGCACTGCTGTAAAACCTGGCAGCTGGTGATAGTCTAGGAGGAAAAAAAATACATTGAACAGAGGGCTTGCTATATTTAACTGTAACCTGTGTGCCTCAGAGCCTGGTGAGAAGGAAGCTGCCACCCTGATCCAGCCAAGCTCTGCACTTCAGGTGTGTGAATGCTCCCGTTTGCTTCAGAGAGACTTTGCATAAGCTGAAGCACTTTGTGAGTTTGAAGTCTACTGAGTAGGAGTTCATAAGTAAAAAGAGAAAGATCTGCATGGGATTTCTCTTTTAGAGCCCTTGAACTTAAGGAAAGTTCAGCTTCAAAAAAAAGGAGGCAGCCAGGGAGTGAACAGAAGCTGCTTTGATTAGGAAAGCTGCAAAGTTCTGATCGTCCCATGAGATGTGGGCCTTCTGCTGCATTTGTTAATGCGAATTACCACTTTGGTAATTCTCTTACCAAAGAAGTCTCTTCTCTGTCTCCCTCCTCCTGGTCACAGCAGATCTGAGCATCTCAATGTCCATCCTCCCACAATGCCTTGATGTGGGTACAGGACAGTGCCAAATCTCAGAGAAAAATCTGGTTTGTCTCTGAAGGGGGTTCAGCTTTGGGACTGGGGACTGCCTTCACTCTGTGTTGCAGAAGAGCAATGCATAACTTCAGAACTTCTGTTTGCAACTAGGAAGTGAGGGATTTGGATCTCTGTAGTGTTCATACTATACAGCTTTTGAGTGTGGATGGTTTTTGACTCCTTGAGAAGCAAGTGGCCCAGCCATCACCCTGGGTAGTGCAGGACTTCCCCTTCTCCCTGCAGTTCAGAGTTGTCCTTTTGTGTAACCTCATGTCATCCTCTGGCCCTGTTTTCTCCTTCCCAATCCCTTGCATATCACCACTGTGAGGCTTTTTTGGAAAGGACAGCTTTTATATAATAAAATACATTATTATTATTAGGTCTGTAATTATTATATTTGCATATCACAGAAAATGTAGGCTCAGATTTCAGATTTAACCAGTGGATTCCATCCTGAGAAGTCCATTTGTTTGACTGTGGAGCAGTTTTTCTGACTACAGCACAGAAAACTTTGATCTTCTGGACAACATGGCCTGGAGGAGCAGAGTCTTCCAGAGTCTGCAGGACAATGCCAGAGAGCCTGTTGAGCCACATGTTTAAGATGATTGCTTTAGGTATTATTGCATTATAAATAGCAGCTAATAATAGTAGCATAACAGCAAGGTTCTCAGCTGATGTAAATTGGAAACTGTAATTCTGTAGAAGTTAATGGAGCTCAACTGATTTACACTAGTTGGCTGTCTGGCCCCTAGCAAATGATTCTAAATCTGATAAAATTAAATGAGATTCAAAGCTCTCTCACATGAGAGAATATTAAACCCTATCTCTGCTGTCAGACTTCTGCGTGGCTGTCAGGCTTTGTAGCTGGGACTTTAAGATCCTGTTTCAAGTTCTTGATTTTATTATTTGATATTTTTTCACTTCTCTCTCTCTCTCTTTTGTTTAGTTGGTTAAAACTTGTTTCCCAAAAAGAAGAATTAGAAAAATCACCCATTTTGAGGCATCATTAGATGCCATTTGTTGGTATTCACGAGCTGTTGGCAGAGATCTTAAAGCCATAGAGACTTGTGCACATTAATTTCAGTTCAGAATGCAAACAGACATTGAAAACATCCATTTAGCTTCCGTCCTGGTGAGGTCTGTAACCTCAGTGTTTTTAGCTTGTCCTCAGGAAAATACCATAAATTTTATTTAGTATGACTGCCTCTCTCCTATAAATTAAAAAAAAAACAAAACAAAAACCCAAAAAACCCCACAAAAAATCAAAAAACAAAACCCAACAAACCACAGGTTTTCAAATGTAGTAGAATTAAAACTGAGTATTGAATTAGTTCATGACAAGCTGTGGATTGATTTGGAGCATGGATCTACAAGGTGACAGCCCCTAGAGAAGGGGACACAGTGGTCAGAAGTGATGAGATCCGGGAGAAGTTCAGACTTTGAAGATTTCTTGCATGTCCTGGCAGAAATGTAAAACTATGGTTCCTTCTCTTGGTTCTGCTGCAGGGATCCAAGCTGGCTTGAGCACTTTGAGGAGCAGGTTTGGGAATCCTGGGTGGTTGGACAGATATGGGGCCAGGGGTGGCTGTGCTTGGGGGCAGGAGGTGACAGCTCAGCACTCCTTGGTGCAGGGCAGCACCTCTGACCACAACAAAGGGAATTGGCTTTGCTGGGTGTGAAACAGAGCCCTGATGTGGTGATTGCCCTGTGAGTCCCTGTGGAATGGAACCTGTGTGTCTGAGTCACAGCAAAGTCACTGGCAGTGTGAGGCTTTAGTGCAAAGCTTCCCTGAGGATTGGAATGGCTGCAAACAGCCACAGGCAGGATCTCAAAACAAGTCCAGCACTGAGACTACTCAGAAGGGTGGAAAAACCTCTCATTTGTGCCCATGCTGCTGTGAGCAGTTTTGGGCAGCTTTCACAGATGTTGATGTGAGGTAAAACACCACAAACTTGTCTGAAAACAAGCATAAAGCTCAAACCATAGATTTGTTGTCTTCAGTACATTACTGCATGCTGAGGTCTCCACTAAAGCAGAAGGTAAATGAAATCATCAGCATCATCTTTGCTGAATTTGATTAAAAAAAGTAAGATGTGTTTAAAAATTCATGGCACAGACCCACAGTTGCTCATGCAGACATGCAGGGTGCAATCAGACAGCCTATGTTTTTTGTAGGAAACTGGCACTAAAAGTTGCACCCATCCTTATTTGAGTTAGATCATCTTGGTCGAGCTTTTTTCATCTATTAATTTTCTCCCTGAACTCATCTTCCCAGTCAGCATTATACAAGCAACTTCCCATTGTAGCATTTCCTTTGGATCCATTCATAAAGCTGAAATCTCAGGGCAGACTTGAAAGAGTAATATATAGAAAAATAGTCACATATATTTTTCCTAATTCTGGTAGTGAGCTGAGAAAATCTATATTCTTCGAATATTGGAGCATTGGATTTCCCAAGGCATAAAAACATCCTTGCTGTGTCTCTTGCTGTAAATCAGAAGTGGCATCTCTCTGCTGGCTCCTTCAGCAGTGGAGGAACTCCACACTCTTGGGGTGAAACAGCTGCTGCTTGGACCATGTTTCTGTAAAAATCCTCCCAGTGGTTGTAGTTTGTTGTGTTTGTTTGTGAGCAAAGCTCATAATTGCTGCCAGTGAATTCAGAGCAAACAGCAATAAAATGTGTGTGTGTAAGAGAAAATTTCATCTGCAAGCCTAATGGAAAAGGAACCCTGCGTGGGTCTCTGGAAATGATACGTTTCTGGATTTAGTGAGACCAAGCAGAAATGCAGCAGCCCTGCGTGCTCAGATCGTTGAATTGCTGTGTGTGAATAAGGGTAACAGGATTTGGACAACACTGGGAGGGAGACAGGGAAATTAATTTTCTTAGTGTGCTGCCTGTAACTTTCAAACAATTCTGAGAGACTCCTGATAAGGGCCGGTGAGACTTGTTCTGGGAACAAAATGATGTTAACCAATCTGTGAGTAAACTGTGGCTCGGCACTCCACTTGTCATTATTCAATCTGTCCTGACGAATAACACAGATAAAAGGATGCTCTTACTCCCTTGATGCAGAGGACTGACACACACAGTGAATCATAATCAAGCCAGGGACTCGGTTTTTCCCCTTTTTTTATTCTTTTTTTCAGATAAGAGAAGCAGTTACCGGCTTTTAAATGGCATCATAAATTATTTGTTCTCTTTTGGCAAAAATGCTTATTTGCATCTCATAGTGAAAATCATCTGGGCTTTGGAGAAATTATTTAAGACTTGTTTTAGTGTGTGTTGTTATGTTTTGCTTATCCAAGCTCTGGGCCAACTGTAATTTACTTGATATTAATTAGTTCAGAGCTGTGAAATGGGCTTATTGAGCCAAACTGCTTTTGTGCTGTGTAATTCAGGTTTAAAAAACGAATCTACAAATACCAAAATCTCTGTCTTTTCCTGTATTTTAGATCAGTCCAAGTCCAAAGTTTTGTTTTGTTTGATATCATTTCCATATTGCTGAATATACTAAATACATTAAGTAAGCTACTGCTTCTACTTATTGCATGCATTTTAAGAAATTCTTTTTTAGAGCTGTGTATAATAAAGATTTTACAAAGAATGCTTTTAGCTTCTAAAGGTACTCCAAAGGCATATTTCCTCTTATTTCAAGTGCAGTACAAGGGCTTCTCCACCATCTTCCTGAAGGAAAGAAGTGAGAGAAGTCAAATCACAACCCCTAGCAATCTGAGTAAATGTTCTTAAATGTGTTGCTGATCAAGTTTTCCTGGAGCAGCAATTAACTGTGCAGTCTCCATGAGGAGCTAACATTTGGCATCCTCATGTGCTGGTGGTGTTCCCAGGCTGGCTCCAGGCATCAGCTCCTGCTTTCCTCTCCCTTTTGCCATTGCCCTGAACCCTTATGAAGCCCTCAGCTCTTGTGAGCTGAGCCTAGAGAAATAGGATACTCCATTAAGCCACCCATTAAGGAAGACATTGACTTTTCTTTTCCTGTGGTAGAGAAATTGTGTATTAATTCGTCTAGACCAAAGACATAAATATTTGATTTTTGTGGAGTCACCATATTAACAAAAAGTATGCAGAGTTCACTTCTGTTTCATTAGTTGTAATAAGCTAAGGCAATTTCAGTTCATAAACACAGTTTTTGATTGTATTGGCACGGTTTTAAAATACATTTTAAATCCTATTACTTGAAATCTGTAAACAAAATATAGTTCTTTCATCTAATTTATGTTGTCAAGAGCAAAGTAATTTACATAAGAGGGTTGATAGACTATCAGGAACAGCTATACTTTGAGAGAGAAAAGCCTATTAGATCTTAATCCATCTGATAAGCATATTACTTCCACCAAAGCTGAACTGCTTTCGTATTCTGTATAAATAATTCCATTTAGTGTAATTGATTATTTTACAGCAGGAACCAAGATAGATATTGTTGGAGGAGAATCAGCCTATTAGTCATGTTTTGGAGGTTGTTCTGGAGAAGTCAGATTTCAATAAGCTCGAGGTCTGAGCGATTTGAGGAGAGGATCCCCAGCCAAGCTGTCACTGTGCAGCTTCTATTCAATCCCAAACATTGGCTGAGCTGTTGTGGTTTGGTTCAAGAGAACCAAAGATTGAGCTTTGGTTATTTTTATTTAATAAAGGAGGAAGAAACCAGCTGCAGAGTGATGCAGGGAGGCATCATCAGGCACTGGTCTGGAACTGGGCTTTACCTGCAGGAGGTGTCAGTCAGAAAAGCTGCACAAGGCTGCTGATGGCAGAACGTGTCAGGAGTTGTCAGTGCCTGCTCTGGGGGTGCTGGGTGGGTGCCCCAGCAGTTCTGCTCAGCTGTGGGGAGGAG
This sequence comes from Toxostoma redivivum, assembly GCA_013397375.1. Lineage (NCBI taxonomy): Eukaryota > Metazoa > Chordata > Aves > Passeriformes > Mimidae > Toxostoma > Toxostoma redivivum. Next base: position 304,518 of record VXBI01010675.1, read on the forward strand.
GGATGGATGGAGGGATGCTGCATCACTGTTGGGTGTCTAGGGCACATGTGAAGTTACAGTGGCCTCACTGCAGTGCAGAACTTATTTTATGGTGGTTTTTTGGTGTAATGAAAAAATTGGCATCTGTTTTGTCTTGCTCCTTCCTTCTTGTCCCTGCTTTTTGGGTTCTGAGGGTTTTATTGGCTTTTTTTTCCCCTGCCTTTGTATTACCTTTTTCTCCAGCATGATTATGCAGTTGCCTATTGTTTGTTGCATTCCTGTAGCAAATGGAATCCCACACTTCTCAGAGAAATGTGGTTCTACCAAAGAGTACGAAGCCCTGTTTAGTGTGTGAGGACTTCTAAAGGTTCTGTTTAAAAGAGCAGGCTGTGGCTAAGCATAGGCAGAATCCATGAGTGGTGACATTTCAAGGTCATGGAAATCTAGAATTGGTTTCCACACTCAATATTTAAACTTCAGCAGTGGCAACAACTCTTGTCTTCATGGTGATGGGCTGTCACAGCAGGTTAGTGCACCTCCAGCAGAAAATAATTGGAAAAGGTGGTTTTCCTTGAGGGAATGCTAAACATATTTTTAATTGTAGCATTAATAGGCCGTTGCCTTTCTAATTCAAGCTGTAATGCTCGGGAGGTTTTGTTGTGCCAAAGGGTCTCCATCAGGATTTATTTGCCCCTCAAAGCAGCCCTAGAATAAGGTGTAATCTTGCCACAGTTCTAAAAGCTCTTTACTATCTCTCTTTAGGCAGGTAAGGAATTAGAATTTGGTGCGTAGTATTTCTGTAGAAAAGTAAAAGGTTTTTTTATTTGCATAAACTCTGAAGGGCTTCCAGAGCAGAATGAAAGTAAATGTAATAGTTCATTATGAACTAGGGAAAGGAAAAGAATGTGATGTGGTTGAAGGGTATGAAATAGGATTTTTTTTTCTTTTCCATGGTAATGCTGGTGGTGTGCTGCCCACAGGCTCAGCAGTGCTGAAGACTGAAGCTCATATTCCAAGTAGGTCCAGTTATTGGAAAGACACTGAATGAGCTTCCCCTGCAACTGTGGCAGCAGCTCAGATCCTTCTAATGAGCAAAAAGTGATTCTGGAGAAACAGTCTCAAGTGAAAATATTCACCTGAATGCTAACCAGGACTTGGCTTGTGAGCAGCCCATGGCTCTTTGCAGAAGATCTTGTCAAACCATTATCTATGCCAGATGAAAAAAAAAAATAAAAAAGGAAATTATTCTTTTATTTCTGGGAGTGAGTCTGTCCCGTCAACCCCATTACACAGCACCCTGCAGAACATGTTCTGGAATCATGGCATACCCTGAACTGTGACAAGCTGGACTTTGGTTAAGGCTGGGCTTTATTCTCCACCAGAGCACATCCAGACTGTGGGGCTGACTGCCCAGAGCCTCTGGTTCATGCTCAAACCTGGATTGCAAAGTGAATCTCATTGCTGAATTCATTGCTCTTGCTCTGTTGCTGTCTCTGAAGTGCATTTCTTTCTTTATTTGTGTATTTTTCAAATGGAGGGAGTAAAACATCACATATGAAAAAAGATGTACAAGTTCAGTTTTCCAGGTAGTAGAATAAATATGAAGTTTGATGAATTTGTACCAGAAAAATTCTTGAATGAAGGCACAATATGGACTTCTTTTGGGAGCTGGGAGGTTTATTTCATATTGCAGCCAAAACATGAGAATTTGCCTTATAAAAATTGCTAAGGAAGAAAGTAAAACTAATGTATGTGCAGGGTGTTGTGTACCTGTTGTAGACCTGTCTAAAGCCAACATTAGATTTATTTGTTCCTTAGATCTTTAGATTTTTGAACTGTGGCTTTCAAGGAGGGGGAAAGTTTCCCTCATCTACAGCCAAGCATGCAAATATAGCAGCTGCAATTACAGACACAGCTGTGAACAGATATGCACATTTTTGTCATGAAATCCTTAAATCAAGCCAAAGGAAACCCCTCATGGTGTCAGGTTGTAGCACCTGGTTGGTGGCATCCCACAGAATTACTGTGGCTTTTCTTTGACAGGCTTTTGTGCTCCATCCTGCAGGGAAGGACAAACATGATAAAGCGACTGTGATAATCACTCATGGATTTATGAGAGCACATCGATGAATTTGATTGGGATGAATAGGGAATCAAAAATCAATTAATGGCTGATTATTGTTTCTTCCACAAATTGATTTCAGATTTTGGCAGCCTTTAGGAAATGTTCTGCCAGGTGTGATGAGCTTAACAATGTTAAAAAACAGGCAAGAATAAAGTCTTCATCTTATGGCTCAGTCTTAAATACCTAAAAATACCTGAAGTGAAACATGAGAATAAATCACACCTTTTCCATCTTGTGCCCACTTGCTTTTTTTTTCTTTTTTCTTTGTTTTGTTTTTTTGTTTTGTTGTTTTATTTTTTTGTTTTTGGTTTTTTTTATCCAAGACATCTTTTCTTCCTACTTGTTTGTTAAAATGCACTAAACAGGTTTGGATGTGGATCTTCCTCCTTTTATATGTGTGGTCGCTGTGTTTAAGTGCTCGTCTCTCTCTGTGTGAATTACAAAAGGGTTCATTATCAGCTTCCAGAAACATGTGTCACTATTATTCAACGCATCACCGTGTTGAGGGATTGTTACTTAGTCCCACAGATTGTCTGATCTCTGGGATTATTGTTGGAAGGACAAAAGGGAGAAGCTTGAATTGTAGCAAAGGAGGAAGAGGCGAGGGTCGGAGGCACTGGGTGCTCAATGTCTTCTGCAAACTTGGAGCCTTTCCTGCAGTTCAGGGTAAATTGAAAATATTCTGTGCAGGTAAAGAGATCTTTTATACCCAGAGAAATGATGCACTGGATTCTAAAGGGATTAATGACTCCAATGTGCTTATAAAGAAAGAAAGTAAAAATGTTTACTTCTGAAAGTATGGGAACTGAGGAGTGCTGTTAGTAGGGAAAGAGGGGTCACCAGTGGGAGCTGAGAACATGTAAATATTATCCAGCAGCTCCATAAACGAGGGAAGTTAAACATGCCTTTGGAGATGGGTAATTGTTAAATACTCTCAACTGCTTTGTGTAAACTATGAAAGGTTTTTCTTTCAAAAAGGGAGGAGGACAGACTTCTTTATAAAACTGCATAAAAGCAGGAATGGGAGTCTAGAGTGCAACACTGTGTGGCTTAGGAGATCTTTTGTATGACTTGAGACAAAATCTGAGAAAAATCCTATTCTGAATAAATATGTTTTGGCTGAACTGATTAAGGACTCAAAGTTTTGAACTGTAAAGTGCAGTGAGCACATGAGGAGAAAAAGGGATTAATTTCTGTAGTGTGTTTTGCACTACAGAATTGAATACAAATTTCACAGTACATGAAAAGCCCAAAGCATTTTCTTGTGCTTACACATCTGGTGAGTTTGGAAATAAGACTGTGGGCAAGTTGAGGCCCTCAGCAAGACAACAGTGTCCCCATGTGTCCCCTGCTCCAGGCTGCCTACACCAGGCTCTGCTTGCAGGTCACACATCCCTCCCCTGAGTTGCAGAGGTGGCACTCAGAGTGCCCAGGCAGATACAGGAATAATTAGTCAGTCACAAATTATACTTCCTTCTGAAACTTCATCCAGGAGCAAAAGTAGATCTTCAGTCTAAATATCTTTAAAATGTTGGTGTTGCCATCCTTTGGTGGGTTTTGTGTGTTACCACTGCTGCTGGAGGTGCAAGTACTGAACCAAACATGAAAACATGGCTATTACTGTTGCTCATCCAGATCAGCTGGAAATACGGGAACGTTTCTGTGTTGAACAGCATAAAAAGCACGTGATTTCTAAAGGGAAGTGGTTTGGTTAGTTGTGAAAACAGAGAAGAGATGTGTACATTTAAAAAGAGCACATAACATCCCTCTTGTGAGAGGCAGGATGTGGGTGAATGATCCTGTTCCCAACCTCAGGGAATTGTGGTGAGCTGGTGAAGGTGAGGCTTTCTTCAGATGCCCCACTGCTGGTAAAGCCCACCTGAGGCAGTCTGGATGTTCCCCTACAAAGCCCTCAGTCATATCTTCAAGAATTTCCATGTGTGAGCAAAGCCCAAGGAATATTCTGTGCAGCTGAGTAGATCCTGTCCACCACAAATAGAAGAAAATTTTATGTTTATGCAGAATACTCATTATAGTTACCCAACTCTTACTAGACACTAAAAATATGAGCAGGCAGGATAAAAAGTCTCAGTAGACCCTCACCAATGCATTTGGCTGTGATGAGTTACCTGTGTGCCCAGATCTTTATTGCACAGACATAAGTGTGAATTTTTCTGGCTGCAAACACCCAAAACTCAGGCTTCCAGTCTGATTTTTCTCTCAAAAAGTTTAGACTGCAACCTTTGAAAAGGGACAGGCAGAACTATCACTTATTTAATAAAGATAATAGCCTTTTGGGGACAGGGATAATAATGAAAGTAATTACTAATGGGGTTTTGGCAGATTAAATGGACTCTCCAGATGATGTGAGATTTAGCTCTTCCCTGTGTCAATATGGGTAGTGAAATATTTGGATGTATTTTTCAGTGATATCTGTCAGCCTCTCCTTTTTACTTTCCATTTACCTCAAGCAGTCCATGAATGAGAAAGAAAAAAAAAAAAAAAAGTATGTAATGTAAAAGCCTGGACTATATTCCAGCATGTCCTCAGGGTCTGGGGTAGCACGTTTAAGGCCCAACTCCCCTTACTTAATAAATTCTGGATGTAAAACTCCCCTTTTACACATCATATTAAAAAAAAAGTTTGGAACATTAACTTTAAGCGGAGTCCCTTTAACAAGCTCATTTTTCACTAACTTCCTTTGCTGTGGGAACATACACTACATAAGTGTGGAATGAAAGTTTCTGCCCTGTGGCAACGGGATATTACTTTTACTACTCTAACTTCAGAAGTGAGGCTCTAATGCAAGGCAAAAAAAATGAATATCAATGTCACAGAACAGCCAAAATGATACTGAAGTGCTTTTTTAGCACTGCCTTGCTGATGCATGCTGTGATATGAGAAGGGGCACTGCCCTGCTGCTTCACAGTGTGGTTGCTTATCAGCTCTGAGCTTGCTGCAGAAAGTTTTGTTTTAGGTGGGGCAATACTGCCAGAAATGGGGTGTGCTGGAGTGCCACAGCAGGTCTAAGAGTTTACAGCACCCAGTAAGTCCTGACCCAAGTTTTTAGTGATGCTTCCCTTCATTATTAATTGCTTTTCTTCTTCACTTATGCCCCGTGGTATGTATGTTATTGATCTCTTCTCTTAACTTCACTGACCATAGGGTGATTTGTCTTCTCTTGCTTTCCTGACCACTCACAGAATGTGTCATTATCAGCTTCTTGTCACATTTTCTCTTTCTTTTCATGTTTCTATCCTTCCTTTTTTCTCCTGCTGTTGTCTCATTCAATAACTCCCAGTGGCCTGACTTGCCAAAATCAACAGGATAGAACAACCCTTTCTTAATATGTAGTGGTGTAATTAAATTCTTGCGTTTCACAACTAACTTGAATAAGCTACTTTTTATACAAAATTGATTTTTCTCTTTCTGGTGACTGATGCTGGAGTCTTGGCTTTTCCCAGGATTCACATTTACATGACCTTGTGAAGGGTCAGGTTCCTCAGAGGGCTCCCACCCCCTGGGGCTCCCCTCTGGGGCTATGGTCACTCACTGGTACTCTTGCCCAGCCCATGCTACCTCAGTGGTCAGGAAGTATTTAAAAAACAAAAGTTTGTACCCATTTTAAAAGATTATTTTAAGAGATGAAACATCCATATTTCCTTGAGAGATGTGCATAAAATTTCAGTGAGGCTGCTGGATATTTCCATCAAGCTTTGGAGAATATTTTGTTGCCCAGCAAAATATATGTGGTGCATTGTGCAGTAGTTCTGGGGTATTGCTACCAAAAAATGCAGCCCACAACAAAAGCTGTGTGTCCTGTCAACCTCACCTGGCAAACTCCATGTCTGTCAGCTCACACATCTCAAAGATGTTCAGCCACATTTCCACTGAGATCTGCAGAAATGTTCTAGACTATCTCAGATCACTTTGAATTAATGGAGTAATGAATTTAATTAAAATACATTAATGTCACATTGGGCTTTTAGCCATGATTTGAAGAAATCACAGGGGAATCAAACTGCCAACATTTCTCAAAATATGTCTCAGACAAGTTGGAAGATATAATGAAAAGTAATTAGAAGCACAAAAAGAAAATGAAGTGGTGTTACCACCACTGGGATAGGCCATTGGCTTAAGGAATCAAGAATATTACACATCTGATGTGAAATTTTCTTTGTCAAGTTTCAGGTATCCAAAGATAGAATTCAGTGAGCACATCCCACAGTAGGCATCTGATTTGGGCAGGATGAATTGCACTTTGGTCACTGCTTTTATTTTCCTTGGCTCTGGAGTTAATCTGAGCACCTCACTGAAATGGTGCACCTAATGCTTTGGTGACTCATGTTTTATGAAGGTTTGTCATGTTTTTTAATGGGAGTTTGAAAGGACAAGAGCACAGGGAACAAAACGTTCCTCCCAAACTTGAGAGCAAAATGCCATCCAAGTGATTTGGGCTGTGTCTTTATTCCTTATCCAGCAAAGAGAAAAGTATTAAAAAGCCTGACCTGAAGCTGAAATTTCATAGTTGTCATTAAAATGCCAGTTTAGTCTCTGTGCATTTAGATTGATTTATGGTGCCATGTGTTTTGTTTCAAATGGTCTTAATTTTTCAGATTTTCAGCAGATTTTTGCAAATTCAGTGCTATTTTAGTGTTTAATCTCACCTCATTATAGACCCACAGAAAAGCCAAACCCCAATCCAGGCTGCTTTGACGTTTCACAGTGGTTTTGCTGGTGGCTTCCTTTTGATCTCACAGATTCTGTGATTTCAAAGATTAAGAGATTTAGAGTTGTCAGCTTGCATTCAGTAGGTTCTTCTGAAAATCCCCAAGGTGCCTACAGCTGGCCATTTGTACAGCACTGGGAATGTCCTGGATGAACTTCCTTGGATATTAATCCCAGGCTAAGTACTTCCCACCTGATTCTGGATGCAATCTGCCAGCTGGTGGTGAACAGGTCCCTTCACCATGAACCATCTGCACAGCACTGAGAAATGAAGGATGGAATTGCCAATTGTAATTCCAGAGCTGGGAAGCAGCAAACTGAACACACTTACATGAATATTATGGTCCTGGAACTCTGATGTCTGCTCGGTGCATCCATATCAATAAGTGGTTATTATTCTGTTCTAGCTGGCTGACATTTATAGTTTTCAGGATTTAGACTGGGGTTTTCAGTTCACTTAAATCAGATGTCTGCAAATAAGTGTCTATTATGTTTTAAGTTTCCCAGAGCCTTCCTTTCAAACCTGTTATTTTCTCTGAATCAAATGCTTAGCTCAGCAGAGCCTGAAAATGAAAACAAACTCCAAATGGTCTCCACAGGATATTTTGTGGAAAAAAAAACTCTTTGAAAAGATAAGAAAAAGTCATGACTGGGATAAAATGCATGTATCAATATTTATTATTTATCCAGAGCTTTCTAAAAAAATTGTTACTAGAAAAAAGTTACAGACTGCTAAAATTTACTGCAGAAGTCTTGACTCTTACTTTAGGATCTTCAGTAGGCAGGAGGATTAATGATGTAAGGGAAGACCATGGTATCATGCTTTTTCATCTCCAGAGGTTTTGTAAGTGGGGTGGGAGTTGTTCTTGTCTGCTTCAGGTGGGTGATATCTGGTGGTCTTGAAAAAAGATGCTCTAAACTTTCTGCCTCTGTTTTTTGTCATATTCATTCTCTACTGGGAACTGGGGAGAAAAACAGTCTGAGGTAATGCTGAAAAAACCAAATGAATTTTTAAAAAAAATCCTCAGAGGCACTTTCTCACCCCCGTGCAGATGTTGGATTTCACATAATGCTGAAACAACATGGAAGTTTTCTAATGTTTTGAAGGGTTTCTAGAAGAGACTGAAGAAAGAGATATTTTCACTGAAGCATGACATTTAGTGATGCAAGTTCTGATAGTGAAAGAACAAAGCAAAAAGGTAAAACAGATGGAGAATTTGTGATAAATATTGTTCTATAGTGGATTCACTTGTACAGGTTTTTCCAAGGCCTTATACCAGATTTGCAGTGGAGATTGCAATAATTATCACCAAAGATTTGATTTATTCAGTAAAAGATGTATTTTACATGCATTTTTACCTCTACATTAGATAGAATTGGAACTGATGACTGGTGAGTGCAATCCCAGCAGATTGAATTGTGTCAGTCACTATATTAGATGGGTTTTAATACAATGTATTTAAAATTTATTTAATTTATCTTGAAAATTATTTGAATTTATTTATTTACTTATTTAGCATTTCAGAGGCAGGTGGGGGCTGTCTGTATGAGAAAGCAGTCAGGAAAAAACCAACATGATACCATCATGCAAATAATCAATAATAGTCACAGTATTAGCAGGGTCTATCGAATTGTCTTCAAGGGCCTTCTCTAATTGTCTCTGCAAACTGAATTAGCAAATTAGCAAGATGGTTTCACTAACATTTTTCTTTTTTTAGTGGCAGCTGCCTACCCAATTATATATATTCATTAGCTCTGGTATGATTTCATTAACCAATGTACAGTAAGTGCCTGTTAAGCAACTTGTGCTTATGTTCCCAGACAAGCAGTGATGCATCTTCTGGTGATGTCCTTACCAGCTCATTGGTCTGGATAAACTGAGTTTTATTTATATTTCCAATTTGTCATTACTCCAGAGCAGTACAAGCTGAAGGATAAAATGTAAGAAGGTAATTAAGCTGGTTACTTTAATTATTTTTTGTTTCAACTGTCCCTCAGAACCACAAACCTGGCTGGCCAGGCAAATGAGCATTAATGAATGAAGCCACATAATTAAAACATCTGTCACTGTCCTAGCGGGTCAATTGAAGGCTTGGATTGGCTGTGGAAAACCAAATAAGCCAGAGTTAATGTTCTCCTAATCCTTCACCTGTTGAGGTGACAGTGATGGGTAGCAAACATGCACCAATGAGCAGTAATGAAGTCTCTTTTAGATTGGCTCAGCACAGGTTTTTCAGGCTAATTAGGTAGACAAAAATGTTAATTTAATCAGAGGAATGTGTATTCATTAAAGAAGCTGCATAAGATAACTGAAGTGGAGAATTAGCTCAGTCAAGAGGTAGGCTGTAGCTCCTGACTAAATTGTTCAGATTATAAAGAGAATGATGTATTTATGTACAATATTTTTTAATTTATTTTTTTTTAAAGATGCAAATCCATGGTTTTGTCTCTGAGGATTTACACCAGGGATCAAAACTGTCTGCCTGTATTCCTGTGTGTTGTGGGGGGGGAGCAGGGAGTTTAGGACTCAGAAAAGGAAAGCAGGGAGGGAATGAGATGTTCCTTCTGCATTCCAGATGGCACAAGCCACACAATCACATTATTGCTCAAATGAGCTCATTACCCTCTTCCTTCGTGGCACTTGGTGTAGCAGTGCTGTAGCATGGCTGGATTTGTCTCATTTTCCTTGGTCTGCTTTGGGCTGTGACCAATATGCAAAGTACAAATTGAACAGTTTTGTTCATACTGTAGATGCACTGAGTGTCCTTTTGGGGCACGTTAGGAAAAAAAAGCGAGAAATACAGATTTTCAGCTGTTAAAATACAAAATACAGTGAATTACTTTATCAGATTGTATCTCATCTAAACCCAATAAAAATAAAAGATGATTCTCTAAGATCAGGTGGCTGCGGTAGCACAGAAAGTAATTAAAACATTGTATTAGAGGCTTGTTACAATTTTAACCGTCTCCAGCCCCACATTCTATTTAGATTTTGGATTTAGATAAGCAGTGTGAATGACAGTGTATAGTTGGAGAATGAGACCATTTGGGTGCAATTTGAATATGGTCCTTGATCCCAAAGCTGGCTGCCTTCAGCTCTCCCCATCCCATCCCATCCCATCNCACGAGAAAAACATCTGGGAACAGCAGATGTGGGGGCAGTCTCAGTGTTTCCCACAGTCAGTTCTGAGAGATTGGACAGTGCAAATGTTATTTGAAACATGAATATTTTAAATAATTATATATAATTAACTGTGTAGTGCTTTAGATGAAAGAATAATTATCATCTATTGCTGTGGTAGGTTGTAGCTGTTATATTTCTTTTAATGGCTGGAAGTCTTTTATCTTATTCCTTCCAGGAGGATGGGGAGTATTCAGTGGATGTTATGGATCAATAATTTATTTCTGTACAGAATATGTGGTTGATTGGTTGGGAAAATGTTTGGCGAGGAGGAATATTAGAACGTGCTGGCATTCATGGATTACTTTGCTTTCAGTGTAATGGTTAATGGGACTGTTTTAATCCTCTTAATGTCTGTTGTGCTGTGAAGACAAGTTAACAATTACCTTTTTAATTATTTGTTTGTTTGTTTGTTTGTTTGTTCGTTTGTTTTGTCCATGGTTTCTGGAATTGGTCTTCTAGGAGAGCAGATGGTAGAAAGGAGATTGAGGTAGAAATTAAGGTTTCTTGTTATAACTAACAGTTTTTATGGATTGCAATAGAGCTTTCATTTCTGTGGTTAACCAGCATAAACAGTTTTCATTATCATCTAAATTTAACATAATTTTCAGGAACATGCAAGTTCTGGTAACTGAAGATCATGATTGATACTGATCTAACAGTGAAGGAAGAAACAATTAAAATGCTGAAAGTAGAATTTTGGGAAAGAGAGATGAAGATGAAGCTTTTTAATTTGGAATAAATGAATCAACAGCATGCATGGCTTTGGAAATGTAATTTTTTTTTTAATATTTATGAATGAACGATGCAGCTGTACTGTGAGGTGTTAACAGAGCCCATGTAATTGCCACATGTGGGCAAAGCATTCCTGGAGAGATGTCTGGAGGAACCCAAACTGGGTTCTTGGTTCATACAGTGAAATATATTGATCCTTTGAATGGATCATGGCATGTGGTTCTGTTCAGATTCATAGGAATCATCTTGAGAAAGAGAATATTAACTAATTGCTTGAGTTTTAGCTAAAGGCACCTGAAATAATGTGTAGATTTGGCTCTGGCTCCTGATGCTTTGCAGGTTCATCTCCATGCCTGTGTGTGGCATGTGGGAGCTGGGTCTGTGGTATTGGGACAATTCCACCTGGGGGACATGGATGGAAATTTGTTCCTGGGAGAACTGCACCAAGAGGTCTTTAGCTCTGAGGGAGGATGTACTGCAAAGCTGTGGGGCTCTGGAAGAGGGAAATAGGGTTTCCTTTGTGTTTTAGGGGATCAGAGTCACTGAAGAGCCTTTCAGGTGTCACTGAGCACCAGCTTCCCAAGGGGCTCTCATGGAGCACAGAGGGTGCTCATTGGCTTTGTACAGCTGGAAATTTTCCTCTTTTATGCTGATAGTAGAAATTGGCATGAACTGATGGTGATGGGAGTGTTGTGTAGATTCACTGTGAGCTGCTGTTGCCCTTTGGCTGCTTTAATAGTGCAGGCCACGTGTTCTGCAGCTCAGCACAGCCCTGCAGCACTGCACCAGCAAGGAGCAGAGGGGGAAGGAACTGTGGTGGCAAAAGGGAGTCCTAAGATCAGTGGCATTGGAAGTAGAGGATTAAGGGATTAAACATGGCCTTCATGACTGGTGCTCATCCCAGCTCCTGGAGTCAGGATTTCTCCAGCCCCTGGAGCTCGATGAAACATCTCTGTTCACTCACTGCAGCAATGCCCTGCAAGGGAGGCAGGCTAGCAGGGGCTGGAGCCCATTCTGCAGCATCCAGGATCATCTCCTGCCCAAGGGTCTTCAGCACTTTGCTGTAGCCCTGCCCCAGTTCCCTACATCTTCCCTGCAGTGTGGCCCAGGGGAGGGAAGAGCAATGCTTTCCTTCTGACTCCTGTCACTCAGTGAGGAGAAGCAGGTAGTTCATTTTTCCATGGTTTAATAGCTGTTATCAGAGCAACTGATCTTACAGTTCTGTGATTCAGAAACAAAGAAATTGCTGCTACTTTTATATATGTTTTGTTTTAAATATACTCCCAGAAAACCTGCCTATTATAATGCTTCATTTATCATTCACTTGTTTTTCTTCTCTCTTCTATTCCTCTTGCCCACCAAGGAACCATTGTTCTGCTGAGATGAGTTCAGAGCCAGCAGTGCCACCTCTGCCCATTTCCCAATTAACAGGGGACACCAAAACCATCATTTTATTATTTTCCTCAGACTGACAAGGACCATAACTGGGAGAGCTGCAAGCTGCTCTGGCAGCAGTTGGGTGGGCATCCACACACACACACACACATACAAATCCAAAACCCAGTTTCACTTGTTTAGAACTTGAGAACTTTAACAAGTTTGCAAAATCTGTAAAGCTCCTCTCTTGGCATGGGCTAAGGAATATTAGGAGGGAATGGGTGCTTATGATATCTGTGCTTTGTTGATCGTGTGATAAAATTCTCCTCTGGGACAGAGAGCTTTTCATGGGGTGAATGTTGGATGAGGAGCTGCTGGGATGGGATCCCTCCTCCCATCCCCAGCTCACAGCAGAGGCTTTAGGGGGTTCGTTGGATATAACAACTTTAAAAGTTCTCAATAATTCATCTTTCATCTGATAGAGGTGCCCAGGAAGGGCTCCATTAGCTTAAGGAAGAAATGCTGAGTAGAAATATATTCCAATGCAATTTACCAGTTTGAAAAACATTTATTGCTACAGCTTTATCTTTGGTCTTAGCTCTAATTCTTTATTTCTTACCTTTAATCGGGAGTTTATATTAAATTTTAAAAAAATTATTTAAGTTCTTTTTTTTTATGAAGTTGCACCCTAAGGCCTTAAATTCTGTCTTCTTTTCAAATATTCTGAAGGTATCGATTACTTTATTTCTCTTAAATACATTTCAGTGTTGGAGAGGGATGCCAGCATATTACTCATTTGCTGCTGTACTTTATTAAAAAGGTTTCATTTCTTACTGTGATGACTGTCCAAGGTCTTTGTCAATTGTTCCTTGCTATTGTTTATCAGAATTTCTGTAGTTTGTGAAAAGAAAGGCTTTGGCTATGCTGCCCTTCTGTTAGCAGAAGCTATAAATATCAAAACATGAAATGGTAAGGCACTGGTTTGAAATTTCTACTATAAGGCTGTAAAAAAAATCTTAAAAACATTTGAAAAGGAAATAAACCCCCCCCCTAAAATTTATAAAACGTCTGTCATCATAAGAGTATCATCCTGAGATAATCAGGTCAAATATAAGCTGTTCTTTCCATCTTAATAAATGGACTATATTAAAAAAAGAAGACACAGAACCTCTTTGGCCAAGTGCAGTAATAATAATAATAACCAAGTGTGCTTTATTGCAAGGAAGAAATGTTATCACTCCAATTACCCCATATAGGAAATTTGAAAAAATCCTAATAGGAAACTGTTTAAGCATAGCTATGAAGTTATTATTTCAAAACTAGATGTGATCAGTTACCAACAATACACAGTACAGCTTAACTAATGGCTGAAGAGCATGAACTCTCCAGGGGGCCCGTCTGCACTGGTGTTTGGGGACGTACTATAACTCAAGGTAATTGAATAGCAATTAACTAGAGTTAATGAACGTGCATTCTTGGGAAGACACACAACAGTTAATGGATCAGCCCGGAATGAACCACAATTAAACACACACCCGTTTGTTTTGCTGAACAAGCATGTACTGAATGTCCACACCAGGATATATAGGGCTATTAATTAATTTGAATTAATAGACATTCGTCTCTACTCCCATTCCAAGTGAAAGACACTCTGTAGGTAATGCAAGGACAGCTGCTGATATTTCATGGCTACACCAATTAAAGATATTGCCCTTATTAACCATGGCACAAGCTTTTGTGAACTGTGGGTCTTTAAAACAACGTGAGCAATTAACAGGAATTTGAAGTCTATGAGGTGGAATTCATGTTGCATTAGAGAACTAATTGAATGAAATTGGAGACTGCCTTTCACCAAAATTTCATGCACTGGGGAGGAGAAAGGCCATTTCAGCAATGCCATGCCTGTTCTCCCCTTTTCCCTGTCACCTTCTTCCAGATTTGGGTACAGGCAGCAGCTAACCACTGGACCAGTCTGCATCTATCAGTGGAAAGAGAAACCGATTGCCAGATGTTTTCTCTTTGTTCTGAAAATAAAAGGCTGTTTTATGCAAAATTCCTTGGGTGATTATAGGGACAGATAAGATTTTTCTTGGAACTTGAAGAACACAAATATTTGAACGCAGTCCCAAACAGTGCTAAGAGCCAAAATATGGAGAGAGCACAGATTTAAGTGACTCTTTCTGAAAGATTTATAGAGAGTTTAACAAGACACTAATAATGTACAGATTCAATAGCCAGAGGAAAATTTAAAAGTAAATGTATATATAAGTTGTTTGCATTATCCAAAAGTTAAGTAAACAAGACTGTATTTTGCAGTGATTTAGGAATCTCTGCCTTACTCCAACAAACAAGAAATGCAGCATAAGATCCAGCAGAAAAAAGAGACAGTAAAAATCAGCTACTATGCAGGCAAAGAAATTATTTTTGATGATATAGCAAAGAGGAGGTCAGTTCATTCAGTGTAAAGTAGAAACTGCTGCAAGACTCCTGAAAGTCTGGTGCACCCACAGGCTGGGCTTGTTTCCTCAGTGATGGCTGCATTTGCTCTTCATAACCTTTTTTAAGTAAAATGTGGTTTCCCACATTCCCAAGGCCAGCAGGTGATGAAATGATGGCAAGGGACCTGCAGGAAATGAAACAGCTCATGTGGGTAAATGTGTGGTGGTGTGCAGAGCAGTTTCATGTGGGGAGCCATGAGGTGACTTAGCAGATCTCAGTGGAGCCTGGCACGATGGAGTTTGCAGTGCTGAGATGAGTTCAGAGCCAGCAGTGCCACCTCTGCCCATTTCCCAATTAACAGGGGACACCAAAACCATCATTTTATTATTTTCCTCCGCCAGCTTCTGCACCCTGGGGGTGTCTGGGGGGCACTGGGCAGGGCCAGGTGTGATCCACATAAAAATTCAGTGGTGCTTCTTTGGCCATGAGGGCAGTTTCTTAACTATGGGACTATGGATTCCTCTTTAAAAAGAGAATTTGATTTTTAAGGAAATTCCCTTTACCTGCCTGCATAAATAAATTGAATGTGCTCTATCACCTATCTCATATTGAAAGTATGAGTCTTGATTAAAAAAAATCATTAAGATAATCCCTGAAGTCACTCTGTGTGGGTATAGTTGGAATCACATTTTTAAATATACTTTATTTAATGATATCTGTTTATTGGTTTGACTGTCAGCCTGTTTATTTTCTTTTTGCATTCTGTTGCACTTTTATTGCACCTTGCACTGAGCTCCAGGTTTATTGCAGCAATCTCAAGGGAGGAGCACTGGGCTGCAGCCATCCAGTGGCAGCTGCCCAAGCCCTTGGGACATGTCCAGGTTCATCCTGGAGAGCCTGAGAGCTCTGTGGCCGTGGGGAGGCTGTGCTGGGGTCCCTAGAGGAGCATCCCTCCATTCCTTCTCTGCAGAGCTTCCCTGGCAAGGTCCAGCTGGGAGGATCCATCCAAAACTCCAGCAGTTTGGACTTGGTTCCCCTTGATCCACAAATTAAGGTGTGGAAAAAATAAACCTCTTAGCAGAGTCCTCTTTCGTGTCACAGTAAACAAACTAGTTCAGAGGTGGCAAAGTTATGTTTAAGGTGACCTTGGGTTCTCTTTGGGACTTTAACCTGTTTAAAAAAACAAAAAGGCAAAGGTTCCGAATTAAATTCTGCAATAAATCAACGCAATTAATGTGTTTCATTTCAGCTACTTGCACATCATTCAGGGAGCTGTCTTGAAAGAGACAAATTAATTACTAATGAGAATTTTATACCCTGCTATTTTCTCTATTTACTGATGTTACTTTCCAACGCTTTTCCAGAAATACCTAGTCTGATATTTAACAAGTGAAGCTATTATTATCTTAAATTACATAAGATTTTCTTCCCTTTTGGTTATGATAGAGGAAGATGAAAGTTAAAAAAAAAAAAAAAAAACTTTAACAGGACTTTAACAAACCCACTGCTGAATTTCATAGTGGATATGGAAGAGTTGAACAAGCTGAAACAAAAAAATATTTAGATCAGAGAAATGCTGAATGAGGGAAGATTTGAGTCAGGGATTATTTTTTTGGCTTTGCTTAGCCTCACTGTAAATTTCAATATTTCTATGAAATATTTGCCCTAGACACATCAATAAGCTTTGAAAGTACAGGTTGTTAATGAGTTGCAGCTGAATCCCAATTTTCTTTCTGTTTATTTTTTTGAGTAGTAGAAATACTCTCTGTGTCTATATAATTAGTGTTTTAATGTTTGTTTTCCTTCAGTAGAGTCTGCCTTTGGAGATATTCCTTTGGTTCTTTCATCGTCTCACAAAAATTAAAATTCTGCCCAAAATAACTCAAACTATCCCTAAGTTATGTACAGAGGATTTTCAGCTCCAAAACAGATCTTTTCAAGCTTATTCTTAAAACAAGTCTTTCAAGTTACAAAGACTTCCACTGCCACTTTATAAAAACAGTAAGGACAGTGGGGTTTTTCTTTTTTTTTTTTAATCTTTTATTTTGGAATGGATGCTGTTGACCATGAGGAAATACTTAAATAAGCTTTTCATTTTATAGAAATACCCTGTATTTAGGCAATGTCTTTCATGTTAAGAAATTCTAGGACTTCTGACAAAGTCGTGTGACATTTTGACCTGCAATGCTGCTTGCATTTGGTAACAAATGTTGGGAATAAACATCATGACATAATCTCTGAGCATTAAATGAATAAACATGGTTTTCTCAGGAATGTTTTCTATAGCCTACAGCAACTTAGAACACTAATTAAAGTAAGAACATTTTTTCAGGCATTTCATAATTTAGAAATTGTTTGATAAAGTAGAAAGCATCCCATAGGAATGCATTCTGCTCAGCTGGTCCCATTTTAAAATTAGATATTTATTCCCCATTTTAGATATTTTTTGAGGATTTCCTAGGGATATGCAGTGTATTGCACTAGTTGCCAAGATTGCTTACATCTTTAAAACACTACCAATAACTGAAAGGAAGAAATTGTATTTTTTTTTAATAAATCTTGAGTGAGAAAAGAGCCATGATATGTTGCCATAGCCATAGCTATGTACTATACATTTTGTACAGTGTCAACAGAGACAGACTGGAAAGAACCAATTAGAATAATTAACATTTGCACTAGTACTTATGCCTTGATAACAAGTCACTGACCACATTTAGCACAGTTACTCTAATTAATAGTCCCATTCAGGAAAGATATTTATAGGTGCAGTATTTTACCCCAACATGTAAGGGCTTCACAAGGGATCCAGCAGCTGGCATTGAGTAATACATTCAAAAGCATATCCCCAGTAATCCATCTCAATTCCTCATTTATTACCTTTGCAGCTTTCTAGCACTTTTGTCAATAAGATATTGCTTCCAGCAGTTCAACTTTATTCTTACATTAATATCCCAAATTTATCATAGGGTTCTAAATTTCCTCTGGTCACCAAAATGTCCCATTGAGCCATTTAAGCTGCTTGAAACTCCGTTCTTTATCAGTAGCCTGGGAAAAATATTTTTTGCCCTCTATCCCTGAGTGTTTTGAGATTAAATTCACTAACGTTGTCAAGTAGGTCAGCGAGGAAAGCCAAAACAAGAGCGAAAAATGTTGTTCAGGATTTAGGTGGATGGGAAGGGGAGGAGGTGCCAGAGGCGCAGAGCTCCAGCCCTGTGTCACAGCCTGGGCAGAGCTGCAGGTGTGCAGAGGGGGACACAAACCTCGTGGCTTCAGGCACACTCACGGCAAGGTCTGGATGCTCACCGAGGCACAGCCGAAGGGAAATGCCAGTGTTAGCCTCAGCATGTTTGGCTCTGTGCTTTTTGTTCAAGTTTCTTCTCCAGCAGTTTTGGTCCCTAACCAAGTAGTGGTTGGTGATGATGTCATTATCCCCCAGAGGTCCTTTTTTGGGGAAAGAAATATCTTATCCAGGCAGTAACAAGCACAGGCTGCCAAAACAGCCAAAAAGATGTAAGAGAAGTCTGGGTTACCCTCAGAGCCCTGACTGGAACATAATGCAGAGCTGTCACCTCTTGCTGCCTCTGAGCCAGCCCCACTCTGCCTGCAGAGAGCTGTGTGGAGGAGCATCACGGTGACCTCCCAGCAGCAGCACTGCCTGACCAAAAACATTTCACCAAGTTAATTATTTCAATGTTAATTGAATATTTTTTAACTTAGCCTGATGCTGTCTCCCATCTCTCTGCCTTCAAGCATGCCAAGCACTGGGGCTGCCCTGTGGGACTGCTCACTGCAAGGGCTGCATCCTCCTGCTGGGCTGGTTTGTTTATTTTCTTTGCAGAGGTCCCAGGGAGCATAACCAGGGGCTTCTGCCAAAGCTTGCAGGCACCCACTGGAGAATACAATGTGTTTAAATTGCTGGCATCATGTGCTTTGCTCACCCTTGCTCATTCTGCCAGGCTGGAGGGGAGGGAGCATCACTTCTGACTCACCAGGGTGTTGCTGCTAGACTGTGCCCAGGAGCAGCATTTGGCCTGCAGGAATGCTCAAAGGTTTTTCACGACAAAGGAATTCCAGATCTGAGACAATTAATATTTATTTCCAAAGATTTTGTGATTTAAATAATCTTGGTGCTGCTGAAAAAGATTCTTAAAGCTGAGGTGAGGTTGCACGCGGTGGATAGATTAATAACTGTGCAGGTTGTGAGTCACTGCATTTGTTTCTGCTGGTGTCATGTTTCAAAAAAGAGCAGAATAAGGAGGAAATGCTAATATCCCCAAAGAAGACATACCTCTGCAATGAAGGAGCACACAGAGCTGTGCTCTCTAAAGGCCAAAGCACAGTAAGAGCAATCAATTCCCTGTGGCTTTAAGACCCTCTGTTTAAAATAGGTATTTTAAAAAGCTGCTGTCTCTTGGTCTGTTGTCACTTGCTGATGCCAGCTGTATATTTTTGCATGTGATTTTTAGCTATTTCAGGTAACCACCTGACTTTCACACTCATAATATTGTACTCCTGAATTCCAAGAGAATCTCTTGGCATCTGGCAAAAGTCCCCTATGACTCAGTAAGCAGCCACTCAATAAATAATTTGAAATTAAAAGCACCCCATGCATGAGTTCTGGATTTAAAAAAAAAAAAAAAAAAAGCCTTATTGCCTTTATTTTCCTCAGAAAGTAAACAGTGGGGAAATTATCTCACTGTTGCTTTGCAAATGTATAATCTACCATGATGATTATTTTGGATATTACATCAGAATGTGCTGTCTTGCAGGAGGCTTCTGGATTTGGGTTGATGGCCAGCAAGTTCCTAGTTCCCTTGCTGTTTAATCATCATTGATTTTAGTCTAGTAAACACTTCTGAATGTGCATTAGAAAGCTGTGAAGAAGACAAGGGGCATTAAGCATAATGCACCTTCTGGAAAGGAGGCAGAGGAATGCAAACTGCAGGGAGATGAGAGAATAGCTGGAGTCTGAATTACTGGCATTTGAAAGTTGCTAAAATGAACCTGTTGTTTCTCATGAGCTGGATATTTATAGTTTCTCAGCTGCAGCTGTCACACAACAGGGTGTGAGAGACAAACCTTGGTAGTGCTTCCCTTGGCACTGTTTTCTCCTCTGACTATTGGTGGGTACCTGACTTCGTGCCTCAGTTTCCCCTTTGAGGTGAAGCTGCTTTAGGGGGAGTTGAAATGAGATGATCTTTAGGATCCCTTCCAACCCAAACCATTATTTCCATCAGTGATTTCCTCCTGCTGCTCCAGGGCCAGGTACCAAGTGGGTGTAAATTGATGGAGCAATTTGAAATCAATATCTGCACTCCACAGATCAGATCTCGTTCTTTGCCCACCATTCATGGTGGAGAGGGGCCCTAAACATACTGATATATTTTCCTCTATGGATAATTATTTACTGGCAATTGTTCAAAAAGCAATAGAAGCAATGTCCTTATTTCAGCCTCTCTGGGAGCAGCACTTTCAGTTCTCTCATTTCTTTGCCATCCCCAGAGTCTCTCTTGCTAAAAAACAGTCACAGACACACTTTAGATAAGTCTGGATGAAGGTTAAATTATTTTTCTGTATATTCTGATAATGGAAGAGCAAAATAATACATTTTTTGTGACAAATACAGCTATAAAAATTCAGTGGTGCTTCTTTGGCCATGAGGGCAGTTTCTTAACTATGGGACTATGGATTCCTCTTTAAAAAGAGAATTTGATTTTAAAGGAAATTCCCTTTACCTGCCTGCATAAATAAATTGAATGTGCTCTATCACCTATCTCATATTGAAAGTATGAGTCTTGATTAAAAAAAATCATTAAGATAATCCCTGAAGTCACTCTGTGTGGGTATAGTTGGAATCACATTTTTAAATATACTTTATTTAATGATATCTGTTTATTGGTTTGACTGTCAACCTGTTTATTTTCTTTTTGAATCCTGTTGCACTTTTAGTGCACCTTGCACTGAGCTCCAGGCTTATTGCAGCAATCTAAAGGCAGTCAGAAAAGATGCTTAAGTCACCTTAGAGGGTGACTTCACCCACAGCAGTGGGTAAGAAGCACTTCCAGGGAGTGATTTGGGTTCTAGATGGATCTTTTTGCCATTTTCTCTCCCCTGACTGCAGAGGTAGCATGGGGTGATAATCTGCAAGTGCAGGCTCATCAGTTAAATGCCTGAGACTGGCTGAGTGGGAAATCAGAAGTGATTAATTGAGGTGCATTGAAAATATTCCTCCCTGCCCACCCTGCTTTCTCCTGGATTTTGGAAACAGAGGAGGTAACGGTGGAGTGAATGAAGTGACTGCAAATCCACATTCACATCATGATGGCCCCTCTTTGGAGGCTGGGGTTGCTGTGGCTGGGAGTTTCTCACACAGGTGAGGGGTTTGGGAAGGGCAGTGCAGCTCCAGTCGTGTCCCCACAGCCTGGAAATCCATCTGCTGGGATGGAAGCATCAAATGTCCTTAGGGATGGCACTTGTGCTCACAGCCCTGCTGGGTCTCTTCACCTGTGCTTTCAGCTCTCCTGGGTGTTGGTGTGAGTTTTGGATGGGATTGAAACCACAGAGTGTTTGCATGGGCCTCATGTCCTTGCCCAGACCATAGGTGTTATGCTCTAATTAATGCCCCCGAGTTGTTTTGGCATGTTCACATCACACAAAAATGACCCAATAATTGGCCCCATTTCTGAGAGCTCACCTTCAGACACGCCACAGGACAGCTGCTGCTTTCCTCCTCGTGCTGCCAGACCTTAATCTGCAGCTTCATTGCTGGGAGGGGAACTGCTAAATGC
Organism: Toxostoma redivivum; assembly: GCA_013397375.1. Classification (NCBI taxonomy): domain Eukaryota; kingdom Metazoa; phylum Chordata; class Aves; order Passeriformes; family Mimidae; genus Toxostoma; species Toxostoma redivivum. Next base: position 325,870 of record VXBI01010675.1, read on the forward strand.
TGTAGTAGTCAGAAAAAAATCTTACTTCAGAGTGTAAGGACAGAACACAAAAGGGATCCACTAAGATAAAGGAAAAAAAATCCTTTTTCTCTCTGGAAACTTCTTCCAGCACTATAAAGATGAGTGAGACCAATCAGCCTTGGTGTAACGTGGAGCAGCAATGCCACAGAGGACTTTCTGTCCAAGAACTTTATAGTCTGAAAAAAGAAGTATTTATTCTATCCTTCATTTGGTGATTGACAGATTATCATAGTTAAGGAGCATTAGGCCATAATTTATAAGAACTCTTTCTGCACCCCTCTCATCAGTGAGTTTCTGTGCTTATTTTATCATTAAATCACTGCCTTAGAAGACTTCTTGTTCCTACGAGTATAAAAATCTTTTTATCCCACTTCTGAGTGAGCACAAATTTCTGCAGGATGGGACTTTTCCCTTTTAGTTAGCATAATTATGGTAATGAGCTGGACTAAAAAAGATGGAGAATTCCAGGGACACATTTGGAATGTATGTTGATGGTAAGATGTGAAATCTTACTATTTGTGTTGGAGAAAAAATAACAAAAAAGTGCTCAAGAGAGTGTGGCTCATTTTATAATGCTGCAGTGCCAAAGTGCTCTGTAACAAGGAGTTGCAGGAGTGAAAGCCAAGTTTCCATCTCTTCCCTGTTGTACCAGTGGAAAGGGAAATTATTACCCTAGAGGGGAATTCTGCATACGATGGTTGAGTTGTAGTAACAGTGCTGAGATCCATAATCATTTCCCCAGAAGGTCTGCTAATCTTTTTCCCTGCAAAATGTACTCTCAGATGGGGTGGCTTAATTCATCGAAATCCTGGTTTTGTGGTGCCACACCTGACCATACTTTGAATAAATTCACTAGCACTTTGCTTTGGGGAAAAATACCTCCTGCCTAGAGTAATTCCAGCACTGTGCAGTAAATCCAGAGCTGAGCTTTCTTCAAGCTCTGGCTGAAGGATTTGTTTAGAAATTGTTCCTACACTAGTTTGGAATTGTTTCAACGGGTGAGATTTAGTTGCTTTGGTTGGTTGTAACTTACTTGAAACAGTAATTGGAAAACCACATTTGAGCCTGTTCTTCCTGCTCATTAAGACTTTTCTCCTTAACTTCCACTACAGCAAATTTATCAGTGTCTTTTCCCTTCACATGAGCTTCATGAGGCTCTTTGAGTATTTTTTTGTCAGAAATGGTGTTTAGGGAGCACCTGGACAGTGTGGAAGGAGCAGACAGAGCAGAGGGGTGCTGTGGGAATATGCACATGGAAATCATCCCTAATCATGTGAGCCTGATGGGAATGAAGCCAAGATACTCTGCATCAAATCTCATTGCTGTGGCTGGGATGTCCTCTCAGTTCTTGTGCTCTTCTTGTTGTATCCTCTCTTCTCATTTTCTGCCTCTGTTTCTGCAGTCATGCAGAGGAGCTCACAAAACCAGGAGTTACCATTGGAAAGGAAGGGTTCTGAGCTTTGCAAGGGCTTTGTTTGGGCTGAATTTTACATTAACCATCATGGTCTGCAGGCAAGTTCCTCTGCTTGCACAAAATTCCTTCACAAGCTCGAAAATACCTGACTTTCCTGTAGCTATCACAAATAACTTCATACCTGTGGAAGGAACTAAAAGTGCCTACAGAGTTCATACAACTTGGACATCAGCTTGCAGAGGTCTTTTTCCAGTGGGTGACTCTCACAGCTGGTCTGTGTCCATTCAAATCCACGTCTCCTGTGACTGGCTGCAGCACCAGAGATTTTTTGAGGGGTCTCCTCACAGGTGTCACAAGGTTCTGGATGGAGCCTTCTGCAGGGAGCAGTGAGTTAGCTGATTGCTGCTCTTGCTACATTTATCATGTTGTTTTAGTGCACCACATAGCTGCAGAGTTTTAGCTGTGCTTCACCAGTGTCTCTCTCCTTCCCTGGACAAGGATAGACTCTGTCCCACAGTGATCCAAGGCACTTGGGGTCACCTTCCTTCAGCCCCTCAAGTCTCAGCAGTTTTTTCTGCCCTGTGCCCATCACCTTTAGAGGCAAATGCTACCAGTAAGGCATCAGACAGGGACATCTGAGGTCAAGAAGCAGAGGAAGAGGGAGATGATGGCAGTCACAGACATGGGACCTCACAGTGCAATTCACAGCAAAATCCTGGATCTGTGCACACAGGGATATCATTGTATATGCTGTGTAATGCTGCACTGCCTTGGCTTTCTCTGCTGTCCACACAAACTTGAGGTCTCAAAGCAAGGTTTATGGCAGAGGAAGAAGTTTTCACACATTATCTCCGTACCTGTGTTGCTCTGGACCAAGCTGTGTAACCAGATTTAACTTTAGAGGACTGGTGCTGCTGGTAGGTGTCTTCCATAGGAAAATATTGCTGCTGATACGCAACTGGATACTGGGATCTTTATTAAGATGATGAATTAGCTGAAGAAAATGAGGAGAAGGAGGGAGGGCAGATGCAATTAGATGCAAAAAACAAGTTTGAAGCTGTGGAGAACTGGCAATGATGTGTTCTGTACCTGGAATTTGGAAACATTTAATGTCAAGTCAGACAGAAAAGGACAGCACAGATATCTTCCCAGGAGGGGGAAAAAAAATGAGGTCACTTGCCTTTGCTGAGGGTTTTTTTCCTAACTTTGGATGTATTGAGCTGTGTAATAACTTGCACATATCTGGAAGCAATGCAGAGCACAGCAATCAATAATACAAGCAACGATAATCGGGTGTTTCAGGCATCTGACACAAGCAGTCTCCAAAGATAATTCTCTCCCACAGGACATTGCTGAACATAACTTCAGTTTATTCCTAGCAAGAAAAATAAATGCTTACCTGCTGTGCAGAGACAAACCTTGCCAACCACTGTCCTCCTGAAAACTGGAAAGAGATGGAGGTGCAGGGAAGACACCCACTGGAGCTGGTGGCCAGCAGACAGCTGGAGAAATCTGTCACCTGTCACCAGTGTCCTTAAAATACTTAGAAAGACCTCAGTAAATAGGAAATTTGTTTAGCAATTCCAGGAGAACAGAGGAAGAACAGAAGAGTTTGAGGCTGTATTTTGTGTTTGTAAGGGACAAAGGATCCTGGCACCAAGGGACACAGGAATGTGTGTCAGCATCACCTTGGCTCTTGAGTAGGTTAAGCTGCAGCGTGAGCCTGGCCTAATAAAGCTGCCCATGAATAAGACAGCACTGAAAATTCCCCCTGTCCCTGTGAAGAATCAGTCCAGATCAGTGCAGCCAATCCCAGGTATTTATTGTAGAATTATAGAAAAGTTTGGGTTGGGAGCAACTTTATGTTCCACCCCCTGCCATGGGCAGGGACACCTTCCACTGTCCCAGGATTCTCCAAGCCCCATCCAGCCTGGCCTTGGACACTGCCAGGGATGGGCAGCCACAGCTTCTCTGGGCATCCTGTGCCAAGGCCTCACCACTCCCTCAGTAAAGAATTTCTTCCTAATATCTAATCTAAGCCTACTCTCAGTTTTAAGACTTTACCACAGCAGTTACATGGCTCTGGTTAGGGTGGCTGGTTTTTTTCTTATTCTGCTAGCTGGATCTTCCTGCTACCAGCCTTGCAATCAAAAGAAAAATTAAAGTAACCCAAATTGTTAAAAAGTTAAACAGCAGTTAAAAAACTTGTGTGGCTACGTTGCCAACCAAAAGGCAGAGAGGAGCTTTGGTGATCAGACACCATCAATGCTGAGCTTTTCCCCTAACAGTAATACCATCATTCATAATTGGCTGTAAAAACGAGATGCTTCTCAAACTACTAAAATCCAAAATTCCTGTCTCATTCAGCATCACCAAAATGACATTTTTGTTATTCAGGATTGCTATCCTCTTTCAACCCAGAGCAGTCAGCAATAGCACATAAATTTTTATGTCTGTCCAGTACAAGGCACTGCATAAAAAGAGAGAGAGCATAAATTATGTAATTGATGGGAATCTTTTTACCATGCCCTCCCAAAAATTCAAAGCAGGTGGTGATGGAAGGTTCCCAACTCTTGTGCCTCCTGTTTGGAGCTTGCCTCCTGGGAGCTCCCACAAACCTGGTTTGTGCCTGCACTATAAAATCATTCACTCTGCTGAGGAGTCTATTAATAAAAAGGAGAGAAACAATGATTTTCAGATGGCAGAGTATGAAATAATCAATACTTCTCCTTATTCACAAGCAGAAGAGTGGCAGACAAGGATATATACCAATCACAGACAAAATGTTTAATAAAACATCTTGGTCTTTGTCACTCTAGGCAGTTTTCTGCTACATTTTATAGGTCACAGTCCATGAAATTTCATAGGAACTTTCATATCTATTCTCTGTAGCAGAATATGACATTTATTTGTTATTAAACCACATAATTTAGGGAGGATGAAGATACTTTATCCAAAACAACATGTGAAGTAGTCTTTCCAACAAGGATTTCTCTCTAATGTATCTGTATCTTGGGACCTCTGTATAATCCTGTGAGTTTATTATTTTTTTTCTAATGGGAAATAATTGAGGAATATAATTTTATAGTGATTGTATGATAAGAGGCCAAGATACTTGTTAAACTCAGGGTACAACTTTTGCTTGTTTTTTCACCCCCTGACCCAGACACAAAACTGCCACAAAAACCTGTCAGCTTTAATCCTGAGAAACAGGAGCAGTGGAGAGTTAATGGTGCTAAGTCAGTTCTAAGCACTGATCCACTCCTGAACACCAGGAAGTCAAGAGAGGATGTGTGGTGGGCACAGCTTTTATTGCTTCTGGCAGATGCAGGAGGAGGGAAAGGTGAGTGGGAGGTGGAGGTTGAGAAGGACCAGAGATTGAGAAAAAAGCATGGGAAAATGCCTCTCTCTCCATTCTGGTGGGTTTGTAAGAGGATACAGCAGCTTCGATTAATCAAATGTGTCCTTGATGTTTTGGTTGTAGTACATTGTCCCATAGGCCTGATATCTCTTTTGGGATCTGTAGAACCTGCTGGCTGTCAGATAAACTTCCCTTATGTACATTTTTTATATGTAAAAATCCTTTGGACTGCACTTGGGAGACAGAGGATGAAGGAGAGAAGGAGAAACACACACAAGAGAAGAGCAGAGTGGGACTCTGGATCTGTGTCATTACAACAGAACAGAGTTGTGAATCATTGAAATTGCTGGTTTGCCACAGCCTCAGTGGTGGTTTGACAAGTCCCTTTTTATCCCTAGGTCCATGTTAAATGGATAAATATTGCCCCACTTCACTGAGGAGCAAGCCCTGGAGGGGTCAGCATTGCATGTCCATGGAGATGCAATCCATGGATCCTCGCAGCTGGCTGGGGCACAGAGCAGCTTGCCTGACCTGAAACTTCTCTTAATAAAACCAGAGAAGACACTGCTATGTGAAAGCCCTCAGGGCTTGTAACCTTACTGAGATAATCTATTTTGGGGGGGAAAAAAAACTGTAGAGATATTTTTTTAGCAGCCCAAAACGTATGAGGATCTGCAGATAGCTGTAATAATTCCTGCTTGCTCAAATCGCAAAGCACACTGCTATCAAAATTTAATCTGGGCTTTTTGGTGCATAATCATATTTCACTCATTTTCCTCCATACTTTTGCTTCAGCTAAATGAACCCCTTCTGTGCCACCACCAGCCCAGAATTCATAGGCCAGTATTTTACACCTAGGGCCAGCAAATGTGGGGAGTGGCATTTTATGACCCAGTAGCATTTCCAGCATCTGTCTCTCAAATTTGCTTACAGCCTTCAGTTCAAAATGGGATGACAGCAGTCACTTCATCAGCCAGCATCACCTTTGTTCATAAGACACCAGGATCTGGCAAGAACAATCTTAACTTGGCAGGGAACTACCTGAGAATGGCACTTTTTGGAACGGGAGAACCTCTGGCAGGTGCCCAGTGTTGCTGCTGAGCCGTGCGATGTCTTTGATTTTCATCCCCCCAAATTCAGGCATTTTGGCAGCAGTTCATAGGAATCTGTCTGTTCTGTTCTGGAAAACAGAATTTTCTGTTCTGGAAATCTGTTAGATCTCCACTCTCTTGGAGAGACACTGATTCCTGTTCTGGGGCTGGACGTGCTCTCGCAGTGGGAGGAAGAGGAAGTAGACAGATGGGGTTTCATTCTTGCATCTGGATTGGAAAGCATGCTAGATGTATATCCAAATACACATGGTTTTCCTGGATTTTCCTGGATTTTCCTGGTCTCCTCTTGATCTTTCTCTGCCTTCTACCCAAGTTCATTCCCCTTTCCTATAAAATGTCCAAAGCAGCTATGAGTTAGGCATGGAGGTGCTAGTGTTACTCTCCAGTCCTGGTGACTTCAGTCAGTTTTTTCCTAAAATGTATTCTTCAAACCATCTTTTTCTCAGAAAAAAAACAGTTTACCTCAATCCTTACAAACTTTGACAATCACCCTGAATCTTGGAAATCATACCTTATATTTGATGTGGTTTTGATTATAGATATACCTGTGCAATTTCCTACCCACCCTTTCTAAGCAATTATAGCCTAAATGAAGCTAAATCCCTCATCTTATATTAAGTTAGAACTTTCATGTGTCAGAGGTGAGATATATTTTAGTACAGTTCTCCTCTGTGTGAGTGTAATATCTGTACAGATATTAATCACACATTCTTTTCAGGGATTTGCTATGAATGAGCAGGTATATTATTATATTATACAGGCAGGCAGTGAATATTACAGTGAATAGTTTCCTGTTAACACAGAGCATCACTGCCTCTCTGTGAGTAGAGAATGACTTAGCTTAAAGGAACATCTTTCATCTGTGTAAATGGTTTACTGGGGGGCATTGCAGATAGTTCTGAATAGAAATTTTTTTTTCACAGAAACTGAGCTACAAGGATGACACAAGTAATTGCATTCTCTAGTGCCTCCCAGTGCTATACATGTTATCTTCAATGGAAAAAAATCAGCTATTGGCAGCCTGGTGAATTTAGTAATTGTAACTAATAGGGTTGTTGCTTTTTGCCTGTCTTTCAGGATGGAATGGGAAACCTGAGGATCACGGAAAAGGGTCTGAAACTTGAAGGGGATTCAGAATTCTTGAAACCTCTCTACGCCAAAGAAATCCGATCAAGACCAGTAAGTTTTTGGGGCAGGAATAAGCTTGTTTCTGTAGTCCTGACAAAAACAAACCATGGTGGCATGGCAGGGTGGTGTGGTTGCTGGATAAATTGCTTTGGCTATTGGCCTCTCCATACAGATGCAGTTTGGGGAGCAAGGCTTTGAGGACTTTATCCCTGGGCAGTTCCAAAGTTGATACCCATGGCTCTGGTATGTGTAAGCCATAGTTAAAACTCTTCCAGGACCTCTGAAGTTTCACACTGTCTTTGCTTTCTTTTGAGGTAAATCCTAAACAACCCTCAACTGGAGGACCTGTTATTTCTGAGGCAGAGGGATGGCTGGGAGTTCTGAAATCCAGCTCACTTTTAACCAGTTAGAGCTTTTCTGCATAGCAGAGAGGTGGTGCCTTGGCACAAGGGCCTGATCTGCTGTTCATTAGCACAGTGAACCCATATTATGTGCTTAATCCTATTTAATGTTGGTTTAAAATTATGTGTAGTTAAAATTCAATGCTACTAAGAGTGACTGCTTGACAAAAGTGGCAAGAATGTTAACTACTGAAAATGAGAAAGAACCCTAGTGTGATTGAAATAACATTTTCATATCAGCACTTCGTTGGCTGTTGGTGACTTTTGGTCTTTGTAATGCCATTCTGCATGTCCTGAACAGCTTTAAAATAACTGAAACAACTGCAGAGTTTCCAGGATCCGTGTCAGAAGGTATCATCTGTCTTGTTTCCTGATCTAAAGTGTTAATTTGAGTCAGATACCAACCTTCCCTTTTGATAACAATGGCAGATAGCAAATTAAATAAACTTAACATCCTTTTGTCTTAGCATTTCAGTGCTCTTGTAGAAATTGGAACTTGGAGCATAATAAGTAAAACAGCCAATATGATACCCCATTTAATTATTGAAGGTTGTAACCTCTGTAAGATGGCTGGGAATTTATTTGAACAAGCATATTCATTCAGGAAGAAAACTTAATAAGAAAAACCTTCATATCTATAAATACTTTCAGCCCTGAATTAAAACGGAACCTGTAAAACCTTACATGTCATTCACCTTTTAATACAAAATATGTGGGAACCAGGTGCAGCAGTTGGTTTGATAAATAGACTGACAAATCACTACCTACATTTCTTTTTCTCTAGTTACATTGATGGAAATAATATTTGATTGCCAAGAGAAGTGAGAACTACTTCTTGCTACTGGGGAGTTTACTGTTTTCATATTATCATATTGATCTACATTTTAATACATCAGGGGGTACAAAAGGTGTCCCTTTCCTGAGGCTGTGAAAGTAATTTCCACACCATTGACAGATTACTGAATGCAAGGAACAAGAAGTGTGAGGCCTGTGTGTGTTCCTTTCTTTATGCCCCATCCAGGATTATTTTTGTAGCTGCCAGCCAGCAGCTCTGATCTGCAGTCTGGGGAGCTGGAGCATCCCTGCTGCCTTCAGTAGATGAGTCCTGGAAACTGTATTACCCACATAGTTACACAAACCATGCACATTGTCCCTCTGACTTCTGGAATAAACTGGAATAGCCTGTGCTGGCTTTGGGGTTGCTTGTGGTAACCCTGGAATTATTTTTGGGCTAGGGGCAACAGCGGCGATCTTCAGACAACTTCTGCTTTCTTGTGCTGTGTGTGAACTTGGCCACTTGAAAACAAATGAAAGGGTTGCAGTCAATCGAAGGTTTATAGTTACAGAATATTTTAAAATATTGTTAAATAATCAACACTCAGTCTTTTTAAAGAACAGTAGTGTGACCCAGTGTTGTCTTGGAGGGAAGTGTGGTGGCAGTTCCTGAACCTGATGAATATTGTTAAAATAAAGTGCCAAACTCAGTGCTCAGTAACAGATGAACATCCATACTAATTCTAGAGTGATCTTTGGGTTTTCAGAAGTGCATAATGCAGCTTTAAATATGTGAAGAGTAACAGAAACAAAGATGACAAATAACATAGTAAAGAGCATCCCAGAAATAGTCTGACATATACAATTTTTCATATGTTTAATTAAACAACCCAAGAGATGTGTACAGTAATAAATAATGGTTTCATATAAACTCCAAAGACTTTTAGATGCTGGTTATTTATAGAAGAATTAATTTATTTTAATAAACTCAACAAATTTAACTTCAAATTGTTCTGTGTAGTTGGTGAAGGAGCATTGCTGCTGCCTGGAAAGGGCAGGGGAAAATCACTTTTTGTGTAAGTGGCTGCAGTCCTATGAGCTCTATGCCCTGGGTTTTCCTACTCGTGTGTCTCTGTGGTGCTGCAGAGCTGCACACAGAGCTGGGAAATCCCTGCCAAAATATCTCCAAAATGGGAATTGGGGTTATTCTTGAAAGCCTGAATTTGTCACTGGTGCCTCTTCTTCTCTACTATATCTCTTGAATCCCAGGAAGTTGGGATAAAATTACACACAGACTTGTTTTCCTAGGAGCTCTGCCTTCTGTTTTAATGATAGTTTTGGATTTCCACTTAAAAGTGGATTTCTTTCTCAAATTGATTTGGCTGGAAGGGAAGGGTTAGAGAGGAGGAGAAGCCCTCAAATGTCATCCCAAGAGGCTGCTGGGTGGGCACCTCTGAGCTTGTGTAGTTTGTGCCTAAAGAGCCCTGCCAGGTCCTGCTCCCTTCATCACCTTGACAGACCAGAGGAGCTGCACTTAGATGTGCTTCTCATTCCAAATGAAATTCCAGATTTTAGCAGAAGGATTGGATGGATGTGGTTTGGTCCCAGGCAGAGAAATCACTGGCATGAACTGACTACTTAAACCTGCTTCCAGGCAGTTTCTTTCTGCATCTGACACCCCCAAGATTTGCTTTGTTTTTTCCCTCACCCACTCAAGAGTGATCCCCCAAATCCCCTGTGGTTTTACACAGAGAAAAGGGTCTCTGTTCCTGCTGCTTTCCATCCTAGTCCTGGCTCAGTAGTACAGGCTTTGTAGTATGGATTGGGAACCTGTTTTCAAGCATCAGAGCTTGCAAAAAAATGTAACCTTGTCATTTTACAAGCCTAAAGTTTATCTGTAGGTTAATGAGCAATGGTAGCAGTGTTTGCAACCTTGTAGCCTTCTTTTAAAGAAAAGAGATGGATGTGTTCCCTTTTCCCAGAGTGTTCAGAGCATCCTGAGCTCTCAGCTGAACATACTGCACACTGAGTAGTGTTTTTTCCATGCTGCTTGCATGGAACATGAGCATCTTGCTGCCTTTAATTAAGAAGATAACTGGACCATGAAGTATTGCCTGTGTAAATAAAAGTGATTTGTACTTAGTCAAGGAGGTGCATTAGGAATTCTCACATTTCTTTACTTGCAGATAAATTATGAAGATTATTAAAAATTGGAAGGGTCATCTATAAACCCATCTGTAGCTCAGCTGCACTGTCACTCTCAAAATGTAGCTGTCTTTCTAACTGTTGTAATTTATTGTGGACTATCGTGTGAACCATCTGCTCGCTTATAAATCAGACCAACTTTGACTGAAAGTTGTACACAGCAGTAGAAATCGTTAATTTTATGTCCTGGAAAGTAGTGGCAACAGTTTAGGGGACTTCAGTCTTCATTGCCTTAATTGGAATAGAAATTTAAAACTGGAAATTTTCCTGCCTGTGTTGAGATGAGCTGCTAAGCAAGTTGCTTGCAATTTAGAGTTAGCCCAGATTTAGCTTTCTTAGAGCAGTTGGGGTGTTTTGAAGCCTGGCACATCCAGGTCTGAAAGGGGCAAGACACAGAACAAGCTGTGTGCATTTTCCATCCGGATAACAACAGAAATAAAATCCTGTGCTGTGATTACACAGGAAAATCCAGTGAATTGCTTCTCTCAGGAGCTGTCTGACAGCCAATGAGATGATAATCTCAGTTGCAGGAAGCACAGAAAGACGTTGCCATGATAGGATTAGGATGGGTTTGCCCTTTCAATGTTCATTTCAAGTGCATAGATAGGAAAAAAAATAAACTCAGTTTGTGAATGTTTACACCTGGGCTTTATTTTTCTTACACTGAACACTTTTAAAGACAAGAATATGGATTTGCCTGACAACTTTGACTTTGCTTCAGTAAAAAGCACTTGACTAGGGTCTTGTCCCTTCAGTTCTCTTTCAGACTCTCCTATTGATGGGTCTGGGAACATAGAATTAAATGGTTTAAACTTCCTGCCTGAGGGAGCTCCAAGCTCTGCTATTGCTCAGGTATAAGGGATACCAAAATTCTCTGAACAGATTTTGAGGAATTTTCAAGTTTCTTTATGAAGAGATCTCTTAGTGTATATAGCTGGTTCCATGTTGAAGGTCTGCTTCCTGTTATTTTTAATCAGCTAAAAAAAAAAAAAGAAGAGAGTTTAAAAGAAAAGCCCAGTACATCAAAGAAAAAAAGCTTGAGGCAAAGGACTGTGTCTTTTTGTTGCTTTCCTTTCTTTGGGGGATGTTAGAGGTCCCTATCCTACTCAGTGTGGCAGGGAGTCTCTCTGAGACCACCGTGCTTGCTCAGGTTGTTGGAACAAACCTGCCCTCGTTTGAAGCCATGCAAAACAACTGGTGACTCCAGTGGAAGGAGGGCTGGGGCTGTCATTAACACTTGGCTGGGATTCTGCAAGGGCATCTGTTTGGCCTGAAAAATTCACAGTTGTGAATTAGGGCTGGTAACTGCTATTCCCTTTACTAGTGTTTAGTAAGTTCTTATCAGCATAAAAGCTAGACCAGTGAGTGCATAAAATATGTTTCTCTGTCCTTTGCATTCTGCCTAGCCAGTGTTTGAATGATAGAAATTTTAAAGGAAGCTTTTAAGAGAGATAAATAATTATTTTGCCAATGTACTCATCTCACTGTGTTGGGTTCTGGAATAAGAGTGCTGTAATTTAAAAGCACAGAAGCACTTCTGTAATGGCCATATTCTTTTGTATTATTTGCTCTGCAGGTCTACCTGCCTCCAAGCTAAAAATACTGACTGCAAAACAATAAACCATGTATTTGGATTAAACAGTGATATGTGCCCGCAGTGGGGCATACCTGCCTCGTAGCCATAAATACATATTTATAAGCAATATAACATACTAATTTGGATAAAAAGGGAATGCAGATGGCAAGATAATTGCAACTTTGTATGAAGCTCAAACTGTGTAGTAGAAATGTAGCTTTTAGATAGATGGCATGAAAGAAGGTTGCTATTTTTTGAGGGAGAAGACAGAATAATTCCTATTCTTCTTTTGTCAAAGTTCACAGAGAAGTAAAAGGACATTGATTTAGTTCCTGGTGGTTTGGTCTAGCAAAGTGCTTAAGGGTTTCGGCATGTTCACTGAAACCTTCACAGGGTGGAAATGAGGAAATGCAATTTGTCTCACCATGCTGCCATCACTCAGCTGTCCCTGCCTGCTCCCACCACCTCTGCAGCCATTGCCCCTCCCAGCATTTCTCTGTTCTCTTAGGGACTGGTCCTTCAGAGAGGAGAGGAATCTTTGCAGGATGTGACACATCCAAGCCTGTGAGAGCTCCTGCCAGCTCTGGAGATGTTGGTCTCCTGGCCTCTGGAGAAGTTCAGCTGCCACTGTAGATTCAAGTAGAAAAGTCTCCTACTACCCAAGATAAGCACTTCCTCTGACTGCATCTTCGTAGCTTGGTGCCCTTTGGCTGATTTTTGGTTCAGAAGATGAAAAAAAGAGCAAGGTTGCTGTGGATGGCACAGCCAAGACAAACAAGCTTTTTGCAGCCATGCCTGGCCATCTCCTGTCCTCCCTGCAGGGTTTGTTAATCACTCCTTGTGGCACCACTGGTACTGTGTTAGGTTCCAATGTTCTTTGGCTGTAGATGTCTCTCAGCTGGGTCAGTCTGAGTCTTGCTTGCTCTACAGAGATCAGCAGAGAGGAGGGCTGGCAGCGTGCAGGGGCAGCAGTGAAAGAACAAGCTGCAAAAGGCATAATTTTGGCAGAAATGCCCTCACCTGATGTACAGATATTTTTGCCATCGCCATCCAAAGCAGATTTGAGTCCATGGACAGCAGCAGGCTGTGAGTGCCTAGTGGGATTTATAAAACTGATATGTTCTCCAATAATAAATTTCATTCTGAAGCAATGAAATCCAGAGAGCCTACTTCAGTCTGAACCTTGGCTGCCCCAGCGCTCTGAGGGCAGTTAGTGGCTCTGTGATTTTTCCAGTGTGCTGAAGAGGTGAAAGTTAAGTAAATTTTACAGCAACTATGAAAATATTTCCCTTTACCTTTATAGTAAAATTGGTCAGAAGTCTCTCAGCTTTGAATTTTGCAGGGAATTTTGTAGGCTGGCTGAAGGACTATGACAAATAACATCAGAATTAAATCCTTCCTGGTTGTTTCTGTAAGGAGCTGGTGTTGTGTGCCCCACATTGAGAACACAACAGGGAACTGAAATATCCCACCAGCTTCCAAATCAGAGCATCCCAAAGATGTGCAAGAAAGGAAGCTCCAATGTAACCAAACTCTCAGAAATAACTCCACAAGTTGCATCTCAAAGCAAAATCTCGTGGAGACTGCCTATGGCATTTTAAAAAGGATTTCATTACATGTTGCTAACTTGTCATAAGATCTCTTAAATGGAAGGGTAATGGCTCATAACATTTGTAAGCTTTTTAATTTCATGCAATATGAGCAGTGTAATCAACACCTATTAAAGCCAATCAGCTGTGCCCAGTGGGCTACCCACCTCAGCTTTTGCCTATATTTGTATTTTGGGTACACCTCTGAACTAACCCTGGGAACCACGTGTTTGTGGTTCCTTACCCTGGCATCAGGGGAGGGTTTGTGTCCAGAAAATGTGATATGATCATTGCAGAAGGATCTGACTCCATAAGGTGCATAAGCTTGTACTTCTTGTGAGGGAGTTTGGAGTTGATGTGGACAAGTTAATGGCTGTGCAGCTAAACATGAAGGAGACAGAATTTCCCAAATGATCTCAAAAAATGTATTTTGCTTTTTCCCTTTGACAAGTAAAATTTCTCGCTTGAGCTGCTTGTGTGAGGACAGAGAAACTATTCAGATCATATGTTTGTTTTGCTGCTCTGATCTGATTCCCACCTCCTCTTCATTCTAAACATTTGCAGCTAGACCCTGTGGCAACAAAAACTAGTGATGGGCATCCCAGCTTGAAGTGAGCTCTCTGGACTCAGCTTTTGCATCAAATTTTTTGCCACAATCCCAGAAATGGCTTTTATTTCAGCTGTGAAAAGGAGGACAGTGGGGCACAAAAAACATAAGCAACTCTGGGGGCTGCATTTCTCTCTCTGAAGTGCAAAGGCTTTGAGTTTAAGGATTTACCATGTCTAGACATTGCTGCTGACAATCAGGATCCTGGCTGCTTTGTAGAAGCTGAAGTACAAAAACAACTTCTTAATACTGAAAATGAAAAAGAAATACAACTTGATGTCGTATGGGTTGAGGGAAGATAGAGAAAAATAGAAAATGGAAACACTGAAAGACAAATAGGAAGATCCAATTATAAAGAAAAATGATGTTTTTCTCATGTTTTCAAGAAGCCTGAAGAGCAGAGCTTTGTACCTTCTTAGCACAGTACAGCAAACACTTCTGCAACTCTTCTGCTGATCAGAACTATTTGGGCAGGAAAGTTACGTATTTTGTAAGGCAAGAGTTGACAAGACAAGCTGTGCTGTCATTAGGAAGTGCAGGCACACAGAACTGGTTCTGCAGAGAGCTCAGTTCATGTGTTCTTTGATCTATGGCAGGAAAGCAAAGTCAGATTTTCCAGGTTTCATTTACCAGTTGCTATACTTCTTTGATTGTTTTATTTCTAAATAACAGATGTTGTATTTGGAGAAGGAAGAACACCGGTAAAAACAAGAGCAACTTTAAATTTCCTCCTTTTCTTTTAGGACAAATTTGTTGAGGGTCTTGGGAAAACTAACTTGCTGCTCTTGAAAGAAAAAGTACCATTTCTTTGGCTTTTAAGATCTTCCTGCTTGGAACATGTTTCCTATAAAATCACATGCAGTAAAAAGTTGTTTTTCTTGAAGGGTGGTGAAAGAAAGCTGTTTCCATGGCACCTGGGATTTTTTTTGTTGTTGTTTCTTTTTTTCTTGATTTACTCTAGGTTTTCAGTATAAAATGTTACATGTCCATTGATTTCCTCCTGATGTGCTGTAATTCTGAGTCCCACGGGATTTTTAGGCCTACTTCCAGCCTGGCCTTAAAATTTTCTAAGGCAGGTTGTATGAAGTACTAGCAGGAGTCTGCTCCTCGTTTTCTCTCTGAAACAGAATAACCTATGGAACAAAAAGAAAACTTAAAGTGCTTCAGCTCACAGTATTTCTTCCTTGATCATCTATCAAGCACAACACTTGTTTACCATCCTTTCATAAAACTGCAGAAGATTCCTCACTTTCAAGCCTTAATTTTTTTGTCTGAGTATGAGACCTTTGAGTATTTACCTTTGCACCTCTGAGGTTCCCCAGGCAGTGTCCAGTGCTGCTGTCATCCAGCTTTCCCCAGGAATATCCCTTCGAAGGACAGAGGCACACCTTCTTTTGGAGAACTCTTCTTTATGGTCTAATAGGGAAGGATTTTTTAAAGTTTATTTCAAATTCAGCAGTGATTTGTGAATCACTGTTCATGAAAATTTTGAGGAAATGCCAAGATTTTCACTGTATCTTAGCTAGTGCAGGTTACTTTCTTGCATTCTTGATTAGTAATCTAAAATTAGGCACTGAAAATTGCTTTTATGACATAGGCTTCATATTTTCTCTTTCTTTCCAGCTGCAGCTAGATATTCTGCTTCTAGTTCCTTCTTCTCCTTGAGCAAAACAACATAAGATTCCAGTGATTCTCTCTTGATTTAGACAAGGGGCTGATTTGGGATGGGGCATCCAGTGCAGAAAAGTGGTGAACATCTGAGTCCTGATACTCTGCTAAGAAGCCAGCAGCAGCTGCAAAAGTTGTGGCACCAGGAATGGGTGGTTACTGATTTGGGGAGAAGCTTTGCTGTTCACTGAATCACCATGTTGCTCTTCACAGTGCCTGGGAAGTCTTCTTTTTTGATGTGCCAGTGCAAACTGAGCCTTCTTGGATGTGATCTGACAGGGCTGCAGCCCAAGGCAGCACAGCTGAAGAGTCAGATGTGGTTTTTTCCAACGAGAAGCTTTGTAAGACATCAATATTTAAAAACAGAAAAACAAATAAAGTAAAGGCAGTGGGTTGATTGAGGGGAAAAGAGAGGTCACTTGTCTGACAGATCAAGCATCACTCTCCAGAAAGGATTTCAGTTTTTCAGACAAAAGTAATTGTCTTTCTTTTGATTAGGTTGATCGGTAAAAGTGTGAACAAGTCATTATTTTTCTTAAAATCCCATTTCTTCTAGGTATATTTTGCAGGTTAGGAGTGGGCACATCTTTCTATGACCTCAGAGCAGCTGGTATTTCCCTTTAGGCAGTCACTGTTGTGTCCTACACACAGGTGAAGCCACCCAGTGAATGGCCAAACAATCCATGATCCAAACACACACTAATTGCTGTAAGAGGTCAGGAGTTCCTGCTCAGCTGAAGCTGATTTAGGGTCCGTGGTTGATGGGATGAGACACAACAGGTTTCCTCTGCTGCTTTCTGTGGTTGCATGTTCAGAGCCTGCGTCCTCCAGTTTTTTGCAGAACATCCCTCACTCTTTAAATGCAGTAAAGGCCACACAGGACAGTGGCATGCATGCTGGCACAACTGCTGGCTTGAGAAGCACCTTTGATTGCATGTCTGCTGTCTTCAAGTCTAAATACTTTATCTATATTCTGCTACCTCTTGAAAACCCCAGTCCTCCTGCAAACTGACCTTTGCTCTTTGTTTTCTGAAGATCCCAACTGTTATTTATAAATTATGAGCCTTGATGTTGGAACAATGTTGGGAGAGCAGGAGTCCTTTTGTTTCTCTCTGCAACATTTTCTATTTACAGCACTCTGGGAGGTGTAGCTTAGGTGAAGCAGAAGAAACAGGAACATGCAGGCAGGACCCTTCCTGTGCCCTTTGCTGGCAGGAGCCACTGGTTGGGTGCCTTCACCGATCAGTTCTGTTCCTCCAGAGTTTGGGAAAAACTTCAGGAATAAAAACACCAGCAGAAAAATACCTTTATGAAACAGGAGACAACAGTCAGGCTGAGCCACCCTGCTGATTGCCCAAAGAGTAATTGGGGTCCTTGGCTCTGATATCCTCCCTGGGCTCTGTTTTACCTTCACACATCCCATTCTCTTTGGCTGCTTTTGCCATTACTCACCATTTCCCCAAACAACTTTCCTGTCCTCTTTCAGGCATGGAAAAAGCATCTGCTGCTTTTTCTGCCAGCCTGACATCTCTTGAAATACCACTCCCCAGCTCCCCAGTGGAACTGGTTAGGGATGTATTTTTGCTCAGGGGCCCTGTACCACAGCAATACCCTGTGCTCCCTCCTCTCCTCACCCCAGAGCAGATACTCAGGACTGTCTGCTGAGTGGCAGCCACAAGGTGCAGCCAAATCCCAACACAAACACCCTGCTCCTGCAGTTGTGCTGCTGATCAGGCCTTTGCTGCCATGTTCTCTCTGTGGCTGCATGTGTACAGTGTGGCAATGTCCAGCATGATTTGGGATCTTCCCTCCAGATCAGCCCAATTCCACATCCCACGCTTAACTGCATCTGTCATTTCACCTGTCCAAGTGCCCTCTGCCTCAGCTGTTGAACTTTCAGCTTCTCCAAGGCAGTGGAGATTTACAGTTGTTCCTCTCTGAGATAGTTCCTGTCTGACATTAACTCAACTTGAACTGTTCCAGCTCTGCAGCTCAGGGCTTGGCCCCTCTGTTTATCCTTGGGAGGAAGACTCTGTCTGGTCCAGATGCAGACCCACAGAGCATCCTTCTTAAAGCCAGCTCTTGATCATTTCAGCAGAGGAAACAAAGTGGCTGGATTTCAGCAATTCAAAACCAGTTTGTGCTGATTCATCTGTGACCCCATCACCCTGTATCATAACTAAAGCAGATAAATCACTTTGGTATCAGAGGTACAGTCATAGGCCCAGCATTTCTTTTCTGCCCTTCCCCTACAGGGTTAACTGAGCATATTTCTACAATAAATATTCCCACAACAAGGCCTAAATATAGTTTTCATCAATCATTTTATAGCTGCTTCCAACCTGTCACATCAGAGTATGCATTTACAGCAGCTCAGGAAAAAAAAATGCAGAAAAACTGCAAATAAAAGAATCAGAATAGAAAAGCTGAATTTTCTATCACCAGGAATGGTCAGATGATCCTTCTTTGTGTCTTGTGCAGTGGCAAGTGGCAAGTGGACAGTCTCCAATGAATAAATAATTTCAGATCCAGGAAATGAGATTATTACTGCCATGAAGCTGTTGAAAAGGAGAGTTCACTGTGCCCTTCAAATATTTCCTGAAGCACAATCCTGCATTTACCTATGGAGCACCTGAAGGATGGGACTCATAAAGAAGAGCTTTTTAATTGTGACAGGAGCCCAGAAAGTGAAACACTTTGATTGCAATAACATGTCTGGGCTTCACCTTGTCGTTTCACAGGCCAGATGCATGGGAGAGAACTCCAGTGGGTAATCACAGGAGTGAGGATGGCTGCCTGCATCCTGCCTCCCAGCCCTCCCCATGCTGGAATACAGTTCCTTTTGCAGTGTAATTGCTTTCTCTGCAGGGCTTTTTCCTATTGATTCTGCTTGTGTGGATTTAAATGGTTTGCAGGTTATAACTAGACTCAGGTTGGTCTGCACCTCCACTGCTCTGTGCTAGGCAGCTCACATGGCAGTTCTGAGAGACTTCAAAGCTGTCTAGATAGCATCACTCCCTGGCCTGCACATATATATTTGATTGGAATAGAGGGGCTGGATCAGATTAAGTTCAGAACATCAATAAATACGTGTGTTTTGTTTGGTGACACTTGTTCAATTTGAGTCTTTTTCCCAGGAAGCAGCTTGTGTTGTGTCATTTCTTCAGCGTGCTGTGTAAATGCTCTGCATCTGCAACTGTCAAGGCTGGTGCCATCCCCCAGCAGCACCATCTGCTTGCTCACAGAGTGCTTTTTGCACTGATAAAAAGTGTGAGGTGTTACTCATAATTAGGCAAATCACATGCTGTGATCTGTGATTGATTTGGTTCCTGTTGCTGGCTACCTCACATATGTCTGTGTGTCCATAAGTATTGTCTACATACCAGCATATGGATGCAGATGAATCAGAGGCTCACAAATCCTTTTCCCCCGATCCAGACAGATGGAAATGTTTTCCCTTCTTCTTATTAGCAGCAGCTGAATTTCAGTCACACCAGGGGCCTCTGCTAGGAGCTTGCCTGTGTTCTGTGCTGTACACTCAGCTGTAAGTTGGCATGGCCATTTATAATCTAATACAAGAAGTAAGCCATCCATGACATGCAGCAAAGGAAAGCTGTAATTTCAAAGCAGTGTTCAGAGGTATCCACGTTATTAGCCTTCCTGGAGAAAAATATCTGGATATATAACTTGGCATTACGCAGTGCAGTAACAGAATGCCTAAAAGGACATGTGAGCATTGCAGAGCCCCAGTGTCTCTGCTGAATCTGACTTCTGGAAAATATTGCTGTGCTTTCCTTAGGGTTAACAGTATGTGCTCTTAAACATGTATTCACCTCACTGACTGAGATTCTTATTGTTTCTGGTTGTGGTATGGTCTAAGTAGTGCTGGTGGTAAGGGAAAGTAACTCAGGAATTAGTAGTTCTGCATAAATTTGATATTGTCTTCTAATGTCTTTTTATAGATAGTGAAGTATGATTTACTGGCAGTTTTAAAAGATGTTTAAGGCAGGCAGTAGGGACATCAGAAAGGCCATAAAAATCAAAACACATGAGCAGAGGTCTGCATGCTTGACTGGAGTAAAAGTTACAAGCAGTGGAGTAGCTGTAGAGTTGGATGATTTAGAATATTTTTAAGCCTCGGCAGAGCTCTGGTCTTTTCTCTCCCTCTCTCCTGTGCCTACCTACAGTGTGTTTACTTCAGCAGGAGATCTGTCACCACTGGACTCTGATCATAACTAGGACAGCCCAAGGCAGAAAATAGGCTTTAACTTAGCACAAATCCACGGTCCTGCTGCTCCAACACCTCCTTGTAAAAAGGATCAGATTGGAGCGAGCTGCTGCTGAGCAGCAGCTGCAGCCTGGCTTTTCTGCAGAGGAATTCAAGTAAATTGAAATGTTTAGAGAATACTTGGTTGATTTTTTGTTGGAAGGGCTGAGCAATGTGCTGAGAATCCAGGTCTGCTGTTGACCTGTTTCAGAGCATTGGCATGGCTTGAGCCTGGCTTTGTTTGTACAAGGGAGAGCTGTTCCTCAGGGATGCAAAGTTAATCATCAGCACACGTTTGACTCTTGTGTGTCACCTTTGGGTGAACTCTCGGTGCAGTGAAGAGCTTGAAGCATTTTCAGAGTTACTTGGTCAATTTACAAGTTGTGCTGCTCTCTTAATTTTAGCTGGCTGAGCCTGCCTTGCCAGAGGATTCCTGGAGCTGAGCTTGCCTCAATGCATCAGACTTTTTCCAAAGCCAGTAATGATCATTTCAATCCTACCAACAGAGAAAGTTTTGTGAGTGTGCAGCATCCTTCAGATGTTACAAACACCTGATGTTTGTAAATCAGATCAGATGCTACAAACCCAGATTTCCCACTCCTATGGATACTGAACAGAACTCCAACATGCACAGTTGCATTTTATTTTCCTGTGTATGTCTGTTGGTTTCATCATGTCACCTGTGGTTTTCCTTATATTATAAGTCAATGAAGTAAAAAAGAAAGAAGAACAGCAATGAAGTCAAGGCAGGTGTAATGCCTTGGAAATTTTTCAGTGTTGTTTTTTAATGTCAGCAGACATGGTGTAATTTAATTTTCAGAAGAGTCTCAGCTGCAAAGTAGCTGATTAGGCATCTTGAAGAAGCAGCCAATCTCTCAAAACACTCTGTTCATGAGATTATTACAGGTATTCTTCTAAAGAGAGAAACCCCTAGATTGCCAGAAATAAATCACTTTGAAGGATACAAACCCCCTTGGGTAGCCTTCCAGAAGCAGAACCCAGTCATTTAGATCTCACATCGCAGACCTGCCTTCTTTGCACTTCAAAAAGTAGAGTCGAAGATAATTGCTTTAATGGAGCAGAAGGAAATTTATCTTTTGTTTCTATTGTTATTAAAATGAACTTCAGGAAGTTCCATAATAGAGAGGGGTTTGTGGCATTGGACATAAAACTCAGACCTGCACTATCTGTGCCATTAAAACATGTCACGTTGGGTGGGACCACAGTATTTTCTGAGCTTCATGGTACTGTAAAACATCAGGTCAGGGCTGTGTCAGCTCTGTCACTGAGCCAGCTTACATGACCTGGGCACATTCCACTTGTTTCCTGGAAGAAGAGGATGCAAACTACATTTTGTTACATCTCCACTAAACCTACAGCCTGCTTCCTAAGAACCATCTTCAGACACACATCTAGCACATACTGGAGCATTTTAAAGCGTTTGTTTTAATCTGTTTGTTACCAATTCTATTCACAGCTTGCTTTCATTCTGCTTTGAAAAGCTTACACTGTCAAATCAGAAGTTTTACTAAGAAAGGGATTTAGTAACATGAACATTATGTTCAGCTGTCTGAAGGACAAAATATAGATGAAGAGAGACTCAGTGATTATACAACAAAAAGTATGTTTAAATCATATTAAGGGCTATTTTCAATCTATCACCTAAGGATTTAGCTACGTGCCTTAAATGTTTGTGTGCCAGGAGGCTCCTGGGCAAAATCCTGTTCTTACAGTGGGGATCTAGACCAGAAAAAGGAGGAAGAGCTTTTGAAATAGAAAAGTTGAAATTTGCAAGTTTAGCATGAAGTCTGGATTTTCTGCTGGTGTAGATGAAGGCCAGGCTGCTGTTCCAAGCAGGATCTTAGGGATGGGGTTCATTAGATACTCCACAGTTTTTTTCTTCACAGCCAAAGGTAGGTGCTGCCCAGTGCTTCCAGTTTGCTCTTCAGGAGGTGCATGGTGTCTGTACAGTGTTCTGTGAGCTTTGCTGAGACTCATGGTGGTGCCAGGGGCCTGATCCCTGCAGCATCTCTCATCACTTCTGAAAGGGTTTTACTCAATTTCCTCCTAACTGTCTATTTTAGGGGGGCAGCTCTGAACTTTTCCAGCATCAGACACTCTCCAAAGGAGTTTCTGTTCCCAAGACAGGAGTGGGGGGAGGAAGTGCACACTTGGGGACAGATCCTGGGCTTTTTGACTGTGCTCACAGCACGTTCTGGAGACCTTTGTGGCTCGGAAATGCCGTGTTGAGCATCACACAGTGAGGTATTCCTGGTGCTTCCCTTTGAAAGAGGAGCAAGTGGTATGGGAACGTGCAGAACTGGGTCAGGAAGACTAATTTAAGCATGTCTGTCAGCTGTCCAAGAGTGACAGAGTAAGGGTCACAAGGTCATCTTTCCTGGCAGGTCAGGGGACGTGCAGTGTGGTGTCCTCAGCAGTGCTCTGGGCCTGGCCACACAAAGAAAATCTACAGAGGTGTGATGCCTTTGTGGCTTTTCATCAGAGGTTTGCCATTCTTAATGAAGAACATTTCAGGTGCTCTAAAATTATTGCTTTGTCTCTCAGTCATTGGGTGATGAATTCCTGCTGCTCCAAAGCATAAAAAACTGAAGTGCAGCTCTGAGTTGTCCCTACAGTGGTAAATTCAGTGCAGGAAAATGTCACTGCTGTTACTGCTGTTACCACATTTAGCTGCTGCTGTAGTAGGACTGGTTGGATTTGAAGAAAGGAATGTATTTGTTATATATTCCCCACAAAACTTCCCCACTCTCCTTAGAGCAGCACCCAGAGGTGCAGGCAGGTGAGTGCAGCTCTGGCTGTAGGACAGAAGCAGGAGAGCTTTTGCTGGCTGCTTGCTTTACAGAAGACAAGCTTTTGCCCTCTGACAGTGCAGCTGTGCATAGAGCAGGGATTGCTTCCTGGAAATGTCAGTGAGAGGTAGAGTTGAGCAGGAAAACGGTGCTGTGGGTGACTTCTCCACAGACTGCTCCTTGCCAACCCAGATTATGCTTTAAGATTTTGTTTTTACCATTACTTTGTCAAGCCTGCAGGAATTTCACCATTTCCATTATTTCCACAAGCTTCACTTGGCACTTATTGTGTGAAGTCTAAGAATCCATAGGATCAAGTTAAAGCTATTCCTTTTGACCATCCAAACTGCAAACACACCAACTGTGAAGCATTATTTTTAAATTGCCTGTAAAAATTTAAAAGGACTTCCAAATATTTTTAATAATTCCCTAAAACAGTCTAAGGACATCTGTTAAAGTACTGCATTTCTCTGAAGACAGCACTGGTTAGGATTCCTTCAGCTGCAAATTAAGGTTGTCAGTCAAAGGGCTTTTTCTATTTCAGTCTCTGATCTGGGAGTTTTTAGCATCTCTTCCAAAGTGAGCCAAAGAAAGACAGCTAGTGAGCTGTTCTGGCTTGTTTTGCCATGTGTTTAACCTAGCAATCAGTAAGTTGATACCTTTTGTGAAGTGTTCTATATTTTACTGGATACCTCTGCTTGGTGAGGAAGCAAGCTATGCAGTTTTGACATATTTTTGCACTTTTCATATTCTTACTTCTGCAGCATGTGTCCAATGTTTTAATGTATTGAGTAGCTGTGGCAAATGCTATTGTGTGTCTGTAAACATCTGAATTATTTTTAAGGCACTGGCTCTGCTAATGAGGAGCTGGAGTAAGAGGCAGAATGATGTATTTACTCTCCAGGATTTCCTGCAGAGATGAATAGTAGGTTCATGGTGAGCTGAAAGGACATGACCAGCCCAAAGAGTCTTTAAAAGATGTGCTTGTTTATTGCATGCTGATATTCTAACTCCAGCTTCATCAAGTGCTATCACAGTTCATGAAAATACTGCTTCACTACATAACTATTTTATTGTGGTGCTGATGCCATATTGATCTAGATTTCCACCTGCTCATATGCATCAGAATACTTCATTTCATGTCATGGTAACATGAAAGTGTAAGAGAAGGGGAAGGCTTTGTCTTTTCAGTTGTAAATCCTAACTGGCTTTTAAAACTTTCATTATTTTGTTCTGTGTGATTGAAAGAAGCTGGCATCATCACCAAGCTTGCAACAGAAGAAACATTTTTTTAATGTTCAGTGTTTAAAAGATGTGAGTGTTATTTCCTTTGTAAACAGAAGATGATGGATAGAAAATCTGCTGAATTTTCAGCAAAAGGGAGTAATTTCTTCAGTTCTTTTTCATTCCTTAATGGAAAAAGAATTATGGAAATGAGAGCAGGCATTACATTAAGTGCTTCCAATGTTCTTTCCCTGCAGACCAATAAAAACATAACTCCTCCATTAGGGAAATTTAGTTTTTTGAAGGCTGCATGAATCTGAGTTCTGAATGAGCAAATGAGATGACTATTCTGGGGTAAACATTTCCAGGTCTGGTTATTTTAAGTCTTTTGTAGCTGGATATCAGCTATTACCTTATCTTGTAGATCTTCTTCAGAGCAACTTTTTCTGTGGCTTTTTATATTGGCTTATCTTGTAGCACCTCTGTAGCGCAGTCCTGTATTACAAAGAGCAGCAACAGATCTTTCAAAGTTATGAAAAACCTTTTCCTGCCTGAATGTGTAGAGTTCCTGGCTTTCTCAACACCCTCCAGCTACTTGAACACTCTGTAAGCAAAATTCAAACAGTACAAGTCTAAAAAAAAACTTTGCTGTGCTTCCTATGGCGTGTTTATAGTAGTTACAGTCTCACCCATGACTGTACATTATGCAGATTGTAGCTGTCTACCTTTAAAAATGCCCTTTATCTGTAAGTGGGAAATGGATATTAAAAAATTGATATTAAACTACTGTTCCTGGGTGTGTTCAAATCAGGTCCCTGAGCAGGGGGGATCCAAGTGAAGCCATCTTTTCTTTCTGAGCTGTTAACCATGAAATAGTAATAATCAGCATTAATTTCTAGAAGTTCTAGAAGATCACAAATAAAAATTAGAGAAGAGGAGAATCATTACAAGTCATTACCACTGATCCTTACTTAAAAAGTATTAATCAGAATTCAGTTTCATATACAATATTACTTTAGCTGTCAGACACATTGCAGAAGTGTGGAAGGATGATTTGTCCTCATTTAGTGTAGGAGAGGGACAGGGGAACCAAAAGCTTCTGAAACTTGTCCACGATCTGGAAATGATTAAGTGGAATTCTTTTTTTTAATCATTATTTTTATTTAGTTGTAAATAGTCTGGATGTAGCAAAAATGTTCTAGTTAAAATTGACCAAATAAAGCCCATTTTCTCCTTTATTGCTGAAGGGCTCATCCCATGGAACATGCTGCAACAACAGTGACGGAAACAAATGTAATTACTGTGAATATTTGATCACATGTGAGGCTGGTTTTATTTTAGTTTCTTGAGGTTTATTTTCTGAAAACAGTGCTGGGAATTGTTTATCCATCACTAGAGTGTTCCCCAAAGGTCCAGTCCACCACAGGACTTCCAAGAATCATTTCTGTGTTCCTTTTATATTTTATATGCAGACAACTTAATCCTTCTGCTATGATCCAGAAAAAATGGCATCTATGAAAATACTGTGTTCATTACAAATTCAGGAGGCAAGAGAACATGCCTGACCCACATGATTCTCTGTCCCCATCCTGGTTATTCATTCCTAATGGAAAAAATTCTAAATGCTGGAAAAAGACATTGGACATAAAAATTTTCAACTTCTTGCTGATTTTCTTGCTATTTTATCTCCTTTGCCTATCCTGTGTCTCAGTCAATTGATGAATTTGATCAGCTGCGTGCTGTGGGCATTGCAGAGAGATGCTGGTGGTGAATTTCCACCTCACACATTAGATTTTTGGCTGATTTGATTTGGGGTCACCCTGTGCTGGTGCTGTGGGTGGCTAATAGTCCCTGAGAATGCAGCTGTGCAGGCTGGGGCTGCCTGTGGAAAACACGAGTTCCCTGGAGCCTGGGCTGTGTTTGCACACAGGAGGAGCCAGATGGTTGGAGCTGTGGGTTTTCTTCGGCTTTGCTCTGCAGGAGAAATACCTGAGATGGATGTTGCCAGGTCGCTGTGTGCTACCAGCTGCTCTGGCTCTTCTCTCAGAGGTGTGTTTGAAGCATAAAAATGAGAAATTGGTGGAATTCTTTGTGGTCAAGTAGGAAGTGGGGAGGAGTTCGTGTCCTGTGTTCTGCAGACCCAGTGGGATGGGTCTGGTCACAAGCTGGCAGCCCAGCCCACAGTGTGAAATGTGTCAGATGGTTCACAGTGCTTTGAGGTCTAAGGCACTCTCTGTGGACAGACACATTTAGAGAGCTAGGAAATTACAGCTTGAGAATTCTTTCTCAGGCCTGGATTTCTCCTGCTTCTCAGGTCCATTCCCAGACTGATAAGCTGATTGTAGCTTCAGACAGGGAGGAATTCTCCCAGGATGATAATATGGTCAAAACAGAATGGAATCTAATGAAAAACAGAATGGAATTCATAATAAAGATTAACACCTGGTGTTTTTCCCGTGGGACACATCCCGAGGACACACTGTCACCCGCTGGAGTCATCAGAAGCTGTAAGTTTGCAGATTTGCCTCTGGAATGCACTGCTGCAGTCAACCACCCTCCCAAATCACCTTTGGGAAGCTTAGGTCAGGTCCCATATCACCTGCACATTTTAAAATTACAGGTTGGTTGGCTTATACCAGAATAGAGGCAATCATCCCTAAAGCAAGGCACTGCCTGGGCCAGACAGAGCAGTGGTGTCCACTCTGGGCAAGAGTTATGCAGGGTAGGTGCATGGAGCCATGCCCCCAGCCTTGGGGTCAGCTCCAGATGTCTCACCAGGCAGCCACCCCCATCTCACACCCTTGGTCTTGTTCCAGGGCAACCCACTGTACTTCCAGTCCGCCAGAAACGTCACCGTGAACATCCTCAACGAGAAGACAAAAGTCCTCACTCGCCTTGTAACAGGTAAGGAGGGGGAAAGGCTATTTGGAGGGATTAAGGAGGGATGAAAGTGGGTGTTCTGGGATGCTGTGCTGGCTTCAGACAGCACAGAGTGGGGAGCCTGGGTGTCTTGTGGAGTAAAAATGAAAACTTCACTCCACTTTGTAGAAATAAAGCCAGAGACATGAAAGCTGTGCTGGAGAGGCAACTGGCTGGGGCTGTCTGATAATGAGGCAGACCATCATTTTCATTTGAAAGCCAGTCCAGAGTTAGAAATGTGTGTTGTATGACATCAGGGTCAAGAAGAACACATGCCAGGCTGTCATTTCTGTTGTAACAAGCACAGGTTTTTCCTAAGACATTTATGACTTGCCTGAAATCTTGGGAACTCTGGAGCCCAACTGTGGGAACAGTTTTAATTTAAAGTCCTTCTGCTGATGAAGAACTCCCTTTGCACCCAAACAAGAGTGTGTTAGATGGGAAAATGGGTGTTTCATAAATCCCCAGTGCACAGCAGCCTTTGAATGAATGTATGAGTAATTTGGGCTGAAAGAGCCTAATTCATTATATAAGGTATATGGCACTATATATATGGTATATAATATATATTTGATATGGGACAGAGATATATTTACTGAGATTTATGCATGGACTGTGAGAAGTATTGGTGTGTGGCAAAGGCAGTAATCCATAAACATGTTTCTAAGCTGAGACTGGGTTGCTTGTTTTGCTTATATAACATCTTGGCCTTCAGTCACAGTATTAAATAATTAAATATGCAGCTTCAGTGAGCAATTATTTAGGCAGCATGTGTGAAACTTGCCTGGAGGAAGGAAATAAATTCAACCCCAGGCTCCCTGATTCTCACATTCAGAATGAAGGTCTTCAGTATGTTGGTTCTCTCTGTTGGTATTTTCAAGAGGGTTTGGTTCACTTAAACACCTCTGTGTCACAAGAGTTTGGGGCTCAGTGATACCTCCCAGTGTGATGCTCTGGTTATTGAGCTTTTTATGCATTCAGCACCAGCTTTGGTTTCACAGTGAAGCAAAGATTTTGGTCCCATGTAGTGCGTGCTGTAAGGATGAGTGGGGAGGTGGTTAATCAGCAAGACACAAATCAGATTTCAAGTACTGGATTTTCTCAGTGTGCCTGTGCATGAGTTTTTAAATATTTCCAGGGATCTCAGCATGGCCCTGCTAGTCTGAAGTACAAACCACGTGCATGATTCTGTGTGTCCAGGTGCCAGCACAGGTGACCTGTGCAGGGAAATGCTGGGTAGAGATGGAGTTCTTAAGAAAATACTGGCTTTTAAGTGTTAATTCTCTTGTCTTTTGAGAAATGAGACTGGTCTTGAAGATGGCCAGAATTAATGAGAAATCCAATCACCTGCCTGGTGCAGAATAATATTCCAGGAGGGCTTAGATGGCAGGGCTGTTCAGTGGTGATTTGTCCAAAGCCTGGCCTGGGTCAGTAACCCAGGGCAGTCTCTTTGTAACTCTTGGCAGCCTTTGAGCCACAAACCTCACAGAATCCCTATTCAGGAGGCTGATGTTTATCATACCCCACCACAAAACACATTGCCAGAGGCTCTCCAGCACTGCAGGGCACAGCAGCCTGCAGGAAAAGCAGCAGAACTGAAATAAGATTTCGAAGGAAAGTTTTACTTGTCTAAAAACTTTCTGCAGTGTGAGAGGATGCCATTTTTCTTGGCCTGCACATGATTGAAGGGGTCTAAAGCAAAACATTTGCTCCTGTGCTGGTGTTTGGTTTTTGTTTTTTTTTTTTTTAATTGGGTTGTGCATGATACTGATAGAATTTTAATCCAGATATATTTAAAAGGTAGAAAAGCAGAAATCTTTTACACAGCAGCATCAGTCCAAGCAAAATGGGTCCAGGAGCTCTTGATGCCTCTTACACCTGCACAAATACTCTCAAAGCATGGCTGGATATATTCATTGCTGTTTCACATATGGGTCTGTCTTTTTGTAAAAATATCCCAGCCATCCCAAGTTCAGTGATGATTTTATGGCACACATAAGCAGAAGTAGAAATAGTTGAGCAGTTGTTACTTGGGTAGAAAACTGCCCTTTTCTAGTAAGATCTAAAAAAGCCTCCCTGTTTGGTGTCTCTGATGCAATTTGTTGAGCTATTATTACTCAGCAAATGGGTTTATTGAATGTATGAAGCTACTATGTGATTTTCTTATGCTTTTCCCTAAAGTAAAGCTTCTTCCCCCCAGGTCCCCAAGCAGTGGAAGCACACAGCCAAAAATTTGAGGTGAAAACCCTCTCTGGAAAACTGCTGTTTTCTGCAGATGACAACGAAGTGGTGGTTGGAGCAGAGAGATTGAGAGTTCTAGGTAAGAGATTGTTCATTAAGCCATAGTTTTAATATGCACCTCTTCTAATCTGAGTATAGTTTTGCCTGACTTTCCTTCCTACTTACTGAAAGCTTCTTTTGGAGATAAAACCTTGTGCTGTCTTTATGGCTTTGAATCTTCTCCTAGCAGATAAAGGCCAGGAGTTTCTATGTGAGGGCTTTCTTAACTTGCACAATTTGTTATTTCCCCTCCAGAAAAAAAAAAACTCCCCTAGAAGTGGTTTGTCTGAGTGGAGTGGCTTTAAAATCAGTTTTGAAACCTGAAAAACTTTTATCTCTTGGATCTGGGGTGGAGGACAGTGAGAGGTTGTCCCAAGGATGTGCAGTCACTGTGCAAAGGAAAACCTCAGGGTTCATGTTTTTGGTGCCAACACCATTACCAGCTCCTCCTCCTCCATTCTGAAACAAACACCAGGAGGATCTGCCTCCCCAGCTGTGCTGCTGCCAGGCTTTACATTGGTATTTCCTAATAAAAACTGGGATACACTCTCAGTTTGGGATGCAGGGGTTCTTTCTTGTTTCTTTGGATTTTTATTTATATTCATTAATTGGAGAAACAAAACAGTTGTGGCAATTGTAAATTCTGAAATTTATTTGATAGATTTGTTTGAAACTTAATATTTGTGCTCCCCAGTTCAATCCACTCTCTTTGGTTAGTCTAGAATTTGGTCAGGAATGTTTTCACACAGGACCAGAGCGGGTAGCTCAGTGTTGTTCACAGTCACACAACAGTGCTGCTGGTCTCTGTGAAGGCAATTCCTGTTCTATAGTGACTTGTTTTGGATGCCTCTTTTCATTCCAAACTATTCCTTACTTCTCTTGTAAAAACAGATCAATAAGGAGCTTGGAATTATATCTAGACATAGATAGTATTTAATTATTGTTATTATAATTTCTAGATATTTAATAGTATATTATGTATAATATAAATGGGACTTGGTATCCAACCCTTTTTGTTTTTTGCTGCCTGATGTCCTACTGTTCTACGTAGTTCCTGTTTGTGGACATGGTGGGTGTAGTTCTCTGCAGGTCACTGTTGTTGCACACTGGACTGGTTCAGTCACCAGCTATAAAAAGTTAGGTGGGCTTCTCAGGATAAATGTTGAACTTCACAAAGTTAAGAGTGTCTTTAAAACTTTGAAGAGGCACATTCAAAATTCTTGTGTTCCAGAGCTGGGGGCGTTTGTAACAGTCAATTTTCCACAAAAAAAGCTCCCTTCACACTGCACCCTTCAGAGCTAATTCATGCAGGGAAGATGAAGTCAGGAAGCAACAGTTGTTAAATGTTTTTAAATGTTTTTAAATGTTTTCTTGGAGACCTTAAAATAAGAGAGATTTACATCATTAGTTTAAAATAAATACAGAATCTTCTCTTTACAAGCTGGACCCCTTTTCAGATTACATACTTACAAAAAATTGCTTTTAAGTTCCTATGTACTTTCAAGAAACCAGGAATTAATTTTGATAGCTATTTTGAGTTTCTGCCTTGTATTAGTCTCCAGAAGAAACAGCATCAAAAATCTACTGATTACTGTAGTGCACTTTCATTTTTACCTGTAACTGAGTGTTTCTCGAGGTTGGTTTGACTTCTGCAGATTAGAAAAGAAAAAGTAGAATGATACTACTGGTGATGTTTCATAGCAAGTATTCTGATGACCTTGAGCTGAAATGCTTTCTGAGTTTATACTTGGCTTTGTTTTTCTCCAGCTTTGCTTCCCCAATCTAATTTTATCTCCAAAAGTGTTTGCTGTGGCTGTTTGCCATGCTGGGAAGTGTTGTACCATATGTTCGTGTTTCTTGCAGTGTTTTTGTCTGCTCTGAAGGCCAGTCCGAGTTGCAGCACAGACAAATTCCTTTGATCATTCTTCTGGTGTTTGGGCTCTCAGGTGCTGCTGGAATGTGTCTGCTGACACCCATCTTGGCCATGGAAATAATTTCAACTTGTTCTTGTTATTGCTGAACATGAACTTGTTGTAGAGGCAAGTGTGTGTCAACAACCTGGCATGAAAGTCATCCCACAGAGGTCAGAGCAGCAGTTCTTGTGGCCAGCTTTGAATATTGCCAGAGACAATAACTCTTTTCTTTGTACAGACTTCAAAGTTTTTTCTGAAAGTTGTGCTACAAACCAATGCTGAATCCTTGTCCTGAGAAAAGAGGTGCTCTCCTGTTTTGAAATGAACCCTGCTCTGGGTATCTAGAGGATTTTTCAACATTAGCAAGGGATTAAAAAGGGGAAGAATACACAGAATTATAGATTAAAAACAAATGCAAGTAGGACATACGATGCATTTGATGGTGCTTCAAAAAACTGCACAGCACGGACAGTGCAGATTACCATATGAAAGTGCTCTATATTTGATTTGTATTTGGGGGAGTTATTTCTGATTTATGAGCATTAAAGGACACAGAAAGACAAGAGTTGGCCACCTCTGCTTTTCATGTATGACGTAATTTAGAGTAGGTTTTATTTGATATAGTGAACCCAATCAAACCTACCATCATAGGAGAGGCTGGAGGATGACAGGAACTTCTGTCTGAGGGGAAGGGCATCCCTCTGAGCCCTCCGGCCATGGTGAGCTCTGGTGAGCACAACCTTTTACAGACACAGAATTCCTGTGCCTTGCTCAAGTTGGGAGCTCAGCACTGCCTGGGTCCAGAAAACTCTGAGGGAGCTTGGGTTTTCCCTTTTATAGGAAGTCCTATAAAAACTGAGCCTTCTAACAACTCCACTCTGCCCTTTTTCTTCCAAGCTCTTCTGCCAGTGCTTGTGTGTTCCTGGGATGGGATGGGATGGGATGGGATGGGATTGGGAGCACATTCTCAGTCTTAGCATTTCTTCTGTCCCCAAGCTTCACTCCATGGAATCTGAGCACCTCATGGTCTTTTTAAAGATCCCATAGCAAACCTCAGAGCTGCTCTCCTTCCTCAGAGCCACAGCTTTGCCTTTGCAAGGCTTGGATTGCTGAAGGCAAAATCTGCCCCTTCTCTGCCCTTGGTGCTGCCCATGGGGTGTGGGGTGACTGCAGCCCTTCCCTGCCAGCCCTTGCTGTGGTCAGCAGAGCTTTGGGCAAACTCCATGGACACACGAGCTCAGGCCTGGCTGGACACTCCCCTGGGCTCCTGAACACAGATCCTTGCAGAGGAGATAAATGAGCTGCTCCTAATTGAATTTGTATTTGCTGCCTCATCTTTACTCCCTCTCTCCCTCCAGAAATGAAATGTGTCCAGACCATCTGAAAAACGGGGCGTAAGAAACCATCTTTAGTTAAAAGAGTATTAAAAATAACTTTGATATATATTAATTACAATTTCATTTAATAGCTTATTGAACGTTATAGCATTTATAAATAAAAGACAATCATAAAGCATTATTCTGACTGTTAATTAGCTCTATTTATTCTCCAGATTAGTTTTTAAATATGCCCTCTAGATGCCACTTGATACTAATTAACAGAGTTACATTATTATCTCTATAGAAAGGCGTTTTTAATTTAATCTAAAGCAATTTAAATTAGCATGAGTTTTTACAGAAATTAAACTCTGGTCAGATGCTTAATTTAGCCTTATAAGACAACATCTGATGACATGCCACTGTCAGTTCTCCCAAGGGCCATGACATCTTTTTTTTTTGAGATTAATTTTTGAAGTTTGTTTTCAGGGAAACTTGCCAGTATACTCTGGTGTTTAATATTTATGATGGATTTAACCAATTTTTTTTAAGACTAAATATTGATGGGAATCCACATGCATTGCAGTGAGCTGAGATAATACCACAAAAGCCACACTTCTGCAGCTTACAGGAGTCTGGCAGTCCCTGGGTTTTTGAGTGTGGAGGGAGGTTTGTGTGGGAGGTGGGATTGCATGGGCTGGATGTTGTCCCCTTACAAATCTACCAAGCTTTTTAACCACTGTTAAAATTACTATTTTGCTTTCCAACAAGGATAGGATTAATCACAACCCCACAGGGTCCCTTCTCTAAAGCAGAACAATGCAGGGATTGCTCCCACTCCCCAGAAAATGTGTCTCTCAGACATTTGGATTAGCATGGCAGAAGCTTTTCTTCTTCTGTGGCAAACCCTAACTAAAATAGCTGTATTTAGAGTGGGGTAGGATGCCTTTCATCTCCCAGAATAAAGACTGCAGGAGCAGAGTGAGCCAGCCCAGCACCATGGCTGATTTAAAAGTACCTTTGATCTCACCAACCTTTCCCTGCCCTCCTGTCAAATAATTAGCCAGTAGCTCCATTTCTACCTTGTAGCTTTTTTTTTTTCCACTGTAACCAACACCCTTTGGGCAATGAACCACGTGGAGCATGTCAATGCTGACCACAGGTTAGACTTTTAGGACTGTTAGTTTGGGAACATTTTTTTGTTCAAGTTTCTCTCCAGCTGCTTGGGAATGCACCTGGAAAGAGGAATCAGCTGTTGAAAGGTTATTGCAAATTTATTAATAAGTTTGGAGTAATTAAATCCCAGGCACATTTCCAGTATTTTTTTATGAGCTGTTTATTAAGGAGTTGAGAGGATTTAGTGGAGGAACACCAACAATAAAAGCAGTGTAGTCCAGGAGTGCATGGCTATTTACAAGAGCATGCAGTGACTGGAGGAAGAGGAATGGCATTAAACTGAAAGAGGTTAGATTTAGATTAGATATCATAAAAGAATTCAATACCATGAGGGTGGTGAGGCACTGGAATGGGTTTCCCAGAGAGGCTTTGGATGCCCCATTCAGGTTGGATGGAGCTCAGTCACCTGGTCTGGTGGAAGTTGTCCCTGCCTGTGGCAAGGGAGTTGGAATAAAATGATCTTTAAGGTCCATTCCAAGCCAAATCATTCTGTGACTCTGTGACTGTAGAGAGCTCTTTTAAATGGCAGGGTTGGGGCTGTTGTTAGGGACAGAGGCAGGAACCTGCTCTGCATTTACAGAACACAGGATGCTGTGGCTTGTTACTCTTGGAAGGGTTAAAAAAGCCTCTGCAATAATATCCTTCACTTTGGACAAGAGGAGAACAGGATTTAATGTGGATGTTACTGAGCTAACACATCTGTGTAAGCTGCCCCAGCTGCCTTGAGCTTCCCATCTACAAACATTTTCAGGGTTCTATGTATTAGCTTGATCTGGCAGGAGCTCTGCAGAACTGTGGCTGCAGTGCCAGCCTGGTTAGAGGACTCTGCTCATATTTCCTCCATATTAAACCTTTAGTGGCTTCTTGGCATGTCCTTTTCAGCTTTTGCTTGCTGCAATAGTTACAGCAGAATAACTTTAATGACTGCAAAAGTAGTTATATTTCATTAAATAATCCACAGAGGTATTTGACTGGTATCAGTCATTTCAAGGGGTGTTCTGTTATTCCCTTTGAACAGTTTCCAGGAATTACCACCCATTTTTACAGCATGTACCCTTCTTCAGCAGCAATTATTTATGGGTTAGGACGTGCATGGTTGCCCTTTACAGCAGCCATTATGATTTCAAAATGGCATTTTCCTGATGTGTTTGTGGCAGAGGGAACAATTCTGGTAGCCAAGTGTTGAAATCAGGCCTGACCCAGAGAGGAAGCTGAGATTTCTGGTCTCACCGCTGTCTGCTGCAGCTTTATGCCTGAGGGTAAATGCCAAGCTTCAATCTTTGTCGTGTGGATTCTGGGCACTTGCCTGAAAAACATGTCCTTGCTACAGGTCTGTAAGTAGCCTTTTAGGAGGAGACATGGTGCTGCAGTACTCATGAAATTGAGAAGTTCTACTCTAATCCTTTTGCTTTACAAAGGCAGTGGAGGGGAAGGTGCCTTTAACCCAAAGGACAGGGAACTTCTCTGGGATACCTCACTGGGATGCCTTGCTGTGCCAAACTGTACCATCAGCCTGGGTCCACAGCCCTTTCCCAGTTCACCCAGTTGCAAATGAGTTCCAGCTTGCTTAGGCTGCTTCAGAGCTCCTCCTGTGCTCTCAGGCAGAGAAAGGAACGAGCCACAGGCAGGCTCAACAGGCTGGGACAGGCATTTGGCCTCTTGCTGGAGATGTATGAACTTCCCTGGAAGCGGCTGCAGTACTCAGCTCCCTGCCCACTGTAATTAGGCAGCAGCACTGATGCAGTGCTGGAGCAATTGCCAGGCTGTGGTGCAGGAAAGGGACAGGGAATGGAATGAGGGGAGCAGGGGAATGTGCTGGCAATGGAGATCCCAGGGTTTAGCACTGGCTCTAGCAAGGCTGGGAACAGCCTCCACTGTCTTTAGCTCTCAGTTGTGGCAGCACAGTTCTGTCAGATTTCCTTGAGCTTGTTGCAGAGCTGTGATTATGAGAAAAAATTATGTTTAGCAAAATTAAGGAGTAGTGGAAGGCAAAAACATATGTTTACTATCAGTGGTTAAAGCCACAAGAAATTTTTTTTCTCTCTCAGCTAGGAATCGTGCTGTTGCTATATCCATGTAGAAGCAGGGGTCACAAAGTGATTTAACCTATAATCAGCAGTGACAGAGAATTAACAAGCTGTATAGAAAAGAAACCTGATTTAGTTGAATTGGGTGGGTTTAGGGTTTGGTTTTTTTCCCCAGAGGTTGAGATTCAATTTTTGGATGTTCTCTTTCAAATAAAATATTTATCCCATTCTGCAAGGGAAGAAATTAAAATTACAAATTCTTGAATGAATACTTCTGATAGCTCCCCTGCTTTAAGGACAATAGGTGTGATGCTGTTTTCCATTCTTTTTAATGGCAAATCCAACCTACATTGATCTCCTTTTTCAAAATTTTCTCACCCAGATTGCAAACTTCTCTTTTTATTGGCATGAACACTCTGTGTTGGGAGAGAGAGATACTGAGGAGTTTTTTTTGTGTTTGCTTTTACTTAAAGTACATTCCAGGCTGAAAGGATATCATTTATGTAAAGTGTATAGGCTTCGAGTCCAGGCTGAAATGTGTGTTCAGATTGTGTTCCCTTAATCCTGTTTAAGGAAAGAGAGGAATCATCCACCATCAGATTAATATTGATTAAATGTCACAAGGATTATGAAAGAAACATACTGTACACTTACCAAACACTAAAATCAAGTTTAAAAGTGTGGCAGATTTATATTTTATTTCCTAAGTGTCCTCCCCAGCTGATCTGTTTGAAGCTCACATAATATTCTCCGTGATAAATTTCCACTTTGTATTCCCACTTCACGTGCTCCCCTGAGTTCCTTTGCAACTTTGCACAAGAATGCTGAGAGGAGCTTCAAAGGAATTCAGTGATGACATTGCTATTGTTGAGCTGCAGGAAAAGTGTTGAAGGACCCCAAAACTAGTCAAGAAGGAAATATCTAGAGGTCAGCATAAGTTGTAGCAACCTTTCTTCCTGTGTCTGTTCTCAGTTTGGGTGCGAGCTCTGTTCTGTTATTCCCTTTGTATTCCTCAGATAAATGAACCATGGCAGGGAGGCTGTTGAAGATGGTGTGACTACAGGCACACACATCACTAACGAGCCACTTGCTCATCTCTGAGCTTGCAGTTCATCTCATTGTTTCCAAGTTTTCCAGTTTAAAACCCAGGCTCCAGTGATTTTTTGGGACTCTGAGTCAGAGAATTGTTTCTCCTCCACCCGCCAGGACTGGAGTCACAAGGAGTTCCTGTCTGGCTTAACTCAGCCACAGCCCAGTGCCTAAGGCTTGGCTCACTCCTTGTGTGCATACAGTGCCAAAACCAAGAGCTAAAAATAATCTGTAATAAAAGCAACAGAATCCATTTTTTAAAATTATATTACATTTTTATTATAAACACTTTGTTGATGCTGCACTTGATCCCATTATTGCTGTTATTATTCAAGATTTTTTGATTGCCCTTAAAAGAACAACTCCCCAACACTTAGGCAAAAAAGGAAGACAGACAGACCTTTGCAATGAGCTATTCTTATAGGATCCTGGAAAGAAATGTGAATGAAGCTTTATGGCTTTTGTTCAATCCACTGGCTTAACCTAACCAGGCTATTATTGGACCCTGAAATAGAGCTCTTATTGATTTCAGATTTAATGGGATTCAAGGGGAGCAACAGCAATTACTACACTCACCCATTTAAAAACATAAATTAAGGATGAATAAGGCTTTTAAAGCTTGGAATTAGAAGAAGCAGTCACAAATAATTTTTACCTGCATTGTATTGGATTTACTTCCTGGGCATCTGTTTGCACAGACTTTCTCAGACTGTCACATATTATCTGATGAGCCCTGCAGAGGAGAGAACCTCCTCAGATGGGTGTTTTCATGAACAAATTGCTCGATGTGTCCTGATCAATAATAGTGGGAATAAAAGCAGTTTATGGAGACTAACAGCACACTATACATTGCCTCGTGACTTCAGCTGGAAAAAAATCACAGCAAATCCTTCTCCTTCCCCCCTCATTTGCACAGTCCTGCATAAAGCAAAGCACTAAAGAGAAGATACACCAAGGCCAACTTTATCACCAGGTTCATCACAGGCCTCTGAGACCCCAGTTCCATTTGAAAGCAGTGATGTACAACACTAAAAGTGTGCTGCAGGTTGTAATTGTCACTGAAAAAATACAGAAAGAAATGTGTTGTCTGAAAAGAAAAAGGAAATTGGGCAATAGCTAACCAGGTGCATCTGTACCTGAGTGGAAACCTGATGTTTCCCTGCATTCTGCTCACCCCCAAGAGCTGCTCAGCTGATTGCCACCTGCCCTTGATAGCAGGAGCATCAATTATTGGTCTAAAAATGCCTCTCATGGCATTGCATTTGAGCTCCTGTCTTCCAGCAGAGAGCAGGGGAAATCCAAGCAGGTTTTGTGCAGAGGGAGGGGATGTGATCAGTGTCTTGCTGCAATGGCTGGGTTCCAGCTCTGGCCAGAGGGAGCAGGGGTTGCCCTTGCCTTGGCACCAGGGAAGGTGCCAGGACACTGCCATGTAGCTCAGGTACTTCTGTAGCACCCAGGGAAAGCAAGAGGCAGCTGGAAAAGCTGAACACAGATGCTTGGATCCTCTGGTTGGAGCTGTTTCTGGTTAAGATGCACCCTCCAGCTGAGATTTCTTTCTTGGGGCATTTGTGCTCCTCCATTTCCAAACCCTAAAACTGGACTGGAAATGTTCTCTTGCCATGAGACTCTTGATTTTTATTCTTGAATGAAGTGAACACTTACAGGGGTCTTTGACACCCCACGCCTTACGCAGTGAAAGGGGGGGGAAATGGCCAAAAAACCCAAAACACTCTCAGAGTGAATCTTTATGTGATTCAAAATACTTCAGGTAGATCCTGTCACATGCTTTATAAGTTCCTGACTGATTGTGTGGAATTAAGTTATTGGGCAGAGAACTAGCTAATGGAAACACATTGATGAAATCATTTTTGAAGGACATTAAATGGGACTTAAAATAAAGCTGAAATGGCTTTATAGATTTTTCAGTCAAACTGTTTATGAACATTTATCGGTGGTGAATTACACAGTGTCAGAAGAGGGAATCGGTACAATAGAAGCCTCTCTGATATAATACTGTGAGAAAGAATAATTTATTGCCTAGGGATGTGCAGTACAGTGTGTTTAAATACTAATTATATTATTGTTTTCTTCTGTCTTTGGCTGATTGCACGTTACCCTTAGAAGCAGCAGAAAGTCTCATATGATTTAAAAAAATTCAGTACTTTGCAATGAAATACAAATTTTCTGTATGCATTTTCCATGGCAGATAGAAAATGTTTTATGAACAGATAATTCAGGAAGCAGAAACTCTGTTGTCCAATAATGAATGTAGGTTACATTTGCTTTATACTCTGTAAAAGAGGAAGAGGGATAAAGCAGCTTTGATTGAAAAGGGAGATTGTAGCAGCTGATTCTTGAACTGTTGGAGCTGTTTGTTAATACCATTTGCCAAAACCCATCATTTCTCAGGTAGACGACAGTGAAAATAAGACTAGAGGAATGTAAGACTAGAAGGAAATTGCTGGTCCTGAAAATATTGCCCCTTGATTCTGAGACACCAGATCTTCCAGTCAGGAATTTGTCAGATCTGTTATATTGGGGAAAGCTGCTCCCATTGTAGCTCCTCTTTTGGCTAGAAAACCCTCACTTTCCTTCCCAAATATACTCAGGACCAGTTTACTGCCACTCATATAAGCTCTGGCTCTCATATAAACATTGGCTTAGAGCCAGTGGTTCTTTTCCCTTCATGTTATTTACCCTCCTAATGTATTTATGCACAGCATGAGTATCCTTCCTCAGCACATCATGCTGCTCAGCTACAAAGCCAAGTCCTTCCAGGCTTCTTTTGTAGGACAGACTTCTGTTTGTGCAGTCCTAACAGTTTTTCCTCTCTGTGCACTCTCCTCACTGGGGATGAGCAGGGGAGGCACACAATAGTTTGAGGATTCACTGATGATTCTTAAAATAATGTGATTTTCTTTTTTTGTGTGTTGCTGTTAGACCTTCTTCTTGCCTTTCAGTTTAATGCCATGTTTGCCTTCCCTTTGACTCTGTCACACTGCCATGAATCATGAGTAGCATTCAGCTTTTATCCAGGGATATTATACCTTGGAAGTCTCCAACATGTAGAAGAAATTTTTACTACTTTCTAAGTGCATGACCTTGGACTTCACATTTTCAATCATTTTTTTACTCCATAACATCCCAGTTTTACTCAGCAGAGCCAGAATAGCCCAATT
The DNA here is from genome assembly GCA_013397375.1 of Toxostoma redivivum. Lineage (NCBI taxonomy): Eukaryota > Metazoa > Chordata > Aves > Passeriformes > Mimidae > Toxostoma > Toxostoma redivivum. Next base: position 365,926 of record VXBI01010675.1, read on the forward strand.
CAGTGACAACAGCACATTTCCCTCAAACTTTCCTTCCTCTTTTTGCCAAAGCCTTGAGTCACAGTTGGATTCCATGATCTTCAGAGTCTTTCCAACATAAGTGATTCTGTGCTCCTAAAACCACTAAATGAGGTCACTTCCTCCAGCCTTCACTTTCAGCACCATCCAACACTGATGCTGTCAAAGCCTGGCTGGGGACTTACACAGTGGTCAAAAGCCAAACTTTGACACAAATATTCAGTGGAGCTGAATTAGTCCAAGGCAGTTTTCCCCCTGGGGAGCTGCTGATCCCCCAGGCAGAGGCTGAGACTGTCCAGTGTGGAATAGAGGGGGCTGGAGGGATGGGGCGTGTTTGAGGTCCAGGAAATTCCCACTAGCACCAGAAGAAGAGGATGGTTCTTTACTGAAATTGTCAGACAGTGAGGTGAAACCAAAGGGGCAACTTCTCCAGAGTGTTTAATTCATCCATCAGCCTCCTGCTACAGAAAGGATGAGGATTAGGTGAGGTGAGGAAAGTTTATCATGTCTCTGATGAACTTCCTCTGCCAACTCAAGGGAGCCCTCAGCTGCTGACAGCCAGAGCCAAGGGAGGGATGTCTCAGTCCTGGTCCCTCAGCATCCCCTCGTGGCTGATGTCCTGCTCTGTGACAGGGACAGGTGGCCCTTTGGGAGGTTCTGTGTTATTAAAGAAGAATATTAAGGAATTAGGCAGTCAAGGCAGAAAGCCTTATCAAGGCAGGTAGCGTTTTCTTCTAATTTGGATCTAAGGAGAGAAACAGAAGGGTTTGGAAATCTCATTCCTGTTCCCAGTGCATGAAGCACTTTTTAATGGATCTGGCAAGAAGGGAGATGGGAAAAGAGGGTTTGAGAGCTGTGTAGGGAAGGGAAAACAAGAAAATGGAGGAAATTAATACCCAGCTCTTTTATTTTCAACCTCCTTGAAATGACTGCATTGGGGTTTTCATTGACCTTGTTTCCAAAGTTGCTTCCTGCATTTAAACTAAATAATGAAAGCCTGGAAAACCCCAAGTTTAGAAAGAAGTCAGTTTCTCCTTATTCTGCAAGCACTTTTGGTTACAGGCAGGTAGTTATTTTGAGCTTTGCATGACATGAGTATCCGACTTAAGGTGTCTAAAAATTAATTAAAATATGCAGCATAAAGTCACCATTTAAGCCATGTGGGTGGAAAGGGTACAAGAATATCTATGTGCATCTCTCCATCTGCCCCTCCTCATCTTCCTTCCCTCAAAAATCACTGTTCTGTTATGCAGATAAGTGCAGGCTGGATGTTTTGCTACATTTCATTGCAAAGCCAAGGCAATCGTGTTGGATAAAGCAGAGATTTAAATCATTTGGAAACTATTGAGAGAGGACAGATCTGATAGTTACAACCTTCATAGTTGGCAAGTTACAGCTGCCTATGACAACTTGTAACAATGAAAGCTTATAGTAAAGTTAAAAGCTAAATATCTGTATTGTGCCACAGGATCAGCTTCAATCCCCAAGTATAAAGCTTCAAACTTTAGGCTGCTATTATCATCTGGGAGTTTACTTTCTTTTTCTCTGGGTAAAAAGAGTTGGGGAGGTTTTTTTTAAATGTAAGAGTGCTTGTTTTAATTCTGCTTTTTTTTTGTTGTTGTTGTTTTGTTTTAACACAGTGGTACAGCTTAGTTAATTTATTTCAGTGCAAAGAAAGTGTCGTTTTACTGCAGCCATAGGTGTTTCTCACTTATGGCAGCATTTACAGCAGTATATAGTCTTGATATGTTTTGGACCACTCAGAACATCTGTTATTCTGTAATGATGACTTTCAAATTGCACATAGGGAATAGTTGCAATAGCACATGTTCGGAGTGCTCTCAAACAGTACATGGAAAACTTTTCATCAGGATCTGTAGTTTGCACCAATAACTTTATCAGACTAAAATCTAAAGAAATAAAAAAATGCCACCAGCACTGTCTGCATGCTGACACTGAAATTGCTGTGATGTCTGCAGGTAACGAGTGACTAATTGTTCACAGTGCTTCTGAAGGCAAGACCACAGGTTTAAATTTAAGAATATAGGTCATACTTTCTCATTGGCTTGGCAGCTGCATATTGGAGAGCAGGAACATTAATTTATAGTGCACTCTGTGTGTGAGGCAGTTAGTGCCACTCTCAGCTGTGTTTTAATTGGGAGTTTCAGTGGGAGCAGGAACGTGATGTTCTGCAGCAGAGAATGTCGATGACAGCACCTGGGGACTCCTGTGCTCCAACAGAGCATTTAAAAAGTAGAACAGATTCAGAAGAAAAAAAAAAAAAACAGTGAGAAGTCCAGAGGATTTGCTTCACAGTGATTGATTCAGAAAGCCCAGAACTTCTCAGAGAATCAGAGCAGGTTGGGGGGGTCGGGTCACCATCAGTGTCTAGCTGAAGTCTCCTTGTGCAAGGCTGGTTGGCACATGAGGACTCAAGAAGATTCAGTGGCTGAAAGATGAAGTGAGACCATTTCAGATTAAATGCACATTTTAAATGAGAGCAGTTAGTGGAAAGGGTTGCCAGAGGGTGGCAGGGATTTGGCTTACAGCAGTGATATGAGGAGAGCACATCTTTCTAAAGAGAGAACAGGGCTTGATCACAAAATACGGGCCCAGTTCAGGGATGGCTGGGTGAAATGGCCCAACTGGGCTATACAGGTGGCCATGAAGAGGACTGCAGTGGTCTGGAAGTTGGACAAGCTGTTTGTAGTACCCAGCAGTTCACAGCTCTAAAGCCAGTCAGCAAATGGGGCATGCAGCCTCCCCATCATCTCTGAGAGAAGGGAGAATGAGCAGAAGGTAAATAATTTCTGGTTACACATTGAACTGGTGGCCAGGCTGGGACTGGAGCAGAGTCTGCTTGTGCTGCCCTGCATGAGGGTGCACCTCCCTCCTTTTCCCCAGGCAGGAGCACAGCCTGACTGGAGAGGTGTTTGCAGGGATCAACTCAAAACTAGCTTTTCTACCTTTATTATCTCTGAGAGCCCAGTGAAAGGAATAATGTTTAACATGCATCCAGGTTCTTTAATGAGGGCTGTAGCTGGATTAGATGCCTGGTTAGCAAAGGGTGTCTTTTCTAAGCTCCCTGCATCAGCTGGGTCAGCAGATTCTCCCCAGGTCAGGGTGCAAGCACCTCCTTTTCCAGCCAGAAGTGAAGTTTACAGGCAAATCAAGGCAGCCCATTGCAGATGAACAAGGTCTGGCTTTTCTGGGTGTGCAAGAAAGGGATGTGCAAGAAAGACATGGGATCAGGCAATGGGTTAAATTGCACCTAGGTATGATTTGACAATCACCCCCCTGATAACAGCTCATAATGTTTACAATTTGTCTTCTGTTTTGTTTTGTGATTTCAGGAGCAGAAGGCACAGTGTTCCCTAAATCTATAGAAACTCCCAATGTCAGGGCAGACCCCTTCAAGGAACTAAGGTAAACTTTGGAATATGGTTTAATGGTAACTCAGTGAAGCCTTGGTGGAGTTGTGCTTACTGCTGGGCATTATTTCTGCTTTTGCATAAGAGCTTGGGGATTCTCTTTGGAAGGCATCACAAGAGAGGATGCCATGGGAGAGAAGGGACCTGCCATATTTACATGTGGTATGACCAAACTAAAGGCAAACACAGGTCATGAGAGCAGCATTTCTGCTCTGTAACAGGCTCTGCATACCCTGGGCTCAGCATTTGGGAAAAAAAATGAGAGTAATCTTTTCCTGATTGTGCAGGGAGGTTGAAGGCTGTGCTGGATCACAGGGAGTAGCAGCAGGCTAAAGGATAATGCTCTCCAGTATGATCTGTCCTGCAGAACTGCAAACCCTCCCTGACCTTCATAGGGCATAGCTGTGCTTATGTGTAACTGCAGACACTTGCAGAGATGCCATTGCTGACAGCATTGTTCCAGGGGGAATAAACAGCACAGCCCCTGGGAGCCAGCTCTGCCCTCAAGCTAAGGCCAGGTGTTATATTTATTTTATTTTTTCAATAATTTTTTAAAAGAAGCATGGCACTAGAGGTTAACTTGGATGACTAGTCTCTGGAAGGATACTAATCATATGGCTTATAAATTATTGACTGAATCTCCTGATACCTTCTGACCAAGGGTGCTGTAGGGTATGCCTCAATACTCAAATTATCCCTTCTTAGAAAAAGAGAGAGAGAAATATTTAAATAAATAAATAAATCAAATTTTAAAAAAAGCAGAAGGACATTTTGTCCTTAAATCTCGGGTTGCCAACTGTCCTTTGCTGGAAAAAGCTGGGGATGCAGCAATTTTGAGACGAATCACATGATTTATAAACTATGGACTGAATCTCCTGACACCTTCTGACCAAGGGTGCTGTAGGGGTATGCCTCAATACTCCAATTATCCCTCCTTAGAAAAAAAAGAGAGAAATATTTTTTAAAATATTAAAAAAAAATAAGCAGAAGGGCATTTTATCCTTAAATCTTGGGTTGCCAACTGTCCTTTGCTGGGGGTGGAGCAATCTGGAGCCAGCTGAAGTTGAGCAGGAGCACTGCAGATTTACTGCAGATGCAGGGGGCTGAGAGAGCACCTCTCATGGATTCCCTGCTCTGATACCAGGATAGCTCTGGTCCAGCTAGGTCACCAGGGAAGATGGGGAATATCCCATCTGCCTTCCCTTGGGTCTGTCTTTACCCCCAGGAAACCCTCTTATTGTTCCAATTTCCCACTCTGGGGATCATCTGTCAGACAGCAAGAGCAGTGCAGGTGTGATTTGGTTTGTTATGAAAGTTTGTTCTCTTCCTCCAGACTGTGACTTTAACCCTGCCTCCTGGTTTTCCCAGTTTGGGTCTTCCTTTAAAAAAAGAGGAAATGTCTCTACTCACTGGCAGGGCAGCTGCTGTGGGGAAAGGAGATGTGAGGGCAGGGAGTGGTGGGCAAGGCTCTCCATTTCCCTGGAAAAGCCAAACGAACAAAGGCACCAGCAAATGGATTTCTAGGTGACCTCCAGGTTACAAAGGCTGTCTGGCACAGCCCGTGTTTACTGACATTTTCATTAAAAAAACAAAAAAAGGCAGGATCATAGTTAAAATCTCCAATAGCATCTGCAAAATTTACAAAACCGTGTCTTGAGTAGTGCAAAAGAGATGGAAGATTTAGGTCCAAGTTTGTGATTATTTAAGACTTTTCTAAAATGGTAGGGGGGGAATCCAAATAAGTGTAGGATGTTGTACTGGAGGGGAAGAATGTGAATTAAAAGGGCCTGAACCTGATTGACTGTGCTTCTGTTCCAAAGCAAATTAAGCTAAATTAAATTGAAATGAATTAATGGCAGTATCCATGCAAGGGATTGATTTGGTATATTTGATCTGCTTTAAATTCATGTTGTTATTTCACTTGTTTTGTGTGGAGAGCTGTTAGGTAACTGATTTCCTTTTGAATTAGTGGATTGGGTGAAAAATTCTGTAGAATCTGTTGGAGTTTTTGTATTTTTTGTATTTTTTTTTCTTAGGAAAATTGTTGAATAGAATTTACCTGTGAGGAAAAAAGTCCCACGAAGTCCTAAAATATTTTCTGTGCTTCTGACAAGTTTATCCTAGCAAAAATAAATGTTTTTACAGCATCCTGAGAAGAATAGAGCCAATGGTGGCAGTGTGTAGGGAAAGCAAGGTTTTCCAAGAACAAATGCTCTACTGCTCCCCAAATAGACCCATCCATCTCTCCCTACATGTTTGATCACTGGCTGCTTCTTAGGTAAAACGGTGCCTTTTGGGGGCAGTACAGAGTTAATAGTGAAAATAATCTTACTCTGAGGGGAGATTTTTTGGCTCCTTCCTATTTTGATAGCAGAGTGTGTGCATAAGGTGTCCTTTTTGCCTATTTACAAAGATGCTGCAGTGAAATGGGACTGGATGAGATGGGCCCCAAGCTGTCACACATCACTGGGAAAGCTGCAGTGGAATCATGCACTCAGTAGCTGGCTTGCCTCTAAAAGACCTTTTTCTGCAATAAATAGTGCTTTCTTTTCTGCTTAGGCTGAAGTTCTCAGGTGGAAAGTGCACATTCAGCTGCTGCAGGTGCCCCCAGGCACCACCAGCCTCCATCTTTATCCTAAACCAAGGATTATGATGTGTTGGTGATTTCTCCCTGTGCTCTTGTCAGTGCCCACTCCTGTTCTTTTGTTAGATTTCAAAATGAGGTGGCAGCAACTGTTGCTGTCACAAAGAGAGGAGACCAGCTGCTCCTGTCACACCTGGGAGCCAGGACACCTGGATGTCCTCCTTCCCTTCCTCCTCTCCTGGACAGACAGACTGACATCCCAGCAGGACAGGCAGGACGTGCCACTCATCTCTGCTCCTGCTTTTCCTCCTGTGCCCCCAAGGCCTTCAGTCACACCCGTGTGTCACCACAACTGACACACTCCAGGTGACAGCACACTTGTTCTCAGCAGACTTTCTGCCATTGGGCTGAGGAGTGGTCTCCATAATTCAGCTGCATTGGTACATCAGCTGCTCTTTAAGGTGCTCAGCATCCTGGCGATCCTCTTTGCTCAGTGTCCTTTTTAAAACACTTTTGCAGTGGTTTAGAAGGAGAGAATCCCAGTGGGAATATGTGCACAGCCTTTTCCTAACATGCTAAACACATCTTAAGGTTCCAAGAGTTGGTTTTGTGCTTGTTTGAGCCAGCTCTGGACTTTGCTGCAGACAGGCTCATGTGTCCTAAAACCTTCCTGCTCCGTGTCCACTGTGGTAGGAATGCCAGAGCTCATTAATGTCTTGTTTAATGCAGGATGCAATTAACAGCACGTTTCCTTCCTAGGCTCTAGAATATTCTTTAATAGTGACCTAAAAGCTAGAGATGGTTGACAAATTATTTGATTTACTTCTGTGAATTTTTTCATGTTTTTACATATTTAAAGTTATTGTAGACTCCTGAATGTATTTGCTGTTTTTCATTGGGTTCTAAACTGGTCAAAAGCTGTAAAAAGGCAAGCAAACAAATACAAATTATTTTCAAATACTTGAGATGTTTAGCACTGCCATCTGGTATCGTCCCAAAATAGTTTAGGGGGAGGGTTTGGGAGATTTGTTTGGACATTGAAATATTTGTACTCATCTGCATTGACGCTTTTTAAAGTAGGTTGGTGCCTTTGACATATGGTAATGTGATTGCTTATGTATAAAAGTTGAATTCAATATGACCTTTTCTCACTGGATTATTTGAGTAGCACCCAAGTAACTTGTCAAGAGCCTGCCTTGAGAACCTCTCCTTGACATTGGCAGGAATCACCTGCCTTTTTCTATTTACATTCCTCCGAAAAACAAATACATGCCAGAGATGCTAACAGAAATTGTCCATCAAACACCAGATCAGCACTCTTCAGAGGTGAGGGATAAAGGCTGGACTAGCCAGTGAATAAGGAAAAAGGAAATAGTTTGAGGAGAGAAGATTAAAAGGTGGGTGATGAAATATAAGAAAAAGCATCAGGAGGATGCAGAGTGCCAAGTGCTGGAAGCTGGGGACAGGGTGGGGTTGGAGGAGAGCTGCCTTGAGTACCAATGTCCAGGTCGTGCTGCAGCTTGGAAACCTGCTTTAGGGTATTTCTGTTCCCAGAGTTAAATAAAAAGAAGTCAGACAGCATGAAATTCACTCCATGAGGGGCAAGCACACACCTGGAATTCATCCACAGATATTGTGGGTTGGAAATGCAGTAAATCGCTCATCCAAGGCCAGGAAGCCAAGGGATGACTGTTCTTTCTATAATGCACAAATATAGTTAAGGGAGAATTAATCCCTTGGGCTTAAAGGGGTAATTTTTGGCTAAAGTTAATTATGAAGCACTGAAAGCACAAAATGACAGATGAAATGTGCTTGCTGCTTGATTTTATTAGTGCAATTCTACCTTACCACATAGAGTACTGAACTATCCAAATAGTCCAAGTGAGACCTATTGTAACAAAAAACAATTTAAATACAGTGCTGAGCTAAAGTAACAATTCTCATTTTGAAAAACAGGAATTCTTACCCAGTTAAGGTTTCTCTCAGCTGTGTTTCACAAGGCACCATAGATAAATAGGAAACAAATAATATTTCTGTCTAAAACCAATTACATTAATAATGATTAAGAGGAGAATAATTACAGGAAATGCGAAAAATGAATGGTATAAAAGAGGAAGTAATTGGTGAGGAATGAAAGTAATTTATGAAGAGTAATATATGATACTGAAACACTGTTTAGCTCACAGTGAACACTTGTGGATTCCTGTGAGGTGTCAGCAAGGGGGAGATGATCACTGTACCTTTGTACAGTGCTGGTGTTATTTTCTGATTGATTTCCCAGCAGGGATACAATTTATTTCTCTGTTATGCCAATGCAATCCCAATAATTTTGGTAGTCCTACCATCTTACAAGACAACAAATTTTCCTTGGGATGAGCTTTACCTTCCACATTGTAACAAATATAACTATTTTCAGTTATTTTCAGACAGGTTGAATATATATGGCCATCTCCACTAAAGCCAACATAAACCTGTTCATTTACAACTCAAAGGAGACACCAGGTTCCTGGTTTCTAAACCTCAAGCTAATTTCAGTGGCATTTTGGTGAGTTGCTTTTGAATGACAGAGATCCTCATCACCTCATTTTCTGATTGAGCACACCACATCGGATCTAACAATTATCCCATAGCAGCTGAGGCTTCCTGAAGCTCTTGCTGTTGGAGAGACTTTCCTAGAGCAGAATTCAGAATTCACACTGGTCTTGCAGCCACTTTACTTCAGTGTTTTGTCCTGTTGACATCCCTTCAAATCTGCTGTCTGTTTGTCTCTTACTAAAGACAAGCCACAGCCCTCCCAAACCAAAGGCAGCCTTTCCACAGCTTCTTGTGTGCATTAAGGTATGTTTATACCACTGGAGATAAGGGTTGGGGTTAAGGAACAGTTGATTGCTGGGGCTTTTCAAGTATTTCTCTTGCAAAAAGGAGGAGAGGGGGGTTGTTGTTCCTTTTCATTACCCCAGCAAACCTTCTCTTAAAGGCCTTCCTCTCTTCCACACCCAGCACCAGGAAGCGTGGATTTAACTCTTGGTGTCCTTTCCTTCCCTGTTTTCAGTGCCTGAAGCCTCAATCTGGATGAGCTGCTCAGGAGGCACACTCCTGGGAAATACAGAGGTGTTAGTGGGGCTGGGCTGATTTATCCCAGCTGGATAAACCATGGCTCTGCCCTGTTCCCTTACCCCAGCTGGATAAACCATGGCTCTGCCCTGTTCCCAGTGCTGCTGATGGCATCTGTCCACAGCAGATCCTCTTCACAGAGGACTAGTGGATGGTGAAGGCATGTTTGGCAGAAAGGTGTTTTGGACTCAGTGTATTTCTGAAGTAAAAAATAATTCAGGAAAAAAGGCAGAACAGCTGAAATTGGTGGTGAAGCAGCCTGCAGTGTGTGCTGGGGTCTTCTCAGAGGTCCCCCTGTCCCTGTGCTGCTGGCTCGTGTGGCTGCAGGAGCCAGCACATTCCATCAGAGCTACGTGGCCCTTCAAGTGAGAACAGGAGTGGGAGTAGGGGAGGAAAGGGCAGATTTCTAAAGGAAATTGCTGCCAAGCAGCATTGCCTATGGGATAGAGAGCAGTAGAAATATCCCTCTTTTTTGCTGGTTGATGCACCAAAAGATGTGGGAAGATACTCAAGGTTCATCTTCTTCTGCCATAATTAAGCAACACAATTGCAACTGGAGCAATGGCTCCAGACAGAGACCAATTTAACTTTTCCTGGGCCCTGAGTAAACCCCAACAGCTGGGTTCATTATTCTCTCCCTGCATTTATTCTGTAGGGGTTTCCTAACTCAAACAAAGTCTTTTCCTGGGAGATATTAATCGTCAGTCTTGGCTGTTATCTCAGATTGAATACCTTTGCTGTGTACAAGATCTGTATCCTGCCTAGCTGCTTTGTGCCCAGGTTTGTCATTAGCTTTCAACAGCAGAATGTCACTTGCTCCATAATCAGAGCATCCATCTGACCTTCGAGTGCTGCTCACAGAGGTTGTGAGCCAGAAATCCTCCGGGACTTGAGAGAAACCCCATCCCTGTGACCAATCTGTACAGTCAGACATGCACGTGTATCCATTTGAATAACAAAAAAGTGAGTTTGTTTGGCTTTTTTTAACTCTCTGTGCAGCACACCGCTAACCTTGAGTAGAAAATAGATGCTAATAAATGCGAGGTCTTAAAAATGTGAATTATAGCCATTTCACACTCCATGGCAGACTCACACTGGTGAAATGGCTTCATACTTAATTACAATGCTTGTCCTTCTCTCAAGTGCAGATGACATACCTCAGATAGATTTTGCAATGACATCTGTGGAAATAAGTTGTGAAACTAATTAGTTATTCATATAATACAGAATATTGACTACACACTGATTAAGAGGATGTGGTGACACATCTAACATGATGTATCTGTCGAGTAGGTTAGTCTGAGGTGGTATTTTTGAAAGGTCTTACAGAAAATGATGGAAGTACCATTTGGCCTCTGGAATGCAAATGTTTATAGAAAATGGTACCTTTCATTTACATTTTGATAATGGTTTAGGAGGACTGCCATGCTCTGGAGTGCTGTGCCCTGGCAGCAGTACCTGGGCTTCAGGCTCTAAGGACCACTTTTCGGGTGCCAACTATAAAAAAGTCTGCATGTTATTGCAACAATCATTAGGTCCCTACCCAGAGAGGTGGGCAAGGAATCTGTTGGGGTTTTTTCAGTGCAGCAGAGCCTGGCTGGAGCTGCTGTTCCATAGGGCAGTTGGGAGATGCTGCAGCAGGAATCAGTTGGTGCTGCTGCTCAGGGATACAGCATTTGTCATGCTCTCTGAAAGGCCCAAAAACCATTCTTTTATCATAACATTTGTACTTGAGATAGAGCTATTTGTACCAAGGATATTGAGCATGAAATACAGAAGTAAATAGAAAGTTGGCAAGGAAAGCACCTTACTCACCTATCACTGTGATCCCAATCCTTTGCAAATACTGTGATATTTAGGATGTAATCATATTCAAAATGACTGAATAGCTCAGAAGAGAAGGAGATTTTCCTTTGAACACTGTTCTTATCTTAAAGAAATGAGAGGAATGTAATCCACTGAGCACCATGTTTGCTTTTGGGTAGAAAAATACATGGTTTTCTTCAATATTTCTCTCTATCCCTCCATACGTCTCTCCAGCTATGCATCACATATTTCTAAAACCCCAAGTGAAGAGCAAAGCAGGCAAAATAAAAATCTTTGCCTTATTCAGCAGTCAGTACCTGCTTTTAAGAAGGAATATCTCCCTGCTAAGGTTTCACCTGTGAGCCTGGGAGCTGTCTGGCAGGCAGAGCTCCATGTTCCCACTGTGCTGAGCCCAGCACAGGAACCACAGCTGGGATTTCAACTGCTGAACTGCAGCAGTCCAGACCCAGCTTCCTGAAAATGAGGCATTTAACACGGACTTCTCATTAACCTGGTACAAAATAGGGAAGGACAGTTCAGACACTTCACTGCCCAAGTGAGGAATTCCTCAGGGTTTTGTTTCCTACTGCCCTTTGCTGGTGCCAGAAGGTTTGGCTGGGCCACAGTAATAATGTTTATTAGTTTGAGTGAGGTACTTGGAGCTACAGAAGTCCCCTGTGAATAAAAAGGACATTTTTACAAATACACTAATTGTATTTCAGGCTGTAGTCAGGAATCAATAGCTGCTGCATAACCTTATTAAAGAGAGGAGAAATATGTGTCCACAACTGCAGTGGGATCCTTCCTTTTGAAAGCAGTATTTTGTATATACCTATTAAGAGAAATCACAAATATTCACCATGCCTACAGAATCTTTATTCTGAATTTGTTTCATGTGGAATAGAGTTGCTTTCTTTAGGCCAAACGGGAGTAGCTATGTCCTTTCATCATGAATTGATTTTATCTTTTTCATGTGTGCTGCTCTCCTTCTCTTGTGTATTCTGCAGTATGGATTTATCCCTTGGGTTATTGGGGCACCTCTGGCTGCTTTGAATTGTAATAATTTCTGGCCAAATAGCATTGCTGAGTTCACACTGAAGGAATGTCCCTCCCAGCTCTGGAGTGGTGTTTGGAACCAGCATGTGGCTCATGAGAATCCCTTCCTAAAAAATGACCATCAGCCAAAGCTGGTCATTCTTTGCTGACCCCTGCACAATCCGTAGGTGCTCCCCTGGTCTCTCTTTCATCTAGAATGATAAGAATACATTATCAGTGTGTGAGCATCAGCTGTGGGCTGCCCTGCCCCTCCTGGGCTCAGCAGTGTTGCCTGGAGGAGGTTGTTGACCCATCCTGCCCCTTGTGCCTGCTGTGTCCTGTGAGGGGAGGAAATGGAAATGCAGAAGCTCCTTTTGCTGGCAGGTGGCTCCTGTTTCTCATCTCCAGTTCAGGAGAGCTGAGAGCCCACGGATTTCACAGCCTCATCTCCAGGTTCTGCTGACAGCTCTGTAGCTGGCAGTCCCTGCTCTGCTTCCCAGCTGAATTGGTGTTGGAGTGACTCACTGTAAAAAAGAAGCATTTTTGGGGCCAGACCTGTGAAAACACTGTGTTAAAGGTGGAGCATTGGTTTGACAGGCAGAGTGGCAGCCACCATTTCATTTGTCCCAGAGCTGTGAATACACACCCCAACACACACACACAGCCTTGCTGGCAAGGAAGATAATGCCCTGATTCACTTCAGCTACACAAGAACATCCTTGGATAGAAAAAGCCTTAAAAAAAAAGCCTTAAAAGCTTTTCTTTCACATGATGCCATGTGGCTTCAGGGCCATGCAGGAGATGAGGAAGCAGAAATGGGATTGCACCCCAGTAGTAGTCAAAAAGCAGATGAGTGGCCTCAGGAAAAACTGAAAAACACAGAAATACTGTTCAATTCTGCAGAGAGGAGGAGCAAAAACCCCAGGGTGGGGGCAATAGATGCAGGAGGAGAGGAGCTTTGCTTAGGCAAACAGGGATGGGTGTTGGGATCTTGGGACCCTCCTGGCAATTCTTCCTCCAGCTGAAACTCAGCTGCAATTCTCTGTTTCTCTTGTTGAGTTGCCCTCAGTTCATGAGTTATCTCCTGCCTTTTGCAAAACAAAAAGAAAAACTCATTCTCTGTCTTCTTGCCTGGTTCCATGTCATTAAGGAAGGATGGCTGAGGACATGTTATAAAGTGGCACAAGGGAATCAAACAAGAAAGTAAACTGAAAAACCCCAAACTTGGGCCATCAAGGATCATAAAAGAGGTTGTAAAGCAGAGAGGAAATGGTCTCCTGGTGAGCTGGAGAACAGCTGATAGGGCTGGATAATGAGGGGATGTGCTGCTCTAAGGAGATGTTCCCTGCCAGTGAACTCAGAGAAAATCTGCTTATATTTGATATAATAAGGACAAAAAGCAAGACACAGAGAGTTTACACTGCTAGTGCTGAAGTGTGTGGCAGTGATAAAAATATGTCATGTCCTGTCCACTTCCTTAAGTATTAGCATTTTAAAAGATAGAGAAAGAAGTAAAGTAAAATGTCAATTTAGGGGTTTTTTTATTAAGGATTTGCTGTCTTAACTTTAATGAAGGAGTAATAAATATAAATGGATATTAATGGAAGGTTATTAAAGCTGTCTATTTTGATAGAAAATATGCAGTATCTTCTCCTGCAATGCCAGAGGTTAAAGATTATTATTGCTTCCTAAGGTTTCTGAAATTAAATTCTCTCTCTTATGACCCAAAAGGTATGATTGAAAATGTGTGCATGTGAAATGGTTTGTAATAAATTCATATTGCAATAAAAATCTCTTTAGAAAAACAGGGTTATCTTACACAAATCGACTGAGGAGCTCTGACTAAAGAGGGAAGCTTTTTTATAAACCATTTTGGAAACTCAAATGCTGCCAGAAGGATCCCTCAGAAAGCACACAGGAATTTGTGAAAAGGTTCTGAGCTTTCAGCCAGAGGTTGAAACCCAGAGTGCCCTGGGTTAAAAACTGACTTTAACAGGATCTTTTCTGGTTTGTATAATTCTAATTAATTACAAATGACGTTTCTGACAGAGCCTCTTAGAGTACAAAAATAAAGTCCTTCATAACTGCTGTTTGCTTCTTTCTAAAGCCTCCAAACCTCTGAGTACCAGATAATCAATTCTTGTTCCCCTGGAACAGAAGGATCTCTACTTGAAGCACAGTGGAAAAAGCCATTCCCAACTGCACAGTGCCAGGAGATTTGGGCAATTCATCTCTGCTCCTCTCAAATCCAAACCCGTGGGTGCAAGTCCTACTGCAGGCACTGGATTAATTCACTAAAACTTTCTGAACTACAGAAACTTTGGCAGTGTGGGGTAACCACTGTGGCTTTGGTGTTACTAATAATAGGCTGAGTTCTTGCCTCTATTCAAAGAGCAGTTCCCATGAAGTCACAAGGTAATGATGGCCCAACACAGCACATTGTGTCCCTTGGTCACTTCTGTATAATTCACTTCAGTATAAATGGGTATTCATGGGAGGTGATTAAAGCTGTTCATTTCTATAGGAAATGTGCACTTCCTTCTCCTGCCATGCCAGAGGTTAAAGATTATTATTGCTTCCTAAGGTTTCTGAAATTAAATTCGCTCTCTAACGACTCGAAAGGTATGATGGAAAAGGTGTGCTTGCAGTCACACTGTGTGCAACCACACTGCATGTGGAACTGCAGGAACTGCACATCTGGAAGCAGGAACTGCACATCTGGAAACAACCCAGGTCCTGAATTCACCTCTGAGACCTTAGCCTGGGCCTTGGCCCATCTGTGCCCTGCATATTTCCATAAACGCTTAGTTTTATCTGTATGGAATCAAATTGATTCTATCAAGAAGATAATATTTCGTTGTTTACTTAGGCTCAGTTCCTCATCTCCAACACTGCTTAGTCCTTTGCAAAAAATATCCAACAAAGTCTTACTGAAAACTTCAAGGGCAATACTGCTAAAGAAGTGGGAAATGGAACACTAAATCTCTCCTAGTTCCTTTCCTGTTCTTCCCTGCTTAGCATGTGACAAATTTTCTGTAACACCCACTAAATATGTTGATTTTATGGGTTCTCACTTGAGCAGTAGGGCACCATTTAATCTCTCCATCCCTGGGCATTGTGCTAAACAGTGAGAGAGGACCAAACAATGAATTTGTCAGAACATTTTGCAGAGCTCTGAGGTGCAAGGCATTCAAACAGCATCACACCAGGAGTCTAAATCTATGAGTCTAGAGGTTAGTTACAGATAGAAAGAATAAATCAAGCAATAAAGGATGCCTATAAAAAAGGGATGCTGCCATTTAAATGAAGACACTTCAGCCTTCATCATAAACCTCTGACATACATTCAGTCACTGTGCTTGCTGTCACAGTCTGAAATATATTTGAAGGTGCCTGCATATTTTATGCTGTAACCTCTAATAAACACATGCACATTTTCAATGATGTTGCATCATACCTTGTGAGCTGAAGTGACTTGAAAGGGGAATCACTGCCAAGGAAATGGGAGCTCTGCAGGCAGAGGTGCCCAGAGACATGAAAAGTGTTTTTGTGACTCACACAGTCTGTCAAAATGTCCATGCAATACCAAAGAGAGTGTTGGTTTCATAACCATCCCTTTGAGGAAGCTCTCCTCCAGCTGGATGCCAGTTCCCAGTTTCCCAGTGAAGCAAAGCACAATTCCCTCAGTGTCTGGCTAGGCTGTGGGAGGTTCCAGCACTGGCCAACCTGCCAGTGGGACTGTCCTGCAATAAACAATTCTACAGCAAAATTATTGCTGGGTTTGGTTTGAATTTCCAGTGGGGGAAAACAAAGCTCAGTATAAACAAAAGCAACATCTGGCTGCACTTTTAAAGCAATGAAAACAAAATCAGCCTTCAAAAGCCAGACTGAAATTTCAGCAGGGCCACTGTAATGGTTCTTTTGCTTCTCAAATGGAGATTATGGCTCTCCTGAAAGAACAACTGCAAGACTTATGCAGGGCAAATACTTAAAATTGACCATCCCTTAATTTTTTAGTGTCTGTCAGGATTTAATGGTGTGGCATTGATTTATGGAGCTATCCAGGCTACTTCTGCAGAGCTCCCTTCTTTTCAGAGATAAGTATTCTGGGAAGCTGCTGGTATGTTTGTTATCCATCAGGACCCGTCAGCCACTCTCCATATGGTTTGCTGCAGTCAGAAAAATGCAAAATTCTTCTTAAAAGTGTCATTTTCTACAGTTCAAGAAGTGCACTTTCTGAGAGATGGATTAACAGTAAAGCGGAGGAGGCAATAATTACTATTAGTCTGTATTTCAGAAAGTAACTGAAGACGTTTGAGCACCTGAGAGATTAATATTTTTAATCCTTGATTTTTTCGAGTAGGATTGTCCATACTGTATAAATTATCAAGGGGTCACAAGCTGGTCATTTTTTAAAAAGAATTGGTCAATTCTGGCATTTTCTACAAACTAGAAAATGAAAAATAGAGGAACCAAATGCAGAAAAAATAAAATGGCTGATGCTTTAAGTGCTTGTGGTCAGTATAAGAATGTGCAGAGTTTGCAAATCTGACTAAGCTGCTTGAAAAATGATGGGATCTACTTTCAGTGAAAGGCTGAGGCATGGAGAAGAGACTGGGATGATCAATTATCCTATGAGAATAGTGCAGTGTCTCCCTGTGGCATGCCACCAAAGTTATAAAAAACCATGTAATCTTGGCTTCAAAGCATGTCAGCATTACTCTGCTTTTTTAACTGATCTATGCAAATATGTATAAGTGCTGTATGTAGTAAGGGAGAAGTGATGCCTTGGACTTGTTGCTTTATGGGCTTATCTGTCTTCTGTTGGCATTAAAATTGACATGGTGCCAAATTCAGACGAGTTTAAATATGTAAATTGGAGAGTTTGGAGAGTGTACAAAGTGTATGGATGGGTTGAGTTGGTATTGCTTCTCTTCTGAGTAATTACTGATTTATCTTGGATGGCAGAGGAGGTATTTTCCATTCCAAACCTGAATATACTCATAGAGAGGGTGAAGCTGTTGTATTTGTGAGGGCTATAATTTTGAGGGAGGGATCTGTTGGCGATGCTGGATTTGCCCCTGTGTCATTTCCCTTCTCCTGTGATGTGTGGGGACTTGAGGAAGCTGTGAGGATGGACAGGCAGTGCCCCCACCACCTGTGCTACTGAGCAAATCCCTCAGAAACCGCCATCAGCAGAGCTCAGCTTTCCTGCTCTGCCCTCAGCCAAGATAAATATTCCTGAGCTGCTTTTATACATACTCAGGCCACCAGCATGTGTCTGTGTTTTTCCTGAAGTTCTACCATTTCTTATATTGCAGTAGGAGAGTTCAGAGCTATTTGAGTTCTGTTTGTGCATTCACAGCACAGTGAAAGTAAGAGCTGGGTGTCACAGCTGCGGGGCAGTCTGCATTCCTCTCCCTGAATCCAAGTGGAATGGGATGCCAGAGGTGTCCCATTTCCACACCAAACTCCCTGACAGCCCTCAGTGCACAATGCAGAATGGTACAGAAATACCCACACTGGCTTTGACACTGAACAGGGGCAATCCTGCCACCCTGCAGCTTTGGATGCTTTAGCCTCTTGTGTCCTGCTCCAGGTGAAAACATTCCCCATGGAGCAGCCCTGCCTGCTCTGAGCAGGTTCTGCCCAGGCTGTTCTCCTCAGCAGTCAAAGGCTGACAGGCCCCACTGGTAGCTCCGACATCTCCAGCAGCAGAAGGGACTGGTGGAACTGCCTCAGAAGAGCTCATGGTCTCATTTGCCAAGCCTAGTGCCTGAAGTGTAGCCCAGTTCACTCTCTCAGTGGAAAGCAAATAGAAAAATCATTTTCGCAGTGCCCAGCAATGTTTATCTTCCAGGTTGGCTGGCCTGCAGTGACATTAGAGTCCCCAGAGCCTCTGAACTTAATGATTTCCAGTTGCTGCTTGCCTGCTTGAAGCGATCCTAGTCCAGCCTCCACTGTGTTCCTCCTGCCAGTCACTATGGGAACAGCAATGAAAGCTCATATTTATGGCTCTGTAGATGTCCAAGGTCACGGAGCACAGGTCTGGTGGGAACAATTAAAACAGACCTGTCCACTTACATCTCTTTAAGCTCTCCCCACATTACACCTCTAACTAGAGCAGTAAAGTTAAAGCAGCATGACTGTCAGGATGTGGCTGCTTTTTAAAAGATATCCTTTACAGAGATAAAGACACTCAGGATAATGTGGAAGCACGCTAGGAGCGAGGTCAGCATCGCTGGATAAAACCTTGCCCAGGTTTCATTTCACATCCAACCATGGCCAGACCTGTGCCCAGCAGCCCTGCCAGGTGTGCTGGTTACACCTGGGGAAGGGCAGAGTCAGAGAGGTTTTTCTCTATGAGAATTTCCTCTGGGAGTTGATGGGACCGATTGGAGACTGGTTTGGTTATTGACAGCCTGAGAAACCAATTGGAGAAAGTTAGTTTGCTCCATGAAAACACATTTTGACAGAAGTAATCCCCCTTATTTTTTTAGTAAGTAATTTTTTTAAAGTAATTTTTTGTATGTTTGTTTTGTTGTTATGAAGGTTGGGAGAGGGTAGGAGGGAGTGGTCTGAAGATCTTATTCTGAATTTGGTTTTTTTTTTCTTTTTGTAGTTAATAAATTTCTTTTTTATACCCTTTTAAGTTTTAGGCCTTGCTTTTGCTCCTGGTTCTGTCTCACAACAGAAAAATGAGTATATTTAAATTGGCAAATCAAAACTATAACAGCAGGTGTTCCCACTGCAGCAGCTCAGCTCTCTGCAGCTCCTACCTCATCCACCACAGCAGCAGCTGGGATGAAGTGGTTTGAACTCCTTTGGACAGGCAGAGCATGTTTACTCTGCTTTGGGGGAGTTTTGTGGTTTCAGTGGTTTCACCCCAGGTACTCCATTACTGTCATCACCTATAAACTACAAATGGCAAATGTGTTTTTTAGGGTAACAGCAAATGATGTTTTCTCCTGGTGTCTTGCTCAATGGCAGAATACAGGGGGGAAAAAGGACTGCAAGAATAATTGAAATAAGATGAAGGGAAGAGCTGCAGTGAACTTAATGTCTGAGGGAGAGAGAAGTAATTATTTGGCAATTTCCAGGTTTTGTAAGAGGCAGCTGTTCCTCTCTCTGTTCCTGTTTCAGCCAGGGTCACTTTCTATTGAGGGACCTGTGTGATGGGATTCATGAACCACTGTTTGGGTTTTATTGTGTCTGGGATGGAATAGGCTCCTTCCCTTGAGCACTGATGGGGTTTGTTACATAAGAATGAAAATCATTTTGGCCAGAAGATCCAACAGCAGGTACCACAGGGAGGTGAGACAGAGTTGCCTCCCTCACATGGAGTGGGCACAGAAAGATGCAACACCAGAATTTCAGGAACAGGCCAGCAGGCATGTAAATACCTCCACAAATCTCCAGACTTCTTTAATAGTCACATTATATTGAATATATTCCCTTCTAATTCACAGCTTAGTGAGTTTGGGTAGCCAGGGCATGTTTAGTTAATATTTTCTTACACAGGATTAATTATAAATGCTATAGATGAAAGAAGTTCCTTACTGTGCACAATGCTGTTGAGACAAAGCTGTGTCCCAAGGAAACAAGAAGAGGCAAAAGGAGAGCAGGCACAATGTGCTGGAGTGGGTTCTCTGGTGATGTGCAGCAGGGCTGGGGCTCAGGCAGGAGAAAACCAGATGGACCCCAGGCCACTGCATCTCCACCACTTTTGAAATAGAAATATCACTGCCACAAAACACTGGGATGATGGGATGGTGCATGGACATGGTGTTTTAGAAAAGCAGCTAAAAAAATACTGACATTTCCATTTTAAGGCTTTTCTGTGGAAGGATTAAATAGTTCCTTGGCAAGTGGATGAGCAGCCATGGATTAGGGTCGTGGGTTCTTCACCTTTCAATCTCCGAGTTTGGATCCAGCCTGAAAAGTTGCATTTTGCTATCTGGGCAACCTTAAAATCTGACTGGGAAAAATGAAAGGAAACATCAGAAAAATCTTTATCATTAATGTTGAGAACATTCCTTATCCATCATGAAAAGGGGAAACAGGAGGTAACAGGCTTCATGTGCCTCCTCCCTACTGAGGAAACTTCTCTGAAGGAAGTTTTCTACTGTGTTTCTCTGATACAGATATGTAGATTTTCTGAGCTCTGTGTGGCAGGCTTGATAGGCAGTGTCAAAACAAGAGATGTGTTAGGCTGACTCATTGCTGTGCTTTATCCCAGCTGGGTAGCATTCACTACTGGGAAGTGCTACTGGCTTGGACTGGGAGGCCCAGAATTGAATGTGGCTCCTCAGTGTGGTGGGTGGGCATGACACAAATGTTCTGATTTCCTTAGGACCAGCAAGTGAGGACTGGATTGCCTGTTCTGGAGCTGGAAATAACCACTCCTGGCTGCTGGGCTGTGGGAGTGTGACAAGGAATGCTGTCACCAGGTGGCATTTGCAAACCTGGAGGGTTTGATCTTCAAAGGGTGGAAATCAAGACATCTCTCACACCCTTTGCCTCAAAGAACAGGAACACCCCAGCATTTTAAGGAGCAGGGAAGGCTCCAGCTCCTGCCCTGCCAGGCTGGGTGGCTTTGGTTACTGACACAGAGGAAGACCACAGCAATAATTCTCACTGGGAAGGTTTTAGAAGTGATGGTATAAAAAAATTATCCATATTCCAGTTGCACTGGAGGAATCTGAACAGAGTTATGTTCTTGCCTGTTTTATTTTTTCTCCTGCTACCTACCAAGCAGACAATCAATAGTGTTAATGTGACTGCTGAGAGGTGCCATGAGGGTGCAGGCAATTCAGAAAAAGCAAGGCATTCCAGGAAAAAAAAAATTGTATCTTGCAGCTCTGATCATTCTTGGTTTCTAAGACCATAAAAAATACCCACAATTCATATTTTTCTCTTGCAGTGTTTCTTCATTATTATTATTATTATTATTTTGTTTGGCTGTGCAAAGACAGAATTAAGGTTGATTTTAAGGCCCAATTTCCTATCTCTTGCTGTGTTCCCAAGGTAACTCCAAAGAGATATTTTAAGGGCAGTGCTTGGGAAGTCAGTGGGGTGAGATTTGTGCACCTGGGGCATTCCCACCTCCCAGGACCATCTGGTGAAGCTCCTTGTGGAGGTGATGGCTCAGGATGTGCTTTGCAGCAGAGGGGTCATTCTGTGAGGAAGTTTTCCAATGAGTTGGTTTGGATACCAGGAAGAATCAACAGCAAAGATTTGCCTGTTTTGATTTGCTGTGCTGGGGAGAATTATTCCACCAGGCTGCAGGGAACCCAGGGAGCAGGATGTGCTCACCCATGGTCACAAAGGCACTTCATCTCAGGGCTGGAAATTGAATCCCTGTGCTTCAGCCACAAAGCCAGTCCTACCTGGCTGTCTTTTTAAAATCAAAATAAAATAGTGCAAAATATATTGAAAATCACAGCCAAAAACCTGTTCTAGGAAGGGGTTATTCCACTGAGTGGTACAGCAGTGAACTGTACAACTGACATCAGTTCTTTTTTAGTTTTTAATCTATTTTACTTCACCTCCATTTGACCTCTTCCATTAGCAACTGGAATTGTCTTTGTTACCTGCTAAGAGACATCCAGGGGAGATTATTACAGTCAAAAGGCAGACTTGCCCAAGAAAAGATGGAAGGAACCTTGCAAGAGTCAAGAAATGTTGAACATACTCTCATTTTGCTGTGGTTGGCCCGAGGAGCAGGAGAAGAGGTTTCATGCCTTAAAATGAGCAAGGTCAACAACGTACAGTGTGGGTGCCAGCAGCAGCACCATGGAACATAACAAACAGCAAAAGGAGAGGCAAAAGAAAGAATCAGAGCTTCCTGAGACACACCCCTGTGAGCAGCAGGGTTTCACACTCCCAGTTCCCACCAGGTGAAGCAGGACAGGGACGTCCCTCCCCTAGGAAGGGGTGGGTTCATGCCATTAGGGCTAGCTCCCAGCTAATGGTGAATTGCCACCACCAGGCTCAATAGCCTCTCTTGCAGTTCAGAAAAATATCATCTGGCATATCTGTCTTGAAAGATTGCCAAGCCTTACCTCTGAATGCATGTTTTTACTCAGGAGTGATTATGTGCAAAAGATAAATAGAAAACAGTTTTGGTTTTAGCTGAAAATAAATTGATGCTAAGAATTTGCAAAACATCCTCTTCCCTAAATTAAAGTAGTCCCTTTGGAGACATCTCTATATTCTCATTTTCAGCAAGTTGGGCTTTTTTTTTCCCCTGATCTCTTTATCTCTCTGCTCCTTTCCTCCCTCCACCCTCCCACACAATTCCTTTATTTTCTTCTCTACACCATTTCCCAATCTATTTTCTTTTGCATATTTGAAAGCAAGAAATTAGTTGGAAATCTCAAAGAGCTGTAAGATTTTCTGTTCTACACTATCAAAGAGCTTTGAGCCTGACTTGTTCAAATACTCCTCATCACTCCCATTCCCTTCCAAACTCCTCTGTGCCAAAAAGGTCACAAAGGAGGAGCCCTGGGCCTCTCTTAAAGTCTCTATCCAAGGTGGTCTTGCCCATTCCTGGGCTTTGTTTTAGAGTTCCTCCTAAAGCAGGGTTGTGAATGAGTGATCTGGAGGGGGAAGCATCTTCCCAAGTCTGAGCAGGAGCCCAGCACTTTGGAAAAGAGGGTGGTGCAATATTGTTGCATGATAATGGGCTGTATTTGAGGAGCTTGCATCATTTCTGTGCCCTTGCACATGCAGACATGGAACCACATTGTTGGTGTAACTTGTGACTGTGAAAGAGGCCACAACCTTGGCATATGCATCCCTTTACATTTACAATTTATGCACATTTACAATTTTTTTAAAGTATACTGGGGACAGAAAATGGTACATCTTCTGCATAAAAATGAAAAGTAACTGAAAACCTGTTATATGCTCTATATAGCTCTGATCAGAGGGGAAAAGATGACTGCAGATTTGTGGTTGACAGCCTTCAGAAAAGGTTCAACAGAGTGTGAAAATTGACATTTAGCAAATAGCAATTCAGCCTTCTTTTTAGTGGAGCTGCTTGAAATAAATGGCAGGTTTTAAACAAAATGTTTGTTATATTGGATGCTGTTTGTCTTATTACTGCAGTTAATTAAAAGGAGGGACAATAAGTCAAAGCCAGAGTCAATAAGTTTGTTAATAAAGATTTAATTTGGTGGAATCATTATAAATTGACTGTACAATGAATGGATATGCCACAGGAATGTGAGTGTCTGAAGGTCCATAAATGGGTTTTCAGAAATACCCATCAGGTTGTAGCCAATTTGTCATGCTAAATAAGCTCTTCAAATCCACTTAGGCAAGTGTGTACATGTTTCCAAAGGGTATCACCACTGAGTAGATGATGCACACAGACACACCTTTTTTTTTATCAGTTTTTTTATTCTGCCATTCCAAATCCTTTTTAGCTTTGTTATCTCTGTATTTCTCATTGTAAGTGATTTACTATTAACACCAGTCTTTTTAGAAGGAATGGAATAAATCAGAGAGGAGAAAGAGTAAATCATCACTGCAGTGAGTGCTGGAGGCTGAACCTGAGCACTGCCCATGTGAGATTGTAATCCACCTGACCCTTTTCCTTTATTGCTGACCAAACAGCAGGTGAAAACCTCATGGGCAGACAAACTTCGAAAGTAATTTTAAAATGAAAATCTAGATTGACATCTCTTCCTCAAGCAGTTCTGATGGAGGAGTCTGCATGCAAAGTCTGATGCTCATGCCTGCAGTATTTGCATAGTGCTGCACCCCTACCAGTAATGCTCTCATTGGAGTATGGGTTATCACAGAAAAGCAATTTCTCTGTTAGGGATGGCATGCTGGTCTGCTCTGCAGGATTTTTCAACACTCTGAAAAACAGGAGAATAAGATGAAAAAAATTACATCATGCTGCCTTCTTTCAGAGTAAAGCAGAAGATCAAATCATGAAAGTAGCAGAGATTTGGCCCAAATTCATCCAGCTACTGACTGCACATGGCAGTCACCCCAAAACAGAGCACCATGTACTGTGCGTGTTAACAAATACAAATTGTTCATCCAGCAACTTTTACCTGACTCAAGTGTCTATCTTTTCATCGTGTTTTATCATTTTAGCCTAATTCAGGTGGCTTTTGTCCTCCTGCCACCATCCAGCAGCCTGGATAAACTTCAGGAAAAAGCTGATTGAAGCCAGAACTGTTCCCTCCAGGACAGCATCACTGTCCCTGTGCCAGTGGCTCAGGGTTGCTCTGAAATGTGGCCCTACAGTTCTGCTCTGTGATGTATTCATCTCCTCTGTGTCTCTGAGGGCAGCACTTTGTGAGACATTGGGTACAAAAGGTGTCAGTGGCCCTAAGGAAGAGCCACAACACTTGATTTCTATTTCTTTTTCTCCCCCCTGGCACCATGACAGTACTCCAAGTTAATACCCAATCTTAGCAGCCTCTTCTGCAATTCTGCTTGAAAGGGTTTCTTCCAATTTATGCCTTTTAATTAGAAGCTTTCAACCTGTAATTAGAAACTTACACCAGCCCAACCTTTGTTTCTTAAAAAATGCATTTGTGGTTTAGGCAATTATGGTAACATGAAAAGTAATTATTTTTCTCTGTGTGCAAAATGAGTCTGGTCATTAATGCAGCCAACAGGAGGAGGAATTTATTTTCTTCCTATTTGTTTTAATTTATTGCAAGAAGTTTCATAACAAGCAAAATAAATGGGTGGTTTAGGTAGTAGGTGAGGCATGTGTAACTCTGGTTTGGGGAGTGCAGGGAGGCTGCAGGCAGTGGGATCAGGGGCACAGCCACACTGCAGTTCCAAGCCCCCCTGGTTACCACACACAGGTGAGCCATGAAGAAATTTCCAGATTGTTATTTGAGCAGTTTTGACCCATTCTATATAAATGTTCAAGGAGCTGTGGTCAAATGTTTGTAATAAAAATAATTCTGGACCCTTAGGTGCCAGCCAGTGGCAGCAGTAGCAGCACTGTGCCTTGGTTAGAGCTCAGCCTGCCTTGTGATAAAGTCATTTTCTGTCTCAATTCTGACTGTGCCCACCACAGCACACAGATGGCTCTGGGTGTCCCAGCTTGTCAGTTAAGGCTGAAGGCTGGACCACCCCACGTGAGGAGAGGGACGTTGCAGCCATTGCTGCACTTAAAATAGGAATAATTATTTTATATCCCTAAATCCCTTCTCTGTCTGCTTAAACACATCATCTTTTTAAACCACATCTGTATTTACCACACATTGTGTTCGACTATCTTCCAATTTCTATGATAATTTCCCTCCTTGATTTATAAGCAACAGAACTTTTTAATTATCCAAATGATTTTAATTTTCTCAGCCATACCTCCACTTTGTTAAACATTAATCTTGCACTCTTTTCTTAGACAATCTCTGCCCTTCACCACTTCTCCAGTTCATAATGAAACTAGATCTCAATAGTATTACACAGTCATTTTTCTTCCTAGATTAATTTGATATCTGTCTGCTTCATCTCAGGTTTTGTCCTCTAATACTGTATTTGGCTTCTGGTAAACTATTTCAGAAATTACTTTAAATGTGAAAACAAAACAAAACAAAACAAAACAAACCTACCCGAAAACATTTAAGACAACTTTACATAATTACCTTGCCTTCAGCAATTCCTGTGCTGTAGCATGGTAGGCAATCACAAAGAATTTACAGTTGTATTTTGAGTGCTCTGTGTTTTCCTAGTTTTGCTGCTTTTTAGTGCTCTGAATAAGCCTCAGCTCGTGCAAAGTGTACAGGAAGACTGCAGCAGGGGATTTGCAGTGTGGTGGGAGGAACCATGTGTTCAGACTTCTCCTCTTGCTGAGGAATGGCATTTTTTGGGAGGGACAAGGAAAGCTGGTTCTCACCTGCACAGTGCAGCAAGACAATACCTTCCCTACAAAGTCCTCTCAGTCATTACTCATTTGTCTAGACCTTCTCAAATCTTCTTGTAATATTAGCTGAGCATCTTCCTGATGCTGGCTTTGAGCTCCTTTGTGGTGGTTTCAAGCCACTGCTGTTAGTTAGCCCTTCTCACAGAGTTGTGGTCTCTGAAGAGATAATAAGATATGTCCATTAAATGGTCAGAAGAATATTGTTTTAGTATGAGCTCTGTTCAGGAAAAGTTCACTAAACACAGGACCTGTAACTCAAACTGGGTGAAAAATACATCAACTGGTCCATTGGCTCTGAGATGAAGTAACCAAAACCAGCAGCAGATTTATTGCACTGCTGATGATGAAGCATTCCTTGAAGCTGTAAGAGCTCTGTTTAAAAAAGAAGAAGGAAAAGTTGCAAACACTAAGTTTTCTATCCAAGGAATTAGTAAAGCTTACAAAGTTAGCACAAGGGTAATTCCTTTCTCAACTCCATTTTATCTTTCTCTAGACTCAGCTTTGTACAAAATCTCTCCAGCATCTGTGTTGCCCAAATACAGAGGAGAAAATTTGTTGCACCCCCTGTCATTGGAACCAGACTGATCTCTAACTCAATTAGAAAACTGTAATTTCCAATAAAGCATCATTAGACCTCTGCACCTGTCAGGTCTCTGACAGATTTAGGTGGGTTTTGCCTAGGCACTACCCGTGGTTTGTGGAGATAGCTAAAATAATTTTCATTTACTGTTCACCGTATCCCATTAGAAATTGCATAAGGTTTAGGACCCAAAGCCATAACAATCTCTTTCAGATTATGGCTGCACTGGAATTGTCACTCATTAGATTTGCACATAAACACTGGAAACTGTGTGGTGATGCACACTGTCAGACTAACCAATATTTACAGCAATAGGCAGGATTTACAATTGGATGACATGATAATAACATATCCTTGTTTACTTCTCTAATTAATGTTTCTAAAGAAAATACCCTGGAAACCTTCCATAAGCAAGATTTATTTCTGTTGATTGAGACTGTAATCAGATGTCCCTATTCAAACAGTAATTGGTGTGCTTCATTAACATGTAATTGAAAACAAGATTTATGTCAATGCTAGGCAATAAATAACAGGGATACATATTTTCTTATTAGTGGTGATCTCTTCTGTAAGCTCTCAGAGTGGTTGCTGCTTATGTAATGTGCCACTTAGGTCATATTTTGTCAAAATCATAGTGTCTCAGAGAAAGACACTGTGCATTCAAAATCCTTTGGATTTTAACCTCTCACTCCCTTTTTTTCTCTTTCCTGCTTTATATTAGACTTGCTGTTCTTGCCATATTTTTGTCTTTTTCTCATGAATGGCAATACCAGTAGGAAGGAATTCTAGTGATTCAGGGGAGAGCTCAGGGCAGAGACAAAACCTTTGCTTGAACTTACATTCAGTTGAGGCTTTTGCCAGGTTAATCAAGGTTCAACCTATTGTTCCTCCTCCCAAACATTTCTCTGTTCCAATACAAGTAAAGACAATTTAAAACAAATAAACAACAACAACAAAAGCCACATTTTTCTAAGCATTCTAAAAATAGAAACAAAGCATGGCTTCTTTGCAATTCAGTAAAACCTAATTAACTTCCTGTTAATAGGGAGAAAAACATTGTGTTTTGTTCTAGGAGTAGACATATATGAGATAACACACAAATAATGAAGTCAGAAGTGTAAGTCGCTGTGAATGGGTGATCCCATTGATTTCATTGAAACAAGGGAGTTAAAATTGAAAACAAATTTCAGCTGGTTCATTACCAGCAAATTGATGGAGCTCCGTGTTTACTTGCTGGCATAATTTACCAATTGTATGAGGTATAAGCAGGCACGGTGCTAACATTGGCTAATTTTATGCTCAACGTGAATCTTATGGCTGGTCAGATGGATACCATAAAAAATAATTAGAGTCATTAGAAGTAATGGGCTACAGCTGCAGTAATACATGCTCTATTCTCAGTCCAGAGGTTCCTAAGCAAAATTAAATTAGCTCCTGTTACCACACTGCTTCATCATATGCTCCTCACCTCCTGTGCATGAGCTTCTCCCCCCATTTCCATACTCCAAGGAGCTTTTGTGCCCCGCACAGAAAAATCCCCTTGTGGAGACAAGGAATTCTGGAGCTTGAGGCAATTCCTTGTTAAAAAAAAAGAAAAAAGGAAGTAATAAAGTGAGAACAATTACAAAGTGGCAGCAGAAGGTCCTCAGCTCAGATTAACTCCTTTCACATGTTGAGGATCATCCCTCTCCTCTGCTGTAGCCTTTGGTGCAAGGCACAGATTGCAAGTCACATTTGCATCAGTGCTGGACCTGGGCAAATTTCCCCCTGAACTATTTACATTATATTTTACTTTTTAACAGAATTATGCCCACTGTATTGGAAGCACATCAGCAGCCTCCAACTGCAGGTGATACTGCCTGCACATCTTTAATACCCTCTTTTTTTCCCAAAATTCAGAAGGCAGTTCATGAAAGTAAGCAAAATGCTGCATTACCCTGGAGGGGGTGAGGGGAGGGACAAGAAGGAAATAGATTCCATGGTACTGAAGTGATTAATGTGACTGTTCATGATGAAGGAAATGAAAACTAGAAATCTGGGTAAGTAATGATCTTTCCAAGTGAATTACTTTCTCTGGAACCACAATACAAACTCATGTGCTGGTTTCCTTTAAATTCTTGCTAAAGTTCCCAAAGCAAATCAGGGATGACACTGATTTTTTTTTTTTCTTCCTTGTTGAATTTCAGGAGAACAGAATTTCCATCAATTTCCAGGGGTTCACTGCAAGCTGCCCACATGCCATCACCTCTCTTTAAAACAGGAGGTGCTTTGGTGGTAGGATTGAGTAGAAGGGCTTAAGAGGCACATTTAGCAGAGTCCTTTAAGGGTCAGCTGGAGCTGAGTGTGCTCAGGAGGAGGAACAGGACTAACACCATTTTTGTGAAGATACAAGCCCAGTACTGCAGCTTGGGAAAGATCAGTTATCCATTCCCTGGCCTCAGTCATTGCAGTATATAAATGCTTCACAACTGCTAATATATTTATCTTTCCATCCTCCCTATGGAGTTGGGGAGTGCTATTACCTCTGTTGCAGAGCTAAGAACTGAGATTAAGGGTCAGATTTGTTATGGCATTTAGGTGCTCAATGGGATTTTCAAAAGTAGCTAACACCCGTTGTAATAAGTGGAACTTGGGTAGTTCTGAAAATCCTGTTACTTGTGTCTTTTTTAAAGAAATTTTAACTTACATGAAACCTTGGGATACAGAGGAGTAGTTCCCAAGTTGTGGGGAGTCACCCAGACAGGAGAATGTCTCTTCATCCACCTCCCAGGAGACTGCAGGTGGGACAGGAGCAATTTCATGGCAGTAGCTTATCTCAGTGCTGAATTCAGCAAGCTGTAACTGTGCACAGCATTGCATTTACCCTTCTTTCCCAGCTCTGTGAGAGAGGTCAAAATCCAGTCCTGCAAATACTGGAGCAAAAATAAGCAGCACCCATGGTCAATAAAAAGGGCTTATGTGCCAATTGCTGGGATGGAAAATTCAAGAGCAGGAGCAAATAATGAAACAATCTATATTCATGCAGCCACCTTTCCAGCCTACTGCTCTAAGTACAGGCTTACACCTCACCGGGAGATGGGAATCCCACTAAAAGCTCTGGAGTATCACACTGGAAAACAAATGTTGATTTTGAACAAATTATCTGTTCATCTCTAAATCATTTTCTTTCATTATTAGTCTCCAAATTGGTTCTGCTCTGGAAGGCAGAATTAGGTCTAAAGGCAGAGCGTCTCTTAAACGCCTGCTTCGAGAGAAAGTGTTCAGTAAACATTGCTCAAACCCCCAGAGCATAAACTCCTCAACTGCTTTCCCTGGCTTTGCATAGATTTTGCAGCTCCTGCTTTATGGTCAGGTGGCTGAGGGATTCATTCAGGATATCAGAAAATAATCAAATTAAACCCCTTGCAAACATATGCCTCTTAAGTACCAAGGAAACAATTTTTAAGACCTTCCTGTCCTCCTTTACAGTAGCATAAATTGGGACAAGAGTCCCAAAAAGATGGATTTACCCCAATATGAACATGGAGGAGAGAGAAGACTCAGGCTCCAAACCACAGCACAAGTACAAAGCCATGTGGGCTGCAGACCAAGGTCTTCATTATTGAAAAAGCTGCACTTTGCTGTTGTAGTATTTTCAAACATTTCTGTAGTTTTATGGTTCTAAAGAGATGCCTGGACTTTAAAGTTGTATTTTCAGCATTAAAGGGTTGGGTTTGGGTTGAATCAGTGTGCCAGCAGGACTGCAGCTGTCTGAGGCTGTGGTTTGGGGTGGTAGAGTGAGGGTCAGCTCAGTAAGGAGAGTGATGGAGCAGCAGCAAAGCCCTGGCGTTGTCGTGTCCTTGTCCCATGTCACACCATGGGCTTTTGGGAGGGTCCTTGGTGTCTCCATCAGAAAAGAAGCTCTGCATGGATTAGAATGCATCCAAAAATCACATAGTTTTCAACAGTGTTTGCAAGATGCTGTAATTCCACTTGTTCAGGTGGAGGAGGGAGAATAACTCCATCACTTTGTTAGAAGTGAAAGAGAATAAAACTTTGGGTCATTGTTGTCTAGGACACTCCAGATCATTGCTAGCTTATTCAAAGCTTGCATTTTAACTCAGTTTGCTGTTCAGGGGATCTGTGTGCATAGGGGAAAGATGTGCAAGAAAGTCCTCTATTGATCCTTCCCCACCTTCCAAAGATTTCCACAGATTTCCCAGCTCTCCTCACTCTCCAGTGAAGGTGTGGCACTGGGAGGCTGCTCCTGCACAGAGCAGGAATTGAGGGCTGCTGCAAAGGTGTTTGACTGTGGTGTCTGAACACCGTTGTGCACGTAGAAGATTTATTTCTCAGTGGATAGAGGAGCTAAAAGATTAACAGATGAACAAATATATTGAGACAGCCAGGACATCAAAGAAATTGGAGAGTCACTGAGGTGTTGGAGAGCTGGAGAGTCACTGGGCCATGTTCTTAGGAATTATTTTATCCTCAGATTACCTCAGCTGTCTTGGGGTTTGGACACATCCTCTGGTGAATTTAGCTACATGATTTAAGGTATAACTGGCCCAAGCTCTCTGCTGCTCTTCCTGAGGATCCTACCTGTGGAGCAGAGGGAATGAGTACCTGCCTGCCAGACACTGCAGCACAGGTCCTGGGGTTTTAGGGCAAGCAGAGGCTCCTTTGTTTTTCAGGGCAAACACCAGCCTGTGAGGTACACCAAGAGTGGGAGTGTACTTAATCCCTGGGCAGAAATCTCCGGGGAAAATACAGGTCAGACAGCTTTTTGTCCTCCATGCAATCTGCAATTCAGTCAGGCAGGAAAAAAAAGTGAGTTACAGCAGTCTTAACCTGAGGTTCCTCACACAGGAACCAGCTGAAGGGTGATACCAGTGGAAGGAATCAGAAGGTTTACATAAAATGTGGCTTCCCTGCAGAAAACAAAAAAGCAGCTCAGAAGGGTTGTGCAGAGGCTGCTAACCATGAGACCATGCTCACTCCTTGGGCTGCATATGGTTCAATTGCTCCCTGAAATTTAGATTTTGTTAAGTCAGCCAGGAAATTATGGATGAGTTTGGGCTCTTGAGGGAAAGGTGTTCAAATGCAGCAGTATGAAGACACTGAAAAGAGTGAAAGTCATAACTTGAAAAATGTCACACAGTGGGAGCTGTGCCCGTGCTTTATTGAACTGTTGGCTGCCATAAATACAGCTGAATTCCCTCAGTCTCCCATAATGTTGTCTCAGTACCAGCAGGAGTCCATTTAAGAACACACTTACTTGCACAAATGATTATATATATGGAGAGCAGAGAAAGAGCTGATGCAGACAAACCCTAAAAGCTGCCCAGGAGAGCTGGGGGATGCTGGGCTGCCCTGTGCTCAGCTTTGGTCAGTGCTGCCAGCCCAAAACTGGCAAAGCAGAGGAGTTTCTGTTCCAGCCCTCCCCTCTGCTTCACCTGAGGAGACCACAGCCTAGATTTTGTGATTGTGCAGTAAATAAATGGTGATAAAATCAATTAAGAGGATATTCCCAAAGAGGGAGAGTTGTTTTTTTATGACCATTTGAGATACAGAGAGTAATAAAAGACTGTATTATAAATAAGAAAGAGACAAGTGTAATAGAAAATGGATGATGAACAAGGAGAACTGAACCTTGTGTTTTTGCCCTTTACAGCATTAACCCCAGTTGCTGAAGTTAAAGGTCTGGCTGTGTTACAGGGCTGTGCAGTATATCCATGGTTAGGAGGGGCTGAAGCTCTGCAGAGCATATGGTCATGCCTGGTGTGATGTGATCCTAGGAGACCACAAATTTTGGGGTCTTCAGCCTGATTGTTTTAATTGATTTCCTTGTATCCTTAAACCCTTCCAAACCTCACATTGTAGGAAATCAGAACTAATTTATTCCTTCTTGTACAGTGGTCTGAGGAAGAGAAACACTTGCACCCTCTGTGTAGGTGCTCAGCTTTGCTGAGAGCCCCTGTTAGACTGATTAGTGGGAAAGCTGAACTAGAAATGAGAGCAAGCTGACCGTGGGCGTGGTTTTATTGCCCCTTTTCCCTTGGCCCAGCATAGCAAAGCTGACATGGAAATGTTAGCAGGTCATGTGAGGTTAGGACCTCCAGGTGCTCTTAGGACCCACTTGTCGGGTTATTTCCTTCAGAGCCAAGCAGCTAATAGTTGCTATAAAGTTATTTATTGCAGAAGCACATCAGTCTCAAAGCAAAAGCAATGGCAAAATGCAATGGCAAAATGCAATGGCATAAAGCAGTGGCATAAAGCACCAGCTCTCCCCAATGCATGTTCTTATATAGAAACTTCCCAACAAGCTAAGACTCAGACCACTACTTCTTAACCTATTAGAATTCTAGTTTCTTAGCACACCAGGCTATGTATAAACTACGTATATGGTCTGTCTTGTTCTAACTGAAAAATGTAAGCAATATTCTTAACTATAACTAGGTTAGGTTCTTGAAGCTAGGTTCTTGGAGCCTCCATGGAAACACGTGTGTCTAGGACTATGTTTTTCAACCTTCACTAGAACATGTACTGCTTCTCTGGCATTTAAGACCTTTATTCACTAAAAGCACTTAAAACTTATTGTACTTACTTACTTACTCCATCTATTCACTTACTCAGTCCATCTACTCACTTACTCATTCCATCTACTTACTTGTTCACTCATGCTAAAACCTAAACTTTCACCNTATTCACTTACTCATTCCATCTACTCACTTACTCATTCCATCTACTTACTTGTTCACTCATGCTAAAACCTAAACTTTCACCTCTGCCTTATGTGTGAGTGGCTTAACATATTTCAAACCATCCAAAGGCTTTAATTCAATCCCTCCACTCTGATCTCTCTCTGAAGAATTCAAACTCCTGACTTACTGACTCCAGCAGGTCAGATCTGTGACGTGTTTAACACATGGTGCATGAAGCTTTTCCTCTGGAAGCAGGTGGGAAGGTGCCCATGAGCAGGGTGTGGGGTGCAGCAGTGCAGCAGAGCAGTAGTGCAGCAGCCCAGCAGCCCAGCAGGGGCTTCTCAGCAGCCCTGAGCCCTGGGTGACCCGTGTGTGTTGCAGGCTGGAGTCGCCCACACGCGCGCTGGTGATGGAGGCTCCCAAGGGCATCGAGATCAACGCCGAGGCCGGCAGCCTCAAGGCCACGTGCAGGACAGAGCTCAGGCTGGAATCCAAAGATGGAGAGGTGAGTGCAAAACCTCGAGCCCTGCAGCAAAGCTGAGCCCAGGCATAGAGCCCCTGCAGAGCTGTGGGTCAGCAGGCTGCCATGTGTGAAACTCTGAGCACAGAGGGCTCTCCTGACTTCACTCTGATTGAACACATCCCATGCAAATCAGCCCCACTCCATGGCAAAGGCTGATTCATTATTTTTAAAGTGCATGGATAATAGCATCTGTTGTTCCAGCAGATTTATGCAGCTGTAAAATGCACAGTGCTCCGAAATTCTTTGTTTCCTTGTCGCTTTAAAACAAGCTTTACTTGGCTGGCACATTTGAATCTTTTATCATATATTTTTTTATAAGAGGAGCTTAATTCACTGGTATTGATCTGAAAAGCTTTTGTGGCTGATGTTTCATTCTGGAAAGAAAGGGAACATTAGGAGACACAGATTGTTGCTCTGGAGAAACTTCCAAAGGGGAAGAGAGAGCAATTAAAGCTGATAACATAGGGCAAAAGTAGGCATTGAGTTAAGCCTCTTTTGGTGTCACAAAATCATGTGGGCACATGGTTCTCATCCCCTCCTCCTGCCACAATGATGCAAGACAAAGGAT
The DNA here is from genome assembly GCA_013397375.1 of Toxostoma redivivum. Classification (NCBI taxonomy): domain Eukaryota; kingdom Metazoa; phylum Chordata; class Aves; order Passeriformes; family Mimidae; genus Toxostoma; species Toxostoma redivivum. The sequence goes on from VXBI01010675.1 coordinate 400,173, forward strand.
GTGGCTGAGGAACTCTGAGTGGGGAAACCACTGAGACCCTCATCAGGAGGAGCTGTCCATGGAACACAAACCTCCAGGCAAGAGGGCTCCCACATACTATCTTAGTGCCAGGGGTAAAAATAAGAGAGACTTTTTAATTGCAATTTTTGTTATTCTAAACATTTGCATTTTAAGACAATCCAAACATAGACTGTAGCTGTTAACAAAAAAACCTCTGAAAAATACCAGAAAAAAAAAAACCTACCTAATACATTGAGATTGAAATCCAAGGCATTTCACAACTTCAAGCAGTTGCTTTCAATACTAAGTTGCCTTTAAAATGTATAAATTGACTTGTATCTTTCAGGACATGAGATGGGTGAATACTGAACTTGCAGATTCTTACTGTAATTGCAAATATTCTCAGTCACCCCATATTATTCTGGGGTTCAGGTTATCTTACTGTATTCTGGCTGATGTCAGAGCACTCCCCTGCAGCTGCCACATGTCTGAGAGCTGCCACATGTTTTTTGCCTTAAGTTGTTTTGTAAGGAGGAATTTAGGTCTGTTAGAACATTTGAGTTATTTTTAATGTACACAAAAGTACTACACATATACATAAAATATTCATAAAATATACATAAAATATACATGAAATATGCATAAAAGTCAGTGCTGGGAGCCTACAAATGTAACTGGCAATGGGATTACAATGACAGAAATCCTGATGGAGGAGCAGGGCGGTTGGGTGGGTGTGAACCATCCATGCTCTCCAGCTGACAGTGGGATACCTCTGGTTAGGTCAATCCAAACCTGGGACTGGATTCCTGGGAGGTGTCCCAGGAAGATAAGAGCCAAGAAAATACGGTGAGTACATCAGCAGAAACAAACTGGAAGCTGTGGTAAAAGCAGATAATGTGCTCTCCCGGATTTGTATCAGACTTTCCCATTCTAAAACACTTTCCTACCCAGTTTCTGCAGCAGCTGAGCTGTCTGGAGGAAGCTTCTTTAAACACAGCATCAGAAATAACAGCTCCCCACTAATTNGTACAAGGAATCCCAGGGTGACCCTGTTACATTTGTGTAGCATTTCTCTTTCCCACACCAAAATTTACTGGTACAATCTGCTGAATTGGATCTGATGCTCCCCTGGACCCTTCTGTATTAATACAGTGCAGTGATCACCCCTTGTTTTTGATCATGTTCTCAGAGCAATGGGATTGCTGGCTGGGCAAGACCCTGGAACCAATGCAGAGCCACCACCATCCAAAGGGAAGAGAAGCATCTCTGATTATTTTTGTGCCATTAAATTGGTGGCAGGAAAAATAAATAATTTCAAAAACAACAAAATAACCAGATGTGCTGTGCTGATCCCCTACAGTGATCCAAGATACCTGAGGTTAATTACTCTTTAATTATCACCTGAAGCATGGCTCCCTATTGGGAGAGATGGGTGTACTTGGCCAGTAGGCAAGTCCAGACCTTCTTGCTGAAATAATAAATGTGATTTTCTGAAGGGGTTCAATGGTTGCTTGTGCAGGCCAAGGATGCCTTGTGCTATTCAGGTCCAACATTAACCTCAGATCATCTCTGTGCTGGCAAAACTGGTGTTGTATTTAGTTATTGGAAGGAACAAAACTGTGAAAGTTGGATTAAGTAGAAAAATCTTGAACCTCTTCTGTTAACAGGTGTCCTGGATCATCTCACAAACTCCCCATTCACACCTTCAGTTTTGAATATATTTGGTGTGAAGGTGTGAAGATTTAAGATTTGGACTTTGCCTAAATACCTGTAGAAGCAGAGAAAATCAACTAGAAACTGAGAAAATCATAAAATTAAGTGTATAATGTAGATGGTACACCAGAATTTTTGTCATCTTTATTTTCAAGATACACAGTCCAAGGTCACTTAGATTTGGTGGAAACTGCAAATATCAGAGATGCTGACAATGAAAGACTTTTTTAAAGGATTTATAAATATTGACAAATAAATAGTGACAAAGCCAGATTACTGAAAGGAAGGCCTTTGGATGCTGGTTCCTCTAGAATTTAAGTCCCCAAAACTCTGTGGTTGAATCTTATCATGGTTGCATTTTTCCTTATTTTAAAGTCTAGAAGTCATGGGCAGGATAAAACACAAAAATCTGATCTGGTAACATTACTTCCACTTTTGAAGTTTTGGAAAATAATGATAAGAGCCCAGATCATTGAATTCTGACCCATAATTTCATCCACATGCATGTCAAAATCCTGAAAAAAAACCAAATATACCAATTATGGCAAAAGTTTCCAAGTCCCAGTAACTGTCACGAGAACAGCAAGGTTTCTAAGCCACTGAGATGCTTTTGAAATATTACCTCATGTGCAAATAAGAGAGATCTGTGCCCATCCCCAGTGATATCTAACCAAAGCTGGTATTCTTCAAGTGATCTTCAAGATAAAACATAGCTGACAGAAATCTTTAGAAATAATTACTCCATTCCTTTTTTTTTTACAGCTTCTCACATATTTTCTTGTGGTCTCGAGAGTACCAGGGTTTGATTTTGTTTTTTTAATTTTTTATTTTNATTGAGATTGAAATCCAAGGCATTTCACAACTTCAAGCAGTTGCTTTCAATACTAAGTTGCCTTTAAAATGTATAAATTGACTTGTATCTTTCAGGACATGAGATGGGTGAATACTGAACTTGCAGATTCTTACTGTAATTGCAAATATTCTCAGTCACCCCATATTATTCTGGGGTTCAGGTTATCTTACTGTATTCTGGCTGATGTCAGAGCACTCCCCTGCAGCTGCCACATGTCTGAGAGCTGCCACATGTTTTTTGCCTTAAGTTGTTTTGTAAGGAGGAATTTAGGTCTGTTAGAACATTTGAGTTATTTTTAATGTACACAAAAGTACTACACATATACATAAAATATTCATAAAATATACATAAAATATACATGAAATATGCATAAAAGTCAGTGCTGGGAGCCTACAAATGTAACTGGCAATGGGATTACAATGACAGAAATCCTGATGGAGGAGCAGGGCGGTTGGGTGGGTGTGAACCATCCATGCTCTCCAGCTGACAGTGGGATACCTCTGGTTAGGTCAATCCAAACCTGGGACTGGATTCCTGGGAGGTGTCCCAGGAAGATAAGAGCCAAGAAAATACGGTGAGTACATCAGCAGAAACAAACTGGAAGCTGTGGTAAAAGCAGATAATGTGCTCTCCCGGATTTGTATCAGACTTTCCCATTCTAAAACACTTTCCTACCCAGTTTCTGCAGCAGCTGAGCTGTCTGGAGGAAGCTTCTTTAAACACAGCATCAGAAATAACAGCTCCCCACTAATTCTCTTTTTTTTTTTCTCTCTCTCTCGCCACCTCTGACTCCAGATAACGTTGAATTCTGCAAAAATCAAACTACCTAACTTGCCTCAAGGATCTTCCTCTTCTGCAGGGTCCAGGCAAAAAATCTACGAGCTCTGTGTGTGTCCCAATGGGAGGCTGTTCCTGTCTCAGGCAGGCAGCAGCTCCACCTGCCAGATAAACACGAGCGTCTGCCTTTGAGAGACAATCTGCAGAGGGGCATGGCAGGCAGCACAAAAGCCAGTTCTGGTCTCACACATCCAGCTGCCAACTATTTTTACTAGAACACAGAAAGCCTATCAAAGACTTTTTTTGTGTGTGCGCGCGCGTGTGTGTGAATATATATATAAAAATATATATATAAGATATATATATATATATCCTCTG
>VXBI01010675.1:404297-557593 GCA_013397375.1 Toxostoma redivivum
TCTTTATTTTCAAGATACACAGTCCAAGGTCACTTAGATTTGGTGGAAACTGCAAATATCAGAGATGCTGACAATGAAAGACTTTTTTAAAGGATTTATAAATATTGACAAATAAATAGTGACAAAGCCAGATTACTGAAAGGAAGGCCTTTGGATGCTGGTTCCTCTAGAATTTAAGTCCCCAAAACTCTGTGGTTGAATCTTATCATGGTTGCATTTTTCCTTATTTTAAAGTCTAGAAGTCATGGGCAGGATAAAACACAAAAATCTGATCTGGTAACATTACTTCCACTTTTGAAGTTTTGGAAAATAATGATAAGAGCCCAGATCATTGAATTCTGACCCATAATTTCATCCACATGCATGTCAAAATCCTGAAAAAAAACCAAATATACCAATTATGGCAAAAGTTTCCAAGTCCCAGTAACTGTCACGAGAACAGCAAGGTTTCTAAGCCACTGAGATGCTTTTGAAATATTACCTCATGTGCAAATAAGAGAGATCTGTGCCCATCCCCAGTGATATCTAACCAAAGCTGGTATTCTTCAAGTGATCTTCAAGATAAAACATAGCTGACAGAAATCTTTAGAAATAATTACTCCATTCCTTTTTTTTTTACAGCTTCTCACATATTTTCTTGTGGTCTCGAGAGTACCAGGGTTTGATTTTGTTTTTTTAATTTTTTATTTTTTGATTAACATTTCTGGCTTAATCCAAAACTGATTGGACTCAGAGAAGATTTCTATGGAATTTAGATTAGACGTGTTGCTGCCTAGCAAAGCAACATTCCCAAAAAAATTCATTCCTGAAAGAGGATTGAATGATTTCCTTTTATTTCAATAATGCTTTCTGATAAATTAATGAACTCAAACTATTTGTTAATGAATGATTCCTGTAATTATTATGTCTTGAGTCAACGTTTGAATGCAAAGGGTCACCCAGGGTAACAATTGTATTGGGACACAGGACTTTACCATCTCTGTTCAAAGAGGGGAATTGTGCCTATGCCTTAAGTCAATGCACTCAGCAAGGAGAAGCACATCATATTTATCTTGTTATTAAATCTAGTTTATTTGGGGGGAGGGGCAGGAGGGTGTCTTGGGAACTGGTTGTGCAACTGAAAACAGAGATTGATGAAATTCATTAAGACTGTAGGGGCACCTAGAATGATACAGACTTTTTTTTTTACCATGTTAAAATATAGCAAAATACTGTGTACATTACCTCTGGGACCATGACTGGAGTCCCATTCATAGTCCTACATTTACTGTAGAATTTTTTCCCTGTTTCATTGAATACTGATCACAAACCTCTTAGCAAGCATAGCCCAAATAACCAAATCCTGTGTGAGCAGTTTGAAGACACGTGCTGCAGGAAGAGTTCCCTGTAAATGAATCAGATTAACTTTCCAGCCCTGGGAGTATTCAGGTGGGTGAGGAAGACAGGGCTGAACACAAGGACTGGCCCATCAGGGATGCTGCATCCTGATTTCTGTGCTCCACTCTGCACACACCAGTGGCTCAATCCTCATCCCTGTGCCACCCTCTGGCTGCTCCCAGTTTCCATCCCAACAAATTAATTTCGAGTGGCTGCTTTTCTCAGCTGGGCTCTTGGGTGAGGTTATCACCTTCTCATATCACAACAGCCATGAAACTGCTAAGGACATTCATATCTTGGTGTGAATTTCTGCTGGGGAGCTGTTAAGAAATAACCTTAACATCTGTGCCATCACTGCAGATGTTTCTCTGAGGTGAACAAAGGGTACCTTAATTATGTCTACTGAAAGAAATTCTCGTTGTTTCAATATATTTTACAACCATGTTTCCATCTTAAAAAACATAAAATTACGTGTTGTGTTGAAATGAGAGGAATTGTTGTTAGAAAGGATGAACCCCTATAAGGATTTGTAGGTTGTGTGAGCACCACTTGATTTTTAAGCCAGTAGTTTGGGTGCTGCTGCCTGTGCTGGTCAGCAAGTGGCAAACATGAACACAGGCTGGGCAGAGAATGGGTCAGAAATATTCCTGAGGAGAAGGACTTGGGTTGTTGGTTGAGGAGAAGCTTAACACGACCTGAAGTGCACTCACAGCCCAGAAAGCCACTCCTGTCCTGGGCTGCATCAAAAGCAGTTGAGGGAGGGGATTCTGAGCTCTTGTGACACCCCACCTGCAGTGCTGTGTCCAGTTCTGGGGCTCCCAACATCAGAAGGATGGGGACACATTGGGGAGAGTCTAAAAGGGGCCACAAAGATGCTCTGAGGGCTGGAGCCCCTCTGGGAGTGCTGGGGGTGTTCACCTGGAGAAGAGAAGGCTCCAGGGAGACCTCAGAGCCCTTGCCAATGCCTAAAGGGGCTCCAAGAAAGCTGGAGAGGGACTTTTTACAAGGCAGGGAGTAGTAGGACATGGAAGAATGGCTTCAAACTGACAGCAGGCAGGGTTAGGTTAAATATTAGGAAGAAACTCTTTGCTGTGAGGGTGGTGAGGCCCTGGCACAGGGTGCCCAGAGAAGCTGTGGATGCCCCATCCCTGGATGTTGGGCTTGTAGTAGCCTGGTCCAGTGGAAGGTATCCCTGCCCATGGCAGGTTGTTGGAACTGGATGATCTTTAAGGTTCCTTCCAACCCAAACCATTCTAGGATTCTGTGAAAGCAGAGCAAACAGGACTGTGTCTCAGATCCCAGGGAAAAAAAAAGCAGGCATTTTGTTTCAAAAGCTGCCTGCAAACACATCCAGCCATCTCACACTCCACAGTTTGCTGTGGAGTGGCTGTCTCTCTGTTGGACAAGGCAAGTGCATGAGAGTCCCTTCTCCTCCTGCCTTGCCCAGAAATCCCTCACAGTGGCTGTACCTGTGTGGGCTGCTCTTCCCTGAACACATTTAAATCAGAGCTTCCCTCACCAGAATTTCATCCATATGCTCTACCTACCATTGATAAAATGCCAGAAACAAACAAAGCTTTGTGCATTTCATTGTGAATCGGTCCTGAAGTTTGGTTCAGTAGAGCTTTGGCTGTCTGGGAGATGGGGTTGGTCTCAAAATGGAATTTAGTTCTGCTGAGATCAGTGGAGGAGATGGTGATGACTTCATGTCCTGGGAGCTGGACAGGTGACAGCTGAGGGCCGTGGGAGCACTGCCAGCCCTTGGGGTGGCTGTGGGGCTGGACCAGACCCTGCAGTGAGCACTAAAACCCCACCCAAAAGCTGATCAAGGCCACCAGTGTCAGTGTGCCTGGGGCAGCCATGCAGCATCCATAAATGCCTTTATGTGTGGTGGCTCTTTCAGGACTGCAGGACCTTGTCCAGTTTGCTGTAAATGTGACACTTCAGCAAAGGGTCAGGAGAATGACAGTGCTCACCTATGACTGGAACTTATCCATATGTGTGGGACCTTCTGTCATAGCTGAGGTAGGGTGGTTCTTCTAAAGCAAAAAGACTTTACCATTAGCAAAATCAGAGCTCCTGATAATGGCTGTACCTCACCAGGTTTCTTTGTGGGGCTTTTTTTGCTGTTGGTTTGTTTGGGTTTTTTATTCATTTTGAAGCATATTACCCCACAGTCAGTGAAATGGGCAGCTAAAGAGTACAAAGAAATGTTAACAGTAAAGGAAGTCATCAAAAGGGGAAGCCAGCAACTACTACAATATGTGTAAAGCCTCTCCTAAGTATTCATTTTTAGAAAACTGAGTATGTGCAAGAGAGATTTGTCTTTGGTTACCTCAGTCATGTGCTGTCAAACAGCTGTGTTTTAGAAGGGTTGTGGGTTTTTTCTCCTCTTGTAATAAATATCACATTGCACAAAGAAAACATTTGAAGGCATAAGCCTAAAAATACAATCTACAATATATGGTATAGCAAAATGATGGCTAAATAAAAACCCCTCCCTAGAAATTGCTCCAAGGTTAAAGGGAGATTCCTGTGGAACTTCTGAAGGCTAGCTGACATCATGACCTAGTGAAAATTTATTTTGTTGTCATAAGATGCTCACACATGCACACAAATACACACACACACTCTCATATACACTTGTTTACAACAAAAGCCAATTTTCTTTATATTTGTTCTTATGGCTTTAGGTTTCACATTGCAAAAGAGAGTGAGACAAAGACCAAAGACTTCAAGAAATTCATCCCTCTCTGGTTGCCCTCACTCCTGAAATGCATTAACTTTAATGGTGCTTTTTCTGAACTGGGCAGGAGAAATGCAGGTGTATCATAAAGCTGCATTTGAGAGAACAGAGTGGCAGGAAGGCTCTAACTTGGTTAATGGGGAGAGGAGGAAATAATCTGAAAAATCTTGAAATGTGTGCAGAGGGCAAGGTTACCTGAAATTTGAAATGTGGAGAAATAGCCCAGAAAGCTTAAAGACATCATCCTGGGTTGAAAGTATAAATAAACTGAGTAAATGGTGCCAGCTGTTCACTTGAGCATAAGCAGGGCAGGCTCCAGTGGCTGCTTGGTGGAGAAGAGTAACTCTGCAAAGATTTCATTTTAGAAGTATCTACAAAAAAAGAAAAGAAAGAAAAACCAAAACAACAAAAAAAAGAAGTTAGAGGCTGTGCTCTTTTTTATGGCTGACATTTTAAATTTTGAAATGTCATCATCCAGAATTCACCCCAGCAAGCGCAGGGCGTGTTCCTGCCAAGCTTTGCCAAGCGCTGCTTTGGTGCTTTCTGAAAGTGAAAATATCAGCCTTTTTATTGCCCTGGCTGTTCAGGAACGTGATCCTGGCAGCAGTTCCCTTTTCCCCATTTTAACCTTTTTTTTTCCTTAGCTCTGAAATTGCTGGTAATGTTTTTGTAGCTGGTGTCCTGCTCTCAAATCTACATCGTGTCACATCTCAATCACACAGACCCCCAAAACCTGTGTTTAGCAGTGGCATGACCATAAAACTGGGGACTTTCAGGTAAACTCTGCCTGGCAGTTGCTGTGTATTCACAGCTGATGTAGCCAAGTTTATGGCTGTGAGTGGAGCAGGGTTAAACACTGATGTGGTGCTGAGGTTGTTCAAGCAAGAGTGGAGTGAATTAAACAAGGCAGGTAGGAGGGAAGGGGAAGAAATGGAGAGAGACATCACCCTAATCACAGTAATGCAGTCAACGTCTCTGTCCCTTTGCACTATTATAGTTTAAATTAATAACATCCATTTTACTAAATATGGTGGCAATTATGCTTGATCTTTTCATGGAGCTCAGTGGAATTACTGTCACTGAAACCACTTACAGTTCGGGCTGTTCAAGATTGCTGGGGTGTTGTTTCCATCCACAATAACCACAGTGGCTTGGGGCTTGGATGGAAATTATATTGAATAGCTTGTATTTAGAAAGCTTTTAAGTCTGCTGTGGTTGAGAGGCCCCTGGTTATGCACATCCAGCCCTGAGGCTTTATCATTTCAGCCTCTCTTGTCCTGCCACTTGAATTGTATTGTGCCCTTGTGAAAAGCGACACATGGTATAAAGAACACAGGGAAAGATGGATGTTTAAAGCTGCAGGATTTTTATTTGAAATGAAGAAGGAAACACAATCAGAGCGCCCCACTGAGATTTCCCATCCAAATCACTTTAAACTAGAGGTGCAAGTCCCTTAAAAATTAATTTGCTACAAGTGTCATTCCTGCAGCAAAGTTAGCACTGGTGTCTCTCCCAGGAAATGTCTCACCTTATTGCAGCTGGAAGCCCTGTGGTGGCTGGGATTTTGTGCCACTAGTCTGGAGTGATGGGCTGCCTGTTCAGAGGAAGTCAGGTTTCCTTTGAGGCAGCTAATCTCCATGAATGGAGTTTTTGTTAGCTTTTAACAGGGATTAAAGAATAGGAGGGATAAGTCCACTGTGAAGTGATACGTTATTGGATGTTTGCCTCATTTAGTTGGTTGAAACTTTCCACCAGGAAGAGAAAATATCAGGGGAAATTTCTGTGAAAATGTTGCATTTGCATTGTGCTACCAAATGCTTCAGATAAAAACATGCAGCTTTAGCTATCAATCTATTTTTCTGAGATTAAAAAGGACTCTTTGGAGCCTCTCCTCGGGTCCAGCCCAAATGGAAAGTTTTACCATTTCTAATGTATTTGTCATTATAGGAACAGGCCCATTCCAAAGCACAAGTCATGTGCATCTTTGCATGTAACAGGAATTTAAAATTGCATTGTACTCTTACATTTTTTCCCCATTCAAAGGCTTAACCACTGATAGGAGATAGAGCCCTCCAAAACCTTTATTGCTAAATGCATTATCTCCCTCTGAAGCAATGTATGTCCTTTGGTCTTTTAAAAATTTCCTCATAATGCAGTCCCTGAAACATCTTGAGGCAGGCTCACGATGGAGAGCAAGAGAGTAATTATTTGTGGGTGGTGCTATTTTTGCTGAAGCTTGGATTGTAGCTGAAAAAAAGGTTGCTGTTAGAGCTTCTCCCACACTCCCTTAGCTGCAAACCCCACACCAGGGCTGGATCTCTCCAGGGCGGCTGCCTTAGAGCAGGGAGTGACCTCCCACACCAAACCACAGCCTGGTAATTTTGTCTTCACCTGGGTCCTGCTCTGGCCCTGGGCACTCAGTGTCACTGCTGTCATGGATAAGGAGACACTTCAGCAGGTTTGGTGATTCTGCAGATGATGTGTAGCTGCAGCCTGAGTGGGATAAATGATGCTGGTCGTTGTTGGGTGCTGTTCTCACCAGCCTTTGGCCACCCTGAGAGCAGTAACTCCTGGGGACAGGCACTGCTGGAGGAATTCACTTTCTCCTCCCTTTTTGTGGGTTATGAGGGCGAGCATGGAAGTGAAGATGGACAAATCCTGCAAAGTAAGAGTGTGCCAGAAACCTCAGAAAGGGCAGATCTGAGCAATCACTGTCCACTGTGTTTGTCAGAGAAGGGCTAAGTGGACAGCATTCACACCTGGATCCCTCCCCAGGCCAGGGCTTTCCCTGAGCTGTGACCCAGACCTTGGTCTGCATCTGCCCTTTGTGGTAGTTTGGGAGCAGGGAAGGGATTATCCTGCTGGATCTGGATTTTGCTTGTGGCTTTGTTTATTTTTTTCCCACCCCGTATTTGAATTAGTTTTCCTGCGAGCAAATGCCAATAGAGTTGTCAATATTCACCCAAAAAAGCTCCATATATATATAGAGCCAACAGCAAAACAACATTCAGTGAGAGTCAAAGGAAACCTTGTTCATCTACAGCAGCAGCATAAAAGGCATGACCCCTATGCTACAGCAGTTTTCATCTGTGATGGGAAAACACCTTGTCTGACCTCTGCTCTGAAAACCACCAATGACCTTGATTGTGTAAACAGGACAAAATGAATTTAAAGTCTTATCACAGTTCTCATGACAAAATCCAGATTTGTTTGGCTTTTTTTTTCTTTTTAATTTATGTATGTGTGTGGTTGTGTGGGAAAATATAAAGCTTTTTTGTATCAAATAACATCAATCCTTGCACACTCTATGCAAAATTTTGTAAGCATTGCAATAATGCTATGAATTACACAAGGAACTATTTTAACTTTATTACACTTTCTGTATAAAAAAAAAAGTTTGTATTTAAATGATTTCAACTGCAATCTTGTAAAATATATTAATAAAATAATGATTGTTAAGAAGGAAAGAGATGTTGGGGTTTTTTTGTTGATCACTGTAGTGATCTGTTTCACAGGAGCAAGTACCTGGATGTATTTATGCCAAAAATGCTGCAGAAGATGGAATGAGAATTTCTGTGAATTGCTGTTGGAAGAAAACCTGTAATCAACAAAACAAAGGATTTTGTCTTTGGGGAAAGTTGAGTCTTCTTTATAATTGTAGAATTTCTCACCCTTATCCTGGCATTAGAGTCTCAGAGCCAAGATGTGTTGCAGGCACTGAGGGGCTGCCTGAGCATCACAAACCTCTCAAAGGGCATCCCTTGCTGGTAAAGAGGATCTGGTGCTGCTTGTGCTCCAAACCAGCAGGAGCTCAAGGTTTTCCAAGAGTCACCAGAGCTGGGTACACAAATCCAGGAACAGATCCCCACCTGGATCAGTGGAGGGAGCAGGAGCTCGAGTCTGCCTGGGAAAAAATAATAATCAAACAAACAAACAAACAAAAACCAAAAACAAAGCAACAACAAAAAACTAAACACCAAAACCAGCAGCCTCTGGACCAAGTCACAGAAAACCTCTTGGAAACCTCTGGCTGCTTTAATGATCCATCATTTTTATTTTAATTGGCCAACTAATCAGCTGCTCATTGGTGACTGCACATAGCAGGCAATCATTTCTGAGGGCATTTTGCAGGAGCTGGGTTTTAAATATGAATTTGTTTGCCCTGGATTTTGTCAGTAAATGAGAGCATTGATTGAGGCTCATTATCTGAACAAATTGCAGGATTGCAGTCCGGGTGGGAAGTTGTTTGTGCCTTCCAAACCCCTCAGAGAGAACAAGCCCAATCCCAAATGGGCACAGCCACAATCCAGGCTGGAGGAACTCTTGTTTACCAGTTTGCAGGGGATGCTGTTTACCAGGCTCCACATAAGTTCCCTCAGTTCTGTTGGGTGGGCACACACATTCTTCTGGTCTCTCACTTGGGTCTTGGACTGTTTGTCCTTTAAAAAATAAATTTAAAAAAAATTAAAAAAAAAAGAGAAAATATATCTTTCAGTGGAACTTCAGCTGCAGTTGCTGGCCTGAATTTGGAATTTCCAGCAAACTGACCATGAAATAATTCATGAATTAACCCCCACCAAGAAGCACATTGGCATTGTGTGAACTGGTGACCAGCAGCAGCCCTGCCATGGCAGCAGTGCCAGGACCTTCCCCAGCACTGGGAAACTCCTCAGCACCTGCCTCTCAATGGGGTGGGACTTTAGCAGTGGGGAGTTGTGCAGCTCAGCCTGAGCAGCAGCATTTTGCAGTACCCCCTGCTAGAAATGCTGGTGGGTATCAACAGCAGCAGCATCTTCACCATTTTGAAAGTCTAGGAAGCCAAAAACAGGATTTGGCTTCCAAGTATCTTGCCCTTCACTTTTTAAGAAGTACTTCCTAATTTCTTTCTTGCTTTCTTTTCTACCTCTACAGGTGATTGTTTCCTTTTTTTATCCTAAATAGCAAAGATAAACAAAAAAGAATTACCAAATAAAGAATCATTAGGATAAAATGAGTCCATTTCATACTCTGTAAAATGATAACAACTTCCACAGCTTAAAATTTTATGTGCAGCTGGGTTTTCATATTTTTCATCTGAGTTCAGTACAGACAAGTTGTTGCTGCTGAAGTTCAGCTGTTAAATCTGGGTGATTATTTTTTATTTTTATGAACACTGGCCAGAAAATCAGCAAGGAGAACTATCTGTTTTTAACAGTTTTTCTCCAGTGTTATGACCTTGATTCTTCTCTCCTTAAACTGAACTGAAAAATCTTCCTCAATTTAGTGATGAAGGTTCAGACCTAAATAGCTCCAGTGCCAAATGTATCCCAGAGGAAAATTATATGGCCTCATTTAATAGAGAAAAAGCATGAAGTCAAGCCAGCAGCAAGAACTTGGCTCTTTTCTGCAGTCATTTCAGGATAAAAAGCAGAGTGTAAGTAGTCTTTAAATATTTGATTCACACTATTGGACTATTGTAATCTACATTACTGATATGATCTGCACTTATTAAAATGGGGGTTTGTGAATAGCTGTGCACGTAACAGCTCTGCTTCAGGCCATCACACAACCAGGCCTGTGTATCACCAGCTCTGGTATTTTCCCTTTCACACCTACGTGGGCATTTTTTAAACCCAATTTCTGGCTTTGCTTTCAGTCTCCTGAAAGCACAGCAGTGCAGGCAGAGAACCAGCACTGCCTCCTCACTGAGGAATGCACATCCCCATCTGCTTGGCTCCTTTCACTGGGTGCCTGTGGGGAGGGGAGAGGCACAGAACACCCCTGGTATCTCTGGAATAACCTCCTTTGGTTTGGTTTGCTGTTCCCCTCACTGCAGCAGAGCTGTCACCAGCCCAGACTGGACCCCCATTCCCACCTCTCATCCCTGCACACTGCCTGGACCTGGCAGTGCTGGCTTAATGGTTGTGCTTGGTGATTTTAGAGGTCTTCTCCAACCCTAATGATCCTCTGAGAGCCCTATTCCCATGCCACCCCCTGATTCAGACTGGAATCAGGAATATTTTAAATGCCAGCATAACCCACAAGTACACAGGGGACAGTAAGACTGCAGTGCTGCTTGGTATTTCAGAATGTTTTAAAACAAACAAAAAAAATACATTACTTGGCCTAAACTCTACCTGCAACGTGAGTTCAGCAGCTGAGAGCCGCAAGCCAGCTGAAGGATTTTACTCACTGGATGTGAGTCTTGCATCTGCTTTGCCAGATTGGGAAGACAAGAAAACAAACAAATGATAAGACAAAAAAAACCCAAACAAAGTCCTTTTTGCAGTTTTTACCTATTTATCCAGGGTTTAATGCTTTTGTGGGAGCAAATTAAGGAGGTCCCAGAGCTGAAATAAGCAGTGACACTGCTTGGAGGTGACACTGGTCCCAGAGAGAGCTGTGTTTGCTGTAAGGCCCACCCAAAAAAACACAGCCTGCCTTAGGAAACCAGGGAGATGAAAAACTTCTCATTGCTGTCCAGCATCATCAGGTTTAGGAATAATAAATGCCTGATTGGGAAGTGTGAGTGCATATGTGTGTGTATTCATGGGACAGGGGAAGGTGCATTTCGGAATAATTTGTTATTTTTCTGTCAGCTGTAACTATTCCCAAAAATTATTTGGATATTACAATAAACCCCAATCTCAAAAGAGAGTTTTTGCAACACAATAATCCTGAACCATAATAGCGAAATTTAAAAATAACTATCATCTGCTGGAAATACATTAAAACATCTATAACAGAACCAACAGGCTGCTGTGGGAGCTCTGCACACACACACAAGATTAACACAGAAAAATGAAAGGAGAAAAGCACTGCCACTTCTAAGAAAACCCACAACCCACCACCTACACGATGAACTTTTAAGCACAGAGTGCAACATCCAATGAATTATTTATGAATTAATTTCCAATGAGCAGTTTAGCAGTCAAAGGAAACACAAACAGGCAGCACAGCCCTGCCTGGGGTGACAGCAGGGGACACAGGAGTGCTGTTCCTGTGGCAAGGAGACATTTAGCAGTGTGCATGATGAGTTGCACACTAATAAAGTTTAAAACAAAAATCCAATTCCTAGCTAACACCAGGCTGTGCAATATCCCAACACAGCCTGTGGGATGTGCAGGTGGCACATGCCCAGGCTGTGCCAGGTGACAGCACTTCACCCCAGCACATTCATTTTCTGCTAAACTAAAAGACAAGTACAATGAGCTGCTGCCTAAAGGTAACGATGGGACAAAGAAATCAGGAGATATAAAGGCCACATCCTGCTTTTAAATTAATTCTTTATAGCCAGGCTGTAGAAGTGTTCCTGCCTGGCACTGGGATGGGCTCTGCACTGAGGGCTCCACACCAGCAGTGGCCTTTAGCATGACATTAAATTAATGTTTTGTGGGTCTTTTTCCTCCTCCTAGGCTGAGATGCCTCATTTGACTGTGGCTGCAGCTGAGCCCCAGTCCTGCTGCTGTCACACACTGCATGCCAGGCTCTCACACTGCTGAGAGCCTTCTTTCCCTAACACCAACAGGGAGCATGGGCACAAATAAACTTGGGTGGATTCCTGAATTGCATTTGGTAGCTCCTGGGGCAGGGACAGGGGAGGTGTGGCAGCTAGGAGGAGAGCAGAGGCAGGAGAGGCTTGGGAGAAGCCAAAAGCAGAGCAGGGCTGTTCTGGGCTGTTCTGGGCTTGCTGCAGCTCCTGTGGCATTGCCAGCCGCAAGCTGTGCTGGGTCACAGTTACCTGTGCAAACACAGCAGCAGCACTTCTCATACAGCTCCTGCCTGCACTTAGAAGAGGTTAAAAATGCTCTTTTTTTCATTCATTTCCAAAGCAACACCAGAGTCCTGCGCAGTTCCAGGAGAGGGGCTGAGATTGCTGCTCCTCTTGGAGCCCACGCTGCTGGGCATGGCTTAGCTCACTTCTCACACTGGCTTTTATAATGGTCATTTCTGTGATATTCCAGAAGCCCAGCATGGCAGTGCACAGCCAGCCAGGCGGGGAAGGGGTTTGTTTTTTTTTAAGCAATGCCACAATGGAAACCCTGCCTCCAGAGAGCCAGCATTTTTCTGTGGGAAGAGCAGCATCCCATTCCTTGGGAAGTCTGACCCACAGCCGTGTAAGCTCTGCATGTTGAGGTGAAGCCAAGATATTTCACCTGAGAAGTTGCCCTTTATCCTGTCTTCCACCAGAAAGACTGAAGGCAAAAGCAGAAAGATGCAGTGATTGCTTAATGACTGAACCAGGTGAAACATTTAAGACACCTGCCTGGTTCAAATCCTGTTCCACTTTGGCTGCTGTGAGAATGGTCACTGTTCCCCTCCCAAAGTGAGCAGACCAGGCAGAGCACCCAAGAGCAGCAGGATGATGGGATTATTTTCCTGCTTTCTCTGCCTTTTTCTTTTTTTCTGTTTTCTGCATTGACTTCTAGACCTCAAACCTTTTTCACATCCATTAAATCAAATACTCGAGTGAGACAAACCTGATGAGCACAAAGTGCCAAGGGAAACCTGGGGTTTTCTTCCATTTTTGCAGGACAAGGACACTACAGATAGAATTTTTATCACAGAGAGGCAGGAACACCATGAGCCAGAAGGAGGCTGGTGGAGCCAGTGTGAGAGATGTGTGGACACAAGCACCAGGTTCCTGCAGTGACTGATGGATCTTGATTGTCACTTCTTTCCCTCTCACTCATGAAGACTTTTGTAGCACCTAACAAGTGTCTGCCTGGAGTTTGGAGATGTCATTTGTTCCTGATGTGAGCCACTGCCTCCATTTGAAGACATACCCACTGCCATACTTCTTTCTTTCTCCAAGATGATGACGGAAGAGAGCAAAAATGACAGCAGAAATATTGAAAGTTCTGCAACCCTAGGGCAAGTTCAGTCAGTTCTTGCTGAAATCAGTAGGTGTTCTGTCCACAGACAGATTTTCACTCACGTTTTTAAGAGATAGAACAGGCAGCTTAATGTGAAAGGGCCAAAGTTTGGCATGATGTGAATGACAGTTTGGATCCAGAGTCAACCGTAGGCAGATTTGGCTCAGGAGAGTTAATGTGAGCCACTCCCTTCCTGAGAAATACAAGGGTAAAACAGCCACCAGGGCCAAAAGAGAAAGGCTAAAAATACATAAATTAATTAATAATAACAATAAATATCATCACCATCTGAGAGCTACTAATCTCAGAATTATACTCTCATTCCTGCTTTGCACAAGAACTGCCAGGAGGAGTTTATGATGAGCCTTAGAAGGTGCAGGAATGGAGATGTCAGGCAATTCAGGGTAAACAATTAGATAAATTACAGTTGAGTTATTTGCAATTAAAAAGCATTTTTCAGCTAATAAATTCCATTAACATTGCATGGCCTCTATAAAGTGACCCCTAACTGCATATTAAAGAAGGACCTGTCTTTTTACGTTTTCATCTCACCACATAAAAAATAATTAGGTGAGGAGCACATTGCCCAGGCCAGCCCAGCAGGCTGAGAGCTCTCCTGCACATCGTACAGCCCTTTGGGCTGCAGGGGAAACCTGGATGCAACAGGAAAAAATGCAGCATGCTTGAGACCACTGGGAAAGAGTTCCTCCATCAGATGCAGAGCTGAGCTGGTGCTGCAGTAACTTTGGTGTTGTGCACCAGGAGCCACTGCCAAGCTGCTGTAAAGTCACAGGGACTCCAGCAGATACCTGAGTGCAATTACTCACTCAATTTATGAAAGCAGTTAGGACTTCAGGGTGTTGTTATTTTACTGTCGACACCTGCACCTGAACTAAAACATGAAATGCCATGGTGCCAATGCCTAGGCTGCAGATCCAGAAACACTCCAGCAAATCTAGAAGCAATTGCTCTTCAGATGTAGAAAAGAATTGACTCCCTGCAGGATTTGGCAGTGGAGTGACACTGGAACTGTCCTGGCTTCTTTGGGCTTGCTCTGTGCAGAGATTAAGTCCTATGTAATGATCTTGTGAAATGCTCAGTTGGCTGCAGTTAGATAAATGGCCCATTCTAAATGATCCTTGCTGAACTGCAAAATCTAGCAGGCTGTGATTTCTCACCTAGGGTTTTTCTACACCCCTCAAGATTTCTAGCTGTTGGAATTTATCACATCCATGAGAAATTAAACACGGTGCATGGCTCTAGTGGCAATTTCTCTGTCTTCCCTCAACCCCAGGAGCCAAGTGGAGTCTCACTTCTTGTAGGGGAAAAGGCAGCAGAGAAATGAAAAAGGATTAAAAAGAAAGACTCTCAAATGAATTTAAGCTTTTCCTTTTCTAGCATTAAGGACTTCACCCAGCATTCAGATAGAAGATTTTTCTGCCTGGAGTGAGAGTTTAAAAGTGTCAGAAGAAAAAGAAGGTCCCTTCAGCCATGCCAGGTGTTTTAATCCCAAAGACAAGGTGTGCTGGAGGACTTGGGGGTGCACATGGAAATCAGAGGTGGGGTGGAAAAAACCTTTGTCGTACTTAGGTTCCAGACCACACCAAGGCACTTCAGTTCTGGGCTGGGAAAAGGCTGCACAAATCACACAGGAGGTGCTGGCAATTCACTCACTGGAGCACAAGCTCTGCCAATGGCATCATTTGGATGTTTAAAGCCCTTGGCTCTAATTGTAGCACTTCCATGCTTGAATAAACAGTACTGGGATTACAGTCATTGTGGAAAATGGGATGGATTACGTCCCAGCTCGCCTGAGAGGGGAAGCCAGTCCTGGCTCTGCTGGGCAGGGAGCTGGCAGCCAAAGCCTCTGACATCCTGAAAGCTCCCTGCTCTGATTTCCCTCAGGATGAGAGGGCTCCCCAGGGGCAAAGGGAGGAGCTAAGGCAGGCTGAAGCATCCCTTCTGCAAATGCTCATTTAAAGCCAGCTTTGCCCAGCCCAAGCTGATGGACTTGCAGTCAGTTCTGCAGGGGGGTGGGAGCCAAGGACCCCTCTGTCCCCCCAGAAGGGAGCAACACTCCTGGGGACAGGAATATTTCCCACTCAGGCAAAGAAATACCAGGCTGGGAATCTGGCTAGAGCAAGACTGGGCTACCAAGACACTCAGGTCTCACTCAGATTATCTCTTGCCTTGTGGTATTCATTGTCCATAATGTGTTCAGTGAATTCCAAGTAGATGGATGAATCCTGTCACACACAAAGCCAGAGGCAATGCTTGGAGGCCTGGACCTCCAGATCTTCATCTTTAGAGATAAGCAAGTTTTGAGTCTTTAGAAGAAACACTCTGACTGCTGCTAATTATTACTGAAGCCCTGAACATCTGCTGCTGCTGCATGGCAAATGTGAAGGCAGTGTCAAAATGGGATAACAGGGTTAGAGGACAGGCAAATATCACCATTGTCATGAGAATTGGTGTTTTGCTTGGCTAGTCTGTCTAACATGCCCAGAAAGATAAAATTGTATGGAATGTCTCCCTGGAAAGACAGTTCCTTTCCTTGTTAATACTGAGAGTCAAAAGTTAAACACAACAGACAAAATACATCTAGAATTAATACAACATTGGAGCAACATCCAACATCAAACCATCCTGAGCTCCTGTTTCCTTTCCCCTTCTGGCTATGTGGAGAATTCCTTGTGCCCTTGTGCTGGAGAGAAGTGAGAAGGCAAGAAGTCAACTACAACAACAGTACTATCCTGAAATAACCATGACTTCTCAAACAGTGGGAGAGCTGGAGGCCTCCAGCATTCAGGCTTGGCTCATTCCAGAGGAAAGAAAATAAATGTACAACAGAGCAGTAGTAGGACAAACCAGCTCTTTTTAGTACCGTTTTTGAGGAGAATTGAACATTAGCTTGAGTTTAGCTCCTGTCTCTAAGAAACTTGGGACTTTCCCCAGAAGAAAGAGCATTTGAGGAGATGAGTCCAAAATCTTGGGTGCAGGAGATGCCCCATCCAAGACTGCTTTGTTCTGCCTTTCTGTATCAAATGTTACTGCACTTCTGGTTTTTCCCTGGAGCACTTCCCAAGGTGGAAGCTGACACTGAGGAACAAACACAGTCATGCTTTGCACACTGGTAATGAGATGCCAGGCACAGGGAGCACCTGGCAGGCAATGTTCTCCAGGTCCCTGTTAATTACCAGTGTTTGCTCAGCAAATAGTTGTTAAAATGCCTCAGTGCACCAACTTTTCTGGGACCACTTTGCATTTCCTAGATGTTCAGCTGGCAAGAGGCTGACAGATATATTCCTCTGATTATTTTCCCTCTAACTGGCAGAAGTTTGGAGAGGTTGATTTGACATTCCCTGCAGTAGATTCTACAGCCATCAGGTCACACACCTCTGAGATGCAAGCAGTTGCTTTCAAAAATGATAAAGGCAAGCAAGTAACATGAATTTAATGTAGAACCAGCATTTTTCCACCCCCTGGCTGGATGTGAAACCACTGTGAAGAGCAGCACACAGGGATTACTTTGGTTGTACAGATCCTAATCCTGAGGCTCATCCAAGTGAGTTCACCTTGCTCTAACCCAAGAATTAAGAGAGATCTGAGTCACCTCCAAGGCAGAAATAACATCTGACATATATTTAGGTAGGACAAAAGAGCTGAACTTCTCCATTCAGGGCTTGTCTCTGCCAATACCTCCCACTCATCTGTCAGGGCAGCCACAGCTGGGCACAGACCTGGAGGAGCTTCCTTGCAGGGGGAAACTTTTAATATTCAGCAAAGAACCATCACTTCTGGCTTCTCACTGCAAAGTGGAACTCCAGCCAAACTTGCAAATTTTCAGTCTTATGATTAAATTAGGCAGAGCAAACTATTTGAGGAAGATTGACTTTGGAACAAATGCATGAAGCCAGGGTCCAGGAAAACTTGTTCTTAGAACAGTTCCACATAAACCATTCAGTATCTCTGTTATGGGATGTATTTCATGGGACATTCTTCTGTAATATGTACTGAAATAATTAGCACAAAGAAGTTTCAGATAACCTGAATACTGAACCCTTTTCTAGTTCTAGTCCAGTATCTCTCATTTTAGGAGAAATGCACTCTTGCAGCCCTCTTGCAGAGGTCATCACAGAATTTTCTATTTGCATCCTACACCATGCAGAAGTTGTTTATCTAAAAGGCTTGGACAAAATGTGGGAAAAACAGAAGCTCAGGGAAAGAAGAAATGAAGCAGAACCCTCATGTCATCACTAGAAGATACCTACAGCAGTTTCCTTTTGCTGAAGTCTTGCAGCTCGTATTGAGTTTTGAGACACCTAAGAAGTGACAATCTGCTTCCCCAAGTCTGTCTACAGGCTTTTATACTGGAGTCTGGCTGAAACTTATAAAAGAAACCAGAACCACTATGAAATGAATGATTCCTGATACCATGGAAGCTGACCTTCTACCTTAAGCAGGAAGCCTGTCAGACCATATAATTTTAGCTGTCATCTAAAACCCATCAAGCAGCGACTTTAACTTCTGTACACTGCTGAAAAGAGAAGGATGATCCCTCTTATAAAGCTGAACTTTGGTTTCTGAAAACTCATGCAGGTTGCTTTAATGTACAGGTCAATGCTTCCATTTTCTGGATGAGCCTCAGCACCTCTGCACTGAACAGAGTCTTTGATCTGCTATTCAGCTCTGTGAAACCAGAGCACCTCATTACTCCCCCCAGAGCTTCCTAAACAAAACTGAAGATGATCACAATTCAGCACAGTGTTGCATTTCAGTGCAGGTGGCATTTTAATGGCTGAACAGCTCGATTAGCACTTAAGAGCAGTTGTAAGCAAGTGTTCTCACCAGAAATCTTACAAGCATTTGTAGGCTCTGCTCTGCAGAGGAACCTGCTAGCAAAAGCTGCAAAACTTTGTCAGGCATTGAGTGGTGCTGGGTAAGTAATGGATGGAAGATCCCAGTCCTGAGAGCAGCAATGAAGGGAGGAGGTGGAGAAGCTCTTGTCCCAGATGGCTGAGCTCCCTTTTTTCAGAGACACCAATGAAGAAATGTTGGGAATGCTGTCCCACTCTGAGGGGATTATCTACATTTTGGTAGGCATGCAGTGACTGCCTTTACTGCACTTTGATTTCTTCTTTGGGCACATCAGCCCAGTTCCCTCACAGACACATTAATTTACCTGAGATATAGTTCAGAGAATAAAGTTCCCATCAACTTTGGCCTGTCATGGAAAGATCAGAGGTTTAATCATTCAGACTCCCTAATCACTGTCTCCAGATGTTTTAAAAAGAGAAAAGAAAACTCATAGTCAAGAACAGTTTTGTTAATCTTACCTGATTGTTATCTGGGTAAAAATATAAAAGATAATTCAAAAAATCAGTTTCTGTCCCCTGTAATTAGTGCCTGGGGTACAGATCTTCAGCAAATATTCAGAGCAATGAAACATTTATAGATATGCTGCCTAGGTTTACCTACAGATTTTCTAGCCATGTTTCAGAAACAGCACCCAGGTCTCATTAGGCTACTCTGAAAACTCATGACCTGCACATCTTTCAAAGTATCACATAAAAAATTCCTTCAAATCATAGAGCAGATGTGGTAGAGTAGTGTATATTGTCTGGATTTCCAGCAGTAAGTAAGATTTCATAACCACGCCACAATTTGTAGCTGCAAAATTTCTGTTGACTTCAAACAAAAGAGAATTTGGATCTCTGATCATTTCTACAGCAAATGTAAAATTCCTGCAAACGAGCACCTGTCTAGGAAAAAGACTGCTAAAGATATCTGGCTTGGTGTTTGGTTCAAAAGAAAGCTACAGGTGAAAATCCTTCTGGCTTGCAAAATACATTTAACTGAACCAATCTGTCATCTCTGCATCCTGCTTTATCTAACCAGTCTCTGTTAGCACTCATCACCATGGTATCTGAACCTCTGCTGCAGGAGGTGTTATTCCAATTATTTTAGTGTAGCTGCTGACATGTAACCAAGAGCAAAATGTGAGGTTCTGTTAGAAAAATAATGCTCCAATTAGCTGCTCCTTCTTCATCTAACAGCACAGAAAGTCCCACTGTGAAGGATTGTTTCCAGAGCTTGCTCCCTGTGGTACTTTCTCCTCCTCTCTCTCATTGTTGCCTCTGCAGTGTTGACACAGGAGTTTGGCAGTCCAGCCTGAGCCACATCCCAGAGCTGGAGCTATTTTTGATACTAAAATCGTAATTATTTATGATACTCAAATTACAGTACTGATCAAATACTGATCAAACACCTCCCAGGTACAGTAGCCACTGCTGAGCTGAATCTCTTGCCTCTCCTGTGCTGACCCAATCTACGCAGGAGACAGAGAAAGCATTTCTTATGCATCTTGACTCCTTTAGAAAGCAAAAGCTCCTGAGAAGAAGAGCTGTAAATGTACAGCAGAGTCTGAGGAAGCTGCTGCTTTGTGATCACGTACAAACTGCTTCTCTCTCAGCACTTCTCTGGGATTGGGAATACATTTCATGACTGACAAAATACTTCATCCAGACACAGCATAAGAAAGAATTATAAACAACTTCAGAGACTGTTCCCAAGCTAAATCCTTGTGTGTCTTCTAGCCTAAAAGTCAGATATCTTGCTTAAAATTGGGATAATCAGCACTTCAAGCTTTTCACTGTGGACCCTCCTATCCCACCAGCAGCTGCAGTTGCTTGTCAAGCTTGAAAGCAGCTGTTGGAAACCACTTCCTTCCACTTCAGCTCTTATTTCCCAGAAAATGAACCAATAAGGAGATAATAGATCTGAAGAATAATGTCTCACCCAGCTGCAAACAAATCTTCTTCTTGACTTACATCCCATGTGATGGTGAACACACACTGCTGCCTTCCCCATGCTAAACCAGCATCCAAGGGAGGAGTGGATCTGATCTGGGGAACAAAATATGTGGTTTCTTAAATTAACCTGACTATGAAGACAAGACTTGGAGGTGCTGAAGGTCATTACCACCTGGTCTTGTGGTAATCTTGCCTATACAAAGAAAAAAGAAAAAAAAAGAAAAAGAAAAAAAAAAAAGAGTTGTGATCACTTGAAAAAATGTTACAGCAGAGCTCCTTAAACTTCAGCCCCAGTCACTGACACCTGTGATGGATCTCAGCTTTCCTGGGGATGGTTGAGCACCTGCCTGTAGGAACTGATGAAAAGATTCCTTGTCTTGCTTTGCTTGCCTGCTCAGCTTTTATTTTGCCTATTAAATTGGCTTTTATGGGTTTTTTCCCTTTAACCCTTCTGATTCTCCCCCCCACCCCATCCCTCTGGAGGAGGAATGAGTGGCTGAGTGAGGCTGAGTTGCCAGCTGGGGTAAAATCATGACACAGGAGTTGGGAAGGTTGGGGTTTAGGTTGTTGGGGTTTTTTAAGGAAAGGTTTTTCCTTCTCTCAACAGAATAAAATGCCTTTTCATGACAAACCAGCACTGGATACCTGCATGTGCACACACTCAGACATTGGTACTACACCTCCAGGGCTGAGATCCACCTATGAGGAAACACTTGCAGAGTTCTCCAGTCAGACTCTCAGCAGAAAAGCAAATAAAATTTGTTTATTCCTAAGAGGTGGGACTCAGCCTGATCACTGTGAGTTGTCTGAACAGGCCCAGGGAAGAGTACAATCCCAATTCCTGCTGTAACAGAGCTGGAATCTGTCCCTGACCATCCCTCTTTGGGGCAGTGCTGTCACTAGCCCCGTACAAACCCTCATAAAACACAGAAGGTGATAACGAGGATCTTGGGAAAAGAAGAATAAATTCTGCCAGCAGCATGAGCCATGCTTGCAAAGCCTGGAGCATCAGGATGGCCATGGCACACCTGCTGTGCCCCCATCCCTCCTGAGGGACCACAGCAAAGCAGCTCTGGTGTGCCCGGCTGCTCCTGCCACCTCCACGGGCTGCTGGTGCTGAGCAGCGAGCACCTACAGCAGAACCAGTTCTGTTTAATGTGCCATCTGAAAAAGGAACTGCTTTGAAGCTTTGTAGATCATCACAAGCAGAAGAAAGGATTAGCTGGTGGTTTTGTGAATGAGGTGGATTAGGAGATATGCTGGATACAGCTTTACTGGCTTACAACGAGCCGGCGCTTCGGAATCTCTGATTTTTTGCTTTCTCTTTTTGAAAACAAACTAACAACAAACCTGGAACATGTAAGGGCTAGATGCTGATTCTGTCTCAGGCAGCAGCAGACATTCCTTTCCCCCAGCTCTCTGCTGGTACAGAATGTGTACCTGTGACACCTTTCTTGTACTCACTTTGCTGAGGATAACACCCTTAAAACTCAGAGTGTGTTAAAGGAAACATCCTTAGAACTCAGAATATTAAAACAAACATCAACCCCTCTCTACAGCAAGATCCACCCCAGAACCTCACAGCATAAAAAGCTCTCAAGGTATTGTGAGATTAACTAAGACATTTTGACTCACTGAAAACTCCCCCTCTCCAATGGCTCTCAGGAAAGTAGAAAGGGGAACAAACTGCTCAGGTTTTTATACCCCTGGAGGAATCCCATGGGGATACACTTCTTTGTCAAAGCTGGACAATGAGCACAAGTGTTGGGTATTGACTGCCAGAACCACGCTAATATTGATGAAATATTTATTTCTCACACCTGATGGACAAATAGCATCCCCCACAGGATTGTGGGATTTTGCTGCCCAGGAATGAAGGTTTTACCCACACATCAGCCAAGGTCCAACCTGTTGAAGGAAAGTGCCTGTTCTATTAAAGAATTTGCTACCTGAACAACTTTTAACATATAGAGGTCAAATATCTCTCATAGGCATGAAGCTTCTTCAATAAATAATGAGCAGGAAAAAGTGACAAGCTCTTTTAAAAAGAATTTATGAAACTAAAGTGAAGGATCAAGGATTTTGCTGATCTGAATCTTTTTCAACAGCTGTCTTTTTGGTTTAAAATAAGTACAACTGACCTTGAAACCCTTCTTAAGAAAGTTTTTCCTTTGAGAAGTCACCTTCAAGTTGGCAAGAGCTGAATCTCTAAAATTCTATAGTAACACCACCACCACCTCCACTCCCCCAACTGCAATTAAATTCAGATTAAAACTTTACATAGCTGAAAGGGAAATCATATATTTTGGTTATTTATACAGCTCCTTTGGCAGCTCTGAACATTGTGGGATGATTTAGTTTTTAAACTACCAGGATTTAACTTTTTCCCCAAATAGAGAAAAGCATGGATCCAATGGCATTACAGAGCTGCAAAGATTTCAGTGTCATCACCACAGGTATGTGAATACAAGTGAAGCAAATCCCCAAACCCTGAATTCTTCTTTTTTTTATGCACTGTAGAAAGCAGATTTACTTTCCAGAATATGAAACCTGCCACCACACCTTTGCTGGGAGCCAAGGAGATAAGAAACTTTCCTTTTGGGTAAGTTGTGGGTGTTTTCTCTGACAGCCTCTGTGACTTGTACACTTGTACCATACTTAAAGTAGATAAAAGTACAAATATTTTGCATAATTACATGGATGTTAACATTCACAGTGCCTGTGGCATCAGTTCTAATTTAGCAAAGTGAATCAGTTCCTTTCTCTAACAATTCATCACTGCTGTGCCAAACAGAGAGGCTGCATCGTGCCTGGCTGTTACCACACTCCAACATTAGCAATTCTAATTGCAAAACTCTTTTAAGTGTTACTCTACTGGAAAAAAAAGAAACCCCAATCATCTTTTTAGAAACATAGAAGTTTCTCCTCCGATCTCAGCTTTGACACAACACAGGCAGAAATTGCAACAGCAGAATTGAGTTATAATCATGGTGAAAGTGCAAGACTTGCCACATTTTTCTTTCCACACCATTGCCCTGCCCTGTTGGTGTGTTTTACATGGTCACAGATGGTGTGTGCTGTTAATCTGGACCCCATTAGCACCAGGACGTGCTACCAGAGCAGAAAGTGGCTGACAGAGTTTTCACCTCAAATATTAATTGAGGCAGCAGAACAAGTTCCTAGAAAGTATGGGAAAACACCTAGAAAGCAATAGAGGAAATCCTTGAAAGTCACAGAAAAAAAATTGTTAGAAAGCACAGGAAAATTCCCCCAGAGCACCACTGAAACTTCTGGAGAGCAGCTGGGGGAAAGGCTTAGTGATTTTGACAATTCCTAGAAAACTAAGGGCAAATCATGGAAAGCACCATGTAGATTCCTAGAAAGTGATGGAGAAATCTCAAGGAAGCATCAGTAAAATTTCTAGAAAGCCACCATTAATTTTTAATTAAATCAATTTGTTAGTTTAATTTTCTAGAAAACCACCAAGATTAAAAGCACCAATTGACAAGACCAGAGGAAACAGCCTCAAGTGGCACCAGGGGAGGTTTAGATCAGATATAAGGAAATTTTTATTTCACAGAAAATGTTGTGAAATATTTGAACAGACCATCCAGGAAATGGTGGAGTCACCATCCCTGGAAGTGATCAAAAAACGTGGATGTGGCACTTGAGGACTTGGTTTAATGGTGAACATGTGCTGGGTTGATGGCTGGACTCGATGAACTTAAATGTATTTTCCACCCTAAAAACTTCTATGATTCTATGAATTGAATTCCTAGAAAGTAATATGACAATTCTTAAAAAGGAACAAGAAAATTCCTAGAATGCCTGGGGAGAATTCACAAAAAGCAGCAGGAGTTTTCCTAGAAAGCACATCTTGAAAGGCTGTGAGAAAATTTCCTACTACGTCACAGAAAACAAATCTGAAAAGCAGCTGGATAATTCCATAAAAAGTAGCAGAAAGCTGCCTAAAAGTACCAGGAACATTTCTAGAGAGATTTTAAACCAAGGAATTTCTGGAAAGCAGTGTATGAATTCCTAGGAAGACTCCAAATTGAGGAATTTCTGGAAAATCAGGGATATTGCTCTAAACCTTCTAATGCAAGGATACTTGGAAGGAACTGGGAAGGCACAGGGATTTTTTAGAAAGCTTTTGGGCACAGGGATTCCTGTAAAGCTGTTGGAAATGCCTGGAAAAGATCCAGATTGAGGCTCTGCTGGAAATCCAGGGGAGGATTCAGAGAGAAGGGATAGATTGGGACAATTCTCAAAAGCCATGGGAAATCCTGGTCTGTTTTTCTGGGAGATATTTGTTCTCCCAGTACGTTGCAGCCACCCAAACACTCCAGGGGGGAGCAGCAAAAGGAAAATCACCCTGGAGGAGGATCTGCAGCAGTCCCTGGTGGGCTCTGGTAAATATTTACCAATTTTGAGCTGAAAAACACGGGGAAAGGCAGTGGAATTCTTACTCACATCCATTTGGGGGAGGAGAATGCAGAGCTGAGAGGTTTTTGTGGCTGCTTACATGACATTAGTTCAAGAAGCCCTTTGCAGTAGCTCAAGCAGAAGAGAAAAGATCCACTCATCAGAACTTATCCTTTGTGGAGAGCCCATCTAATTCCTAATGAGGTTTCTCTGTGTCGTGCAGCTAAACAAATCCCAAAAAATGCCTTGGCAGAGGACAGCCTCCATGTGAGCACGAGCTCCTGCACCAGGGTGCTGATTAACTGCATGGCCTGATTGTGCCAATAATTAAAAATGCAGCACTGGGCACAGCCAGACATCCCAGGAGTCAGGCAGGTTACGGCTGTGGGTGCCTAAATTTTTAATCTCTTCTCTCTGTTATTTTGCTTCTCTGTGTTTGTAGTTCTATTCTCTCCTTTTGCTCTTTAAAATTATATTTTCCTTTCACTCCTTTTTTATTTGTTTGTTTTGCTTTGTTTTTGGGCAAGCAAGCCAAAAATTTGGGGTGAAATGCAAGCAGGATGGGCTGGTAAAAGGTGGTCACAGGGGATCTGCCTTGAGCCTGGTGCAATTTAGCACAATCTTGAAGTGTCCTCTGTGGATCATCTGGGAGCTGTAAGGAAACAGCTCCATCCTGGGCACACCAGCTCTGCCTCCAAATTGCTTTCTGCCACTTCTGGCCACTACAATCAACTCCTTCACCTTGATGATTTCTGTGATTCTAGCAGAGCATCCAAGCTGCTGATGAAGAGAGAGTCAGAGATTCACAAAAAGCCCAAAGGTTTGGGGCTGTCAGTCCTGAGCAGGTCTGATGGCTGTGAGGGATGAGCAGGGAAAGGGAGGGATGATCCCAGCAGCAGCCCCTGCCCTCTGCCACCACCCCACAGCCTGCCTGCAGCTCTGGGGCTGCACATCACTTTGATTTTATGCTTCCCATGTCACACCCTGTGGGTGGGGGGTTGGTTTATGGAGGAGGGGAATTGTGTCTATATTCATATATAAATTGGAAATGTATTAAGCCTGTCAGTTATCCTGGTTTATGTACATATTTTATTTCTGCTTCATATTCAGCTCTTTCACAGCCACAATATTTTGTGTTCCTTGTATGAAAATTAATAAAAAAAAAATTGGATCATCATGAAAGGCTTCATTTCCTTAAGCTAGCAGTGGTGAGAAAAAATTCCATCTGCTTTATGTCACCTCAGTTTCAATCAGTCAAAAGTAAATTTCCATCAATTCAATCCATATACTTTTCCTCTCTGTTTACTCTCCCTGTACTGCATAGAATCAAGCTAAAGTGCAGGAAGACTTTTATGGGCTGTTTAGATTAGTGCATATGGTGTTGCACAAAGACAAGAAATACATCTCACTTGCACCCTCCTGTTGTTGCTGCCCAGGGAAGCCACTGAACACATTCCACATGCCTTATTTCCCACCTGGATTTATGTTGCTTCTCTTTACAGCCTTTGAAATTTACTTATATTCTTCCCCTCAGATTGAGAAACTATTCTGCCTGCTGTTGTTACTTGCAGGCTGTGGTCACCTCTTAACATTCCCTTGGATAAAAATTCAAAACATCTCAGCTTCTTCAGCTCAGTTTTCAAGTTTTATTGTTATTTTTTAAGCCACTATGATTTATTGGACAGATTTGGCCAGGTGAAACCAACCCAAACTCTGTGTTCCCTCTCTGGCTTTTGGGATGGTGGGAAGAGAGGAACCATGTCTCTCCTTTCACCTGATAATTGCATTGCTCTCATTGCTACTGCCTGCCTTTCTCCCACTACCCTAACACAGCCCACAAGGGAAAACAAAGCTCCACCTGGATTTTAAGAAATGGAAGAAGCCTGGCTGTGCAGATTCTGCCTGGGAAATCTGACCTTCACCACCCTATAGACATCATCCCATTTTGGGAATCTTCTGCATTTCAGCTCCAGCACATCAGCCTGGAGGAGAGGAAGCACTGCCAAGGTTGGAAAATCACTGCTTAGAGGGAAATTTCTCTGTCCTAACTTAGGGAAGGTTGGGCAGCCCTGCTGGCAGATATTCTGGGGTCTGGCATTGTGGAGAGTTGCCCCTCCAAGGGATGCAAGGGATGGACATGAAAAGTGAAATCCCCATTGCAGAGCCTGGAATGCCAGACTGCTCTGCCCAGGGTCAGCTGCAAGGCCAGTCCTGGAACCAAGGCAGCCAAGCACACACCGTGTTTGTGCAAACACTGTGCAATTCATTTGCTTTTTTTCACTTGAAGCTTGCTGTTTTTTGCCAAAAAGACTTTTCTGATTTCTCTCCACGCCTCTCCCCCATAGCCATTACATGAAAGTTATTTGCTCTCAGTAATTGAGAAGGGATGGGCAGGGCAAGCAAGGCACTCACATTTTGTTCAAAATCCTTTTTGTGCCCTTCTGGTTTAGTTAAATTTGGTCAGGCTTTTCTGCTGCCCTTTGGACCATAGCAAATAACTCATCACTTCAGATTTGGGACGGTGGGAAGAGAAGGAACAGGAGTGCCACCTGCAGCAGAAAGAATAAAATGTAAGTTCTCCTGCAGGGATCCAGGTCTGCAGGTTGAGCATCAAGCAGGGATTCTCATTTGTTTCATATATAATCTGACTTTCAGGGAAATCATTCTGTGCAAAGACACAAAACTCAGTTTTAGTTAAATGTGGGAATCTCTATGTTGCCATTTTCCTGAACCTGAATGAAGGCAGATGATGGTTTGGCTTGGAAGGGGCCCTAAATATCACCCTGAAGCATTATTTTCTGCAGGCATCACTGTGATGCTTGCAGGAAATACCAAGTGAGCTCCAGCCAGCCAAGTGCTTGTGGATTTAGGATGGTGCCTGCCCAGGCCAGCTGTACTTTGTCAGTGCCTGGCTGGAGTGAGCAGAGTCCCAGGGCTTCAGTCCCTGCAGCTGGATCCTCCCTCCCTCCAGCAGCTTCTGAACAATCCCACAGTGGAGTGAAAATGAGTGTAACAATGAGAAAACCTTCCCATGATATACCTGGTGTTCACATTGTCCCTGAGGTCTCAGGTGGCTTTTTTCCATCAAGCTCTTCTCCCTCTCCAGCCTAAGCAGGGCTGAGATCAAGACCAACATTGCTCCTCACGTGTTGGGCTGTAGCAGTGTAACTTCTGCCCAGGGCTTTCAGGAGGACAAGCAAGGATTGTACTTGCAGCAGCTGCTGCTGCCTTAAATCTTGTTTAATATCAATTTGCTAATGCCAATCTTCTGATTTAGTGAAAACAGACTTACACAGTAACACCTTAGTTATGTATCCAATCAATCAGCAGGCAATTAATTAATGCACAATCACTGCTACACTCTGCACTCACGGGTAGCACAACACAGCCACAGTGAGAAAAGTCACTGGCCTGACCAGATTTTCCAGACACACCAATATAGCCTATTTTACCCTTTTTTTCTGGAGTATAAGAGTGCAGAACACTCGAGTTGCCCAATGTCCCCTCTCTGACCACAGGCTTTACAGGCAGACGTGGTCACAGACAGAATCCCCACGTGCTACTGCACAGGATTTCCACAGGCAGCCACAGCCAAACAGTCCTGGGGTTCCCCCAGCTCCAGGCTCTGCTCACAGACCTCCTGCACTGAGGCTACAGCCAGGACTCATTTTATTCACAGACCAGCACAAATCCTGCTGCAGCATTTGGGAGACAATGGGCAGCTCTCACAGGGCATCTCATGGAGCAAAAATCCCAGGAATGTGGCAGAGAGCAGCCCACAGGGAAGTCTTGTGGGAAGATGCTCTGATCTGATCACACAGGCAGGATTAAAAGCATGTGCACAGGAATATGATATCAATTAACTGCTAAAAAAAACCCAAACAACAACAACAAAAAACAAAATACAAAAGCAACTGTAAGTTTCAATAAAACATCTTCTATAAGAAAAATCTCATTTCAGTTAAATTCAGACATTCTGTGGATGCCTGCTTGCTAATGATTCCTCATTAAAGAAAAACACAGGTCATCCCATAAGCATCTTGGTAACATCTGTCTTCTAGTCTGAAAATGTCAAGATGAAGCACTTCAACAGCTTCAGCAACAGCTTTTGCACATAAATACATTCCTGTATTTATTTTGCATTATGGAAAATATCAACAGTTTCAACTGACTAACCAAACAAAAAACTAATCCAAAAGTACCACTTTATGCAGCATCAACTTCACTCTTTTAAAGCTCATTTTGAACAGGAAGAGGTATTTCAAAATCAAGTAATTTTCCAAGTTTGATAATCTCATCTTGGCCTATGCTCCTAACATGGGGAGCAAAATTCATGAGGAATTTGTGAGGGAGAACACAAATCTTGTTTAACCACCAGCCCAGTTTGAGTTCACAGAAGAAAAGCCAAACAGGGAGAAGTTTTTACAAACTCACTGAGGTGAGTATTGCAGTGCTTGCTACCCTTGTCTGGGAGAGCAGGTCAGAAACAGAGAATCCAAGAGGACATCAAGACATTTTTTCTTTAATTGAAAGATCTAATACATCAGCATTTGATGGTGATGGCATAACCTGCTGTCAAAAGCCTCCTTCAGCTTGTTGCAATGAGCCTGGGGTTGGAAACCTTTCCATGACAGCCAATCAAAAATTACTGCACATGAAACTTTTTTTTTCCCTTCCTGAAAGCATCAGAAGATCACATCCAGATTATGGCCCTTTTCCACATCCTGCAGGACTCAGGGTGTACAGCTGGGACCCTAAGATGATGCTTTAAATCTTTAACATGCTTTTCAAGCATCTGTATGGCTTTAAATGTGCCTTCCCCAGAAGCAATTTAAACTGAAAATTGCCTTGCCTACTTCACACAGATGAAGACAGAAGAAAAAAAAAAAACACAAAAAACTAAATTGCTGCAAAGAGAAAATACAAGTATGTCAATGAAATGAAAAAACAACACCAAAGTCATTGCAGATTAGTGAAGCACATCTACCAAGCTGATTTTTCTATGAAAACTTGTAAGCAAGCTGATGAATCCCAGCGGGGCTGGAGCAGATCTGTGGATCCTCCCATGGAGGAGGTGCTGGCAGGAGCAGGATGAGGCAGGGGAGGATTCATGACTCCTCTGGAATTTCATGAGTTGCAGTGTACAAATGCTGTGATGGGAGTCTGAAAGGGACCCAAACCCCTCAGCCATGAGAGGCTGAGATTGGCACGAGAGGAAAATGCTGTGTTTGGGTGTTCATGAAGAGAACTGTGAGTGGGAAGGTCTCAGCTGATGAGCAGCAGACACAGATCCCATCCTGCAAAGACAGAGCTGCACTGGCTCCTCAAGCCCAGTTTGATCACCCTGCCTTCCCACTGGACAGCCCTTTACTCCAGCATCAATGGCTCAGTTAATCCTGCAAAACAGCCAGGATGTGGCCCTAGACAGGGAAAACAAGTCAGAAAGGAGCAGAAGTGTCAGAGTGCCCTCCCAGCAGAAACTAAACCTCTGTGCCTCACCTCTCATCAAGGTTCATTATCCTGAAGGGTTGATGAAGAAGAAGGAACATTTCTGGGAGCACTGGGATGGGCCTGGCACGCTCCTTGTGGTGCCTGTTCCCTCTCTGAGTGGAACTGATTGCTGGCACTCCAGTAGGGTTTGTTCCAGCCTGGAGCCCATGCCCTGCCCTGCAGTGTCTGGGGCCACTGCAGCCCCAGAGCTGAGCCCTGCCTGCTGCCTGAACTCACTGAAGAGCCTTCCTGGCCTGAACCTGCTCCTGAATTATTCAAGAGGAGACATGGGCTCCAGAGCACACAAACAGAGGCATCAATAAGTGACCTTGGGCAGAGGCACTCTGTCACCCTCAGAGAGATCACTGCAGGTTCCGTGTCCCCAATACAGGGATATTAAAAAGATTAAAATAGAATAAATAATGCCTTCCCCACCAGTCTCCTTCACTTCATATGTTGACAATTTTCCTCTCAGCAAGGTACACTGCAGAAAGCTGGAGCTCTTCATTTGCTGACTGCAGAAACAGTAAACATCAGGAGCAAAAACCAGGGAGTTTTACATCTGCAAGCCATGAGTGACTGGGTTTTTAAATTTAAAATATAGTCTTTAATTAGTACTAATCTAGTTAGTTCCCTAGAACTAAGATGTAAGTTTGCTATAAGTCTTTCAAATGCTCCTGAAAAAAAAAATTAATGCTGCTGCTTTCCCCATGTAAGCCATCATTCTCATCTGAGTCATTACAATGTGGATGCAATCTGAGCAGTCAATGCTCCTGGTTTGAGGGTTGGCCAAGCACACATTTATCTTTTGTTGCAGAGGACAGTGGAGAAGTGGGTGGAACAGATGCACTTATACAGACTTTGCTGCCAGAAAATGGCAGACCAGCCTCTCTGACTTTGGGATTATTCTGTGCTGCTTTCCGAGATCTTGTTTTGACCAAAGTTACAAGACAACTGAGTGGTACAGTCAGAAATATCAGCAAAACAACTCCCTGCTGGACCCTCTCTTTTTCTTTATTATTCATGTATTTTTCTTGGACTCCTTTACCTTCTGCAGTGCTAAAATGCCACCCTCTGCACAAATTCAATAGCTATGCCCCGGAGCTGATGATGGAATTATCTCACAATTGCTACCTAAAGAGATTTAAATCAAACAGAATATATTGGCTGTTTTTATTCTGAGCGCAAGGGAGCCCGTTCCTGAATTTTCAATCACGTTGAAGTGGGGAATCAAATTAATCAGGAATTGGATGAAGTAGAAGGTTCTTGATCAAAAAATTTATTGTAAAGTTCTCACATGAATTAAACCTGTAGGCTGAGGAAGCAGCTGCACTTGGCTTACCCGACCTGCAGGAATTTGTTTCAGCTGGAAACGCAGCAGAAGAGTGGCACCTAATGGCCAAACATTTCCAGGGAAGTGCTCTGTCCCTCCTTTTCCCCACTGCCATCATTCCTGGCATTCTCGTGTTACACCCTGCCCTGTTCTGCACCATACAAACCAAAGAACGCTTGTGTCTTTCCTATCACAGGTTTGTTTTTTTTTACTTTGCTGTCACATATTGTGCCTGTACGTCTGAAATCAAAACAATGCTGCCTGCTGGTGCATTGAAGTCTGAATTGTGTGAGCCAGCACAAGCCTTCAGCACACCAAGGGTGTGACAACAGATACCCCAAAGAAAGGCACAAAATTCCTCAGGAGCTTTCCACCTAAGCTCCCAGGACTAACAGCGATTTATACGCAGAAAGGCAAGGTTTCATCCTTTCAGCATGGAAGAAAAGCACAGGCAGAGCCAAACCTCCCTTTGCTGTCCCAGGAATATGCCCAGGATTGCCAACTTTGCAGTTGCAAAGTGAGATTTGGGGGGTTCTGCTGCCTAATGATCCTTAACCTGGATGGAAAGGGCAGTGGAAGTTGTGCTGTGGCAGAACTCCCCTGTGCTCCCATTTCCTTGGTGCAGTTTTTGCTGCAGGTAGTTTTTGCAGCAATCTAAATTTTAAATACTCCAGCAGTCTGTTCCCAGGAGAAGGTCAGTTCCAGAGGCAAATGGAAACACTGAATTAATCTGATCAATGTTTTATAACGAATGAAAAATTTGCAAATGTATGTCCCATACATAGTTTCTGTAACAATGCCTGCATTCTGTGTCCAGAAACTGTGTCTTATTTTTGCAGAGAATGGCTTTAGATGGAAAGCAGTGCATTTTGTCCTTGCTTGGAGGTCACTAAACCCATGAAACTCACCCAGCTATACCAGCAGAGCACAAGAATCTCCCAAATCTCCTCTGATCTAAGGACTGAATTATCTTTTTTTTATTCAACAGGATTCTGCTCCTGTGACCAGTTTCTCATTAACCCAACCTCTGCCACCCTTGTTTTGGACAAGCAAATGCACACAGCTTAGTAAAATCACGGGGCAGAGATTTTCTTTTCATTTATATTCATTTGCAGACCTGGAGAGCAACAGCACGATCAGGACTCGTTAACAACACAGCCAGCAACATCAGGAGGAGTGGGAAGGAGGAAAGGAAGGAGGTCAGGAAGCCAAAGAAGCCAAGGAAAGGACTATGAGACTCCTCTCTGGGTGCCCACCCACCAGCCTGGCAGGTCCCAGGACAGCTCTTCCCATCACATACTCCCAGTAACTCACTTCCTTCCCATTCCCAGCCTTGGCAAGAGCTACATCTCATGAATTTCCTATTTTAATCACTTAGTCCTATTTTCCAGCACATTCATCATCTCATTAACAGTAAATGCCTTTATTAAGCGGAATATGAAATCCAGCACTAAGCTGTTCAAATGGGTTTTTAGGGGCATGGACAGGTTTCCTACTTCCCTTCTCCAATCTTGTAGCATCCATATTCAAATCATTCTCTTATATATTAATGTAATTGTCTGGTCTCAATCTTTAATTAACTGTATTTTTATGGAATCTCGATTTTCCCAAGAGAAAGCAATATTTAATACAGTTCAATGTTCACCTGCCTTTTCATGGAGACAGGCGAAACAGTGCCTGATTAATTTTATCCATTAGTTCTCTGTTAATTTGAATCATGAGGAGGGGAGAGAGGAAATGCATTTAAATGCCCAATCCCTTCTCACAGCTCATCTATTTTGGGGTTCCAGAAATGGGCCAGGAGCACAGAAATTTTCTGGTTTATGATCTCTGACCTGGACCCTGCTGGCCTGTCCTGACCCTTGTCAGGAAAACTTCCCTGGCAGGGAGACACCAAAGAGCTTCCTTTTATTTGATTTCACTGAGGGAAGGTGAAGAGGTCTCCAAAGTATCCACATGATTTTCTATTAAGGAAAAACTCTTTATTCTGTTAAACAGGGGTAGGACAAGACCCTATGGCTGGAAGCTGAAACTGGATCAATCCAAGCTAAGTATGAGGAGTCATTTTCTAATTATTATTTTTCTATAAACCAAAGGGAGTAATTAACTAAAGGAACATCTTCCATTAGTGCCTGATAGATTTTCTATCAGGGGAAGTACTTGAACTACAAAGCATGGACACATCCAGCTCAATCACACAGGGCCAAGCAGGAGGAAGAAGGTGAGTTTTTCTTCCAAAATTGTGCCACTGGGGAGAGAAACTCAGGATTCCAGCTCCACTCTGGTGCCAGTGGCTTTTTTAAAAAGCAGATTTAAAAGCTGAACCAGCTGAAAAGGAGAAGTACAAAACAATTTGATTTAAGAGTCCACGGGACATCTTAAAGGTCAAATTTATTTAACAAATAAAAGTCAAAGCCGGTCAGTATTGGGAATAAGTGTTCTCCAAGGGAAGAAATATTGGTGCTGGGTGGAGAAAGGCACGGTAAGAAACTACATATGCATGAGAAAGTGGAAAATAATTTTTTTTTAAATTAAAAATGTAAGGATTTTTACTCTTGCTTAAAAGACCTGCAAAACCTCTGTGTTCACATTAGCAGCCATGGGGAAGCCACAGAGGTGTTTCTGAGTAACAGCTCCAGCAGCCAAGCCTCTCCAAAACCCTGCTGTGGTGTCTCTCCAACAGCTTTCCACCCTGCAGTGGGATGGGGCAGTTTTTGGCACAGTTGTGTTACTGAAGTCCTGGGATTAAGGTGTTGCCATGTCCTCAAATCACGTGAAACAGGGCGTGCTGGCTGAGCAGGAAGGAGTTACACAGCACAGCCCAGCTGCCTTTTGTTGCTATTGTGAATCCAGAGGAAGGCTGCAATTAGGGAAAACAGATTTTCTGACTGATGGAGAGTGATGCTAGAGGTATTGTCACTGTTGCTCAGGCAGTCCAGCAAAGGAAAGTGATGAGAAATCCCAAGAAGGGACTGTAACTCACATCTGCTGTGCATTTCAGAAAGGGCCAGGATGAGAGACATCCTGAAGGGAAGCAGCTGAGATGAGAAAGCAGCCTGCTCAGATGGACTGCTGGGCTGGGCTGCTCTGAGCACTGGAGATGGTGCAGCCCAGCTGGCAGAAGCAGATTTGAAACTAAACAGAAGTGCTGTGCAGTCCCTTGCAACATCACTTTGACAAGCCTGGGAACATTGGAAAAAGATTCCTCCACCAGTGGGGCCGATACACTTCTTGTGACATCTTAAAATATGGAAGCCCCATCCTGACAAGTGGGTCATGCCCAGAAGATGTGGAGCAGGCCCTCTCCAGAGGGAGCAGTCTCTGGGAAAGGCAAGGGCTGTGCCAGGGGCAGCTGTGGATTGTGCCACTCAGCTGCATCCAAGCCTGTGCCAGCAATCCCAGCTCGTCCCAGTGGCCAGCTGGGCTCGCTGGCCTGGCTGCTTGCTGCTGCTCCTCACTGCACAGCAAGAATGGTTTGCTCCCATATTCTTAGAGACAAGTTTGTGGGATGTGGTGGGCTTTGGGAAGTAAAAAGGATTTGTACTTGTTCTCAGGGTTCTTTGTTGCTTTTGCTGCCCCAAGACGTGTGAAAGGTCTTATTTTCTCAGTCTGCATTTCTAGAATAAAACAGAGATCTCCAGTTGTCCGGTCTCAAGGTTGTTTATTGGTTGTTATCTAGAATATTTTCTGTCTGACTGACAAAGGTTTGCCCTGCATGGCAGCCATGGGCATCTCCCTCTCCTTCAGGGCAGTGTTATCTTTTATACCCAAAATTACATCTATAATGTTTACAATTATTTCCCATTTACTATCATCTATGTTAGACAGTGAAATTCTACTCTAAACCAATCCAAAAGTGCCAGCTCCACAATAGAAAATGGAGATGAAGAAAGAAGGACCAAACATGTGCTTTTTCCTCCATCTTGTGTTCTAAAATCCCCATTCCCAAAAATCCTAAAATCTACATTTTTCACATTGTGATAACACTACATAAACTTCTGTGACTTGTAGGTTCTCACATAAAGCTGGTAATTTTTCCCAGGGTTCATTATCAGACCCATAGAGCCCCCCAACAGGGGTCCCAGTAACTCTGGACTCCCAAAGGGGTGTCCTGAGATCCCACACTTGTATTAAAATAACACCAAATATGCCTAATAAAAATAAAAAAAAAAAGGTCCCATCCTCCCCTTCTTAAAGGGAGGGGAATCACTAGAATGAAATGTTTGGGCAAAAATAGATGAAGAGGGAGAATAGGCAGAAGTCTGAGCATACAACTTTGTGTCTGTATGAGAGTCTGGGTACATATTCTCCCGTAAAGATCCCTAAATACCCCTTGTACTTCACCTCAGTGGCTGAATGGCAGCCTAGAGCTATGTAAGAGCACAGGAGAGCTCCCTGCTTTTTGTTTTTCCATAAATGGTGGGGGTTGCATCACTTGGAAAGTCAGAGGAGACCAAAAAATTCCCAATGACATTTTGCAGGTAGTAAAATGGAAAGAAAAGAGAAGGCACAAAAGACTTACCTTTGGATTCAGTCAGAGGATGACCAGCAAGTTGATCAGTAGGATGTTGGTATTGTTAATGGAAAAAATTAAGGTACTATCACTAAATGAATAGACAGGGAAGAGTCAACCACGCTAACAGATGCCACCAAATACCAGAGTCAGGAGACAGCTAAATAATGTATTGTAATATCAGAAACACACTGGTGACCCAGTGCTGCAACATGAAATGAAAATGAATCAATAGAAAGTAATGAGAGAGAATAATACGTGGATTAGTGAGGACAGAGATGGATTTCTGATCCAGGATTTTCCCCAAAAGACAGCTATGTGCTCTAAGAACTATAAATCTTTAATCAGTTCATCAAGTAGATCAGTTATTCCTCTGTGCCTACACTCAGGGCTAGATAAAAGTACCTTCTGCATCTGAAATTCAGGCATGGCAGTTTCTGGGGCTGAGCAGAGGTGCTTGGCTACTGGAGTGCCTCCAGATCCTGGAGTGAAGGGGTTGGAAAGGGGCATTGCACAGGGATTGGTACCTGCCCTGGAAATGATCCAGCCAAAGCTGGGCCATGCAGAGAAATGATCCCCTGCAAGACTCCTGACAGGCAAATTCTAGCTTCAGATAATGGAGGAAAGTGTTCCCACTCCAGAGCAGCCACTCTTGGGAAAAGTGGCTTTATACTCTCCCAAGAGAAGGTTAGAAATGAATTCCTGGTTTCCAATGCACGAGCACACACTGTGACTCATTATAAAGAAGAGATTTTTCCCTCAGCACCTCTTCTTGTTCTGGCAGTGTCTTAGAAGAAAGCAGCAGCAATTAAATTTTGTGGGAAACTCATGGCATCGCCCTGGGAACACGTCACAGGCTGAGCCCCTTGCAGGTGAGGACCAGCTCTGTCCTCATTTCTGGCTCTCTGGGGGTGCAGAGATGGTGCAGCAGGACGGTGGCTGCTGACTCTGCTAAGAGTGTGGATTTTATTAACAAGAGGCAAGAAGTAAAACTTTCTAGGGGCTGGGTGGATTTGACGTGGAAGATTTTGGTATGAGGAGAAAGCACAGTAAACTTTGGATCTCAATTTTTACCTTGCCTTGACCCCACTTGTGCCTCAAATAAGGGATTTTTAGAAAAACTTTCTGAAGTCAGGAGATTTATATCTTATTTCCAAATGGAACAGGCTTTGCTGAAAACAGCATGGATTTTACCAGGTCAATACAATTTATGATGAAATAGGAGACGTTTAAATCTAGTTCTACATAAATAGCCCCAGCAGGAAAGTAGTGGAGCCTGATAAAATAAAAAAAAAAAAAAGAAGGCAAATTAATCCATTTTTAATGCATCTGCATCAGAAAATGTAACATCAGCCAAGGAGATCTCAAATCCTTCCTGCAGAGGGTAGGAAAGGGAACACTCTGCACATGCCAGCAAGTGTGTGGGCAGACTCACTGGCTACACTTTTTCTAAAAGGATTCACACCACCTTTCCTGAAGTGACATTCAGACAATGTTCAGTGCCAATATTATACACAGTTAACAGACCACAGTCTGGAAAGTGATTTTCCAAATTGTAGATGGGTAAAGTAGATGGGTAAATCTGGCAAGAGTGAGTGCAGCAACCACTGTGGGTGAGGTGGCCTGAACCAGGGGTGAGGGCACCAAGCTGCTCTGCTGAGA
Source organism: Toxostoma redivivum (assembly GCA_013397375.1). Lineage (NCBI taxonomy): Eukaryota > Metazoa > Chordata > Aves > Passeriformes > Mimidae > Toxostoma > Toxostoma redivivum. The sequence continues at coordinate 441,511 of VXBI01010675.1, forward strand.
GCATATCCCAGAGTGCTGGACACAAAATCCAGGCTGCCAGAGAAGAGAGATGCAGTAGCAATGTGGGAACACGTACATTTGTAGAAATAGAGGAATTCAGCTCCTCCAAGAGGCGATTGGTCCAAGCCCCAGCAGGCTCCCACAGTGAGCACCTTGCACTGGCTCTGCTCTGCAGCAGCAGATGGTCCAGCATTACCAAGCAGCTTTATGGCCATCCCAGCTCTGTGAGAGCTCTGTTCCTTGAACTTGCACATCTTTCAAGAAGAAAAACAGGGAAAAAAATTAACTTGAAAGCTGGGCTTTACTGCCTAGAGCCAAGATTCACATGATACCTTTTAACAGCCTTTCCTTCCCCGGTTTTCAATTAACTGCTCTGCACTGAAGATTGCAGACTGTCAACTCATGCAAAGAGTAAATCCTTTCCTAGAGCTTTTTAAACTATTTTCTCAGGATCCTGACTGCAGAGGGCTTTGAACAAACTGCTTCCAAGGAGGGAAAGCAAAATGAAGTGAATGGTTTGTTGCATCAGCAGCATTTCTCCCAAGGTGTTTGCGCTGCTGCTCTGCCCAAGGGAGCAGGAGCTGTCACATCTCAGTGGACTCTTCCCAGGCAGAGTCATCAGTTTTGACTTCATATTTCCTTGGGGTTAGATGGAAATTTCTCAAGAATAGAAGTAGGAGGCAGAAAGACACCTACCTACCTACCTATCATACACAATCTGTGAGAGGTGAGACAAGAAGGGACTACAGAATGTTTCCAATTTGCTTCAGAGCAAAAAGAAAGAGCAAAAGAGAACTGAAATGCTTTAGTAAAACCTGACACTCCTCGATTTTCAGGTCAGGACCAAAATGGAAGTGACATTTGAAAAGGATGCCTGCTTTTCCAGGAATTTGTTTGAAAACTAGGTGTTGCTGCACTGCAGTAACTGATACTGTGAACAAGCTGGTGAGAAATACAGGATTTAAAGAGTATCCTCCACTCTGGGGACATGAAGTGAGCAAATTAGGGACCTTTAAAATATCACAAAATTTGATAAATTGTTAAACGTGACCACAAGTGAACTGAACTATGCAATTTGCAGGAGGAACCTGAAAGAGAGTAGCTGGATACGGGGAACATGATTTTTGTTTTGGGTTTGGTTGGTTGGGGATTTTTAAAATTCTAAAATTGTATCAGTTTCTTTATATAGAGAATACATGACCTTCCAGACCTGACATTCCAGATTAATTTTTAATTCTCTCATGAAGGAGCAAATTTGAATAAATAAACAGTGGCTGAGAAAGCAGAACAAAGCAGTCCCAGAATCACTGTTCCCTCTGCATAAAAACAAAAAAAACCAAAAAAACAAACACCCAAAACAACAACAACAAAACCAACCCTATATAAAATAAACTTTTAAACCCAACCCAAAAAAGCCAGATTCACCATGGATGCAGCCCAGCATTACTCCCTGCATTCAGGCTTGTAGAGACACAGCCCAAGACTGCTCAAAGAAAAATTCCAGTGTTAAAATCTGGTCATTTTTCCATTTCCATCATTGACTGCTTCCAGATAAGGAAATGTACTACAAAGTCACTCGGGAAGTAGCCTTTAATGTGCCTCCAAGACTTCCTGGGCTTTAACTGCTCATTTCCTCACTAAAAGATGCTTCAGACCACTGGACTGGGGCAAGGCAATCTCAGCACCCCTCCCATTGCATAACACTCATTCATTTTCTTGTTAAAGGAGGCTTCAGAAATATCTCAGAAAAAGAGGAAAAAGACTAAAAAAGAGGAACCCATTGTCCCATCAGCACAAGGAGCAGGGACAAATATAAGGAGGTCTATACTTAAATATGTAAATATGCCCCCTCCTGAAGGAGTGGCAAATTGCAGTAAACTACATTTCTTGCTGTTTTACTGTAATTTTTCCCCTTCTCAGGACATTCCCCTTGCCAAGAGGAAGGGCTGGAGCTCTCCCATCTCTCTCCCTCCCTCCTCCAGCATCTTGGCTCTAAGCTGGCACAAACCCTTTGCTGCATTTTATATAACTTCATTGGTCTGACTTTCCAACTGCTTAACAGCCCTTATCAGCAAATAAAAGCCTCCAGCAGCAGATGAGCAAAGTGATTGAGAAAGCTATAAAAACTGAAAAGAGAGAGCTGTCTGTAGTTAAAACAAGCCTCAGCTCCTGCTCCCCAGCCAACTCCCCCAGTAAGTGCAGAGGAATATCAGGTTTATTACCCTCCCTTTGATTGTATGTCATCATTACAGCATTGTTTTCCCACATACCAATTCCTTCCTAGCTCCCACTTGCAATAAAAACCAGAGATTTGGGTTCTTTTAAAAGATTAATGGACACAGCTGCCCTCATACTCTAAACTTGTGGAGTGGCTGGATATCACTCTTGAAATTCCAAATTCTGGCAGTTTTCTGCCAGGGCTGGAAGGCAACGATGCCATGAATTACAGCAGAGCTGTGTGGAGAGAAGGAGGTGGCACTGTGGAGAAATGAGACCTGTTGAGGGACAGCTCCTCATAAAGAAACTCCAGAATTAACAACCCTTTTTCATGAAAATAATGAAAAACAAAAGTAAAAATGGTTTACATAGAGATTTACAAAAGGGAAAAAATCAAATTTTGTACAGAATTACTTGAGACTTGTCTGTGCTCTGCTTTGAGGGTGAGTAGGAAGTGATGCTCAAAACCAAGCATGGAATCATTGCTCTGAATACAACAATTGATTCATGTGGGAGAAAAGCACCTCTTGGGTCTGATTTGGAGGTGCTGGGATGTGCAGGATGGGGAGGGAGCTATGTGCCCAATGCCATGGGCAGGTTACAGGGCAGGATCAGCACAGGAGCTGCAGGGAGGGAGCAGAACAGCAAAAGAGAGCAGGGGAGAAGGGTCTTCTGGCTGGAAAAAAACAAAATTTAGTTACTTTCTTTTGCTGGTGGGAGACAGTTTGTAAGCAAGGGTTGATTTCTGCCTGTCTCTTCCAACCCCAGGAGGATTGGTGATTGTCCTTGGCCCTCAGTGAGCCCCTCATCCCTACAGAAGGCAGAGCCTTGCTGAGGGTTTGTAATGTCCCCAGAGCCATCCCATGGTGTCCCCTCAGCTGTCAGGCCAGGCACAGGCTGACAATCCACAAAGAAATACAAGGGGGTAGGCAAAGCTCTCAGGGGTTGAGAGGGACAAGCAGGGGACCCTTCCAGCCCCAGGGTGACACCAGGGCACCCTCATGTCCCCAGAGCTGGGGCTCAGCTCCTGCCCACAGCCCTGGCCAGTTCCCAGGACAGGACAGGACCAGCTGGGACTCCTCGCTGGCACCATTCAGGAGGGACAAGTGAAAGTTAATCTAACCTGTCCTTCACTACAAGCCTGTGTGGGACCCACAGGAAGAAACCCAGACCTGTGGAGCAGCAGTGAATCTCTTGCCAACCCAGAAATGCTGTGTTTTCACTCTAGCTATGATGTCTGCATTTAGTATTCATTGCCATGTCACTGATCCTCATGAATTCCTCCCGTGTGCATGTGCCTCTCTCATCCATTTCTATCAGCATCCCACTGTAATTTATTATTAGTTAAGAATTAATAGACACTTGGAAGTATAATGTTACATTTTTGTCTTCTGGTGCTCTGAAGCATTTCATGCAGCAGATCAAGCATTAAATCTGTCATGTAAACACATTATTTTGTCATGTGATGCATTATGATAGCCCACTCCCAGGAAAATGAAAAGCACTTAAGGGTTTGTGTTTGATGTGTACTGTCAACAAAACTCAGGAAGAATTTATGGGGTGTTGTGGTTTAATGAGTACCTGTTTAATAGGGTTTGAGTATCATTCAAAAATGTGGCTTTACAGGAGACATGTGATACATTGAATTTCAATGTGAATTATAAAGCCCAATCTAGATCTCCAGGCTTCTACACAGCAAAGATAATAAGATCCAGGGAGCTGATTATTAAAAATAAATCACGACCTTTTCTCGTTTTCTCTTGAAATATTCCTCTTCCTTCATCAGGTTTTATGAAGCTGCAGGGTTCATGTATGGAGGTGCCATCCAGTATCTTTGATCAGGGCAGAATAGTTCAGCTATAGACAGGGGATGAATGAATTAAAGAGAAAGGAAAGCTGGTAAATAGGAGCTCCACCAAACACCCAGCCACCAGCAAGCCTGGCAAAATTTAAGGAAAAGAAGAGTTTGTTAATCACTTGGGAAAGCTTCAGTGAGTTTGTTTCCAGGTGGAATCTTCACCCAGCAGACTCCTAACAAAAGCCCCTCACACCTGGCCAGATGTGTCACAACAGCAGCACAAAAAATGGCAAAAATCTGAACAAAGATGGAATTTCTTCTCCCTTTCCTTCCCAGGCTGCTGCTGGGAGTGATGTCTTAGGATTTTAGCTCGTATATTTTCATATATTGGCAATCCTGCAGTTCTGTAGTGTATAATTCTAAACTCCATAAAGTCTGTTAGCTACTCTCTTTCCATTTTGGTCAGACAGAACAATCCCTCTCCAGGCCTGGGAATCAAGGACACCTGACTGCCTCATCCTGAGAGGTGTAAACAGAAGTGAGTTGGGGGGAGCAAACTTGAGGTAAATTACTTCATTACCTGAAGCTGTAATTGGAACACTAACCCTCAGTGTTAATGGATCAAACTTACAAAAGTGTGAAAACCTGTGACCCACTGTCCATTTTGGGGTGTAGCCCCTGGGGGGCCTACCTGTGCCCTAAATGTACCTAAAGGCCCTTCAATAAATATAACTGCTTTTTACTCCCTTAATTTTGTCTGGCCTCTGTTTTCAGGTAGCCCAAAAAGGCCTCAGGAGCACCTCCCACAAACCAAAACAAGATAACAGTGTGATATGACGAAAAACAGAGAGCAGCCTGAAGAAAAATCCCAATCCCTTCGTTGGCCCACAAAAGAACAGCCAAGCAGTGCTCATAGAGGGAGCCAAAGGTAGATCCACCAAGTGGATCCAAGTCACAGCTCCCCTTGACCTCATGGTGCAGAGTTCACAGGGTCAGAGTCCTAAAACCATCTCTTCAGACAGCTTTAGTTAGAATTCATCAAGACCTGATGCAATTAAATGCTCTAAGTTATTAATACTAACAAGATTTACTGCTCCCCATTTACAAATGATTTGCATTTTTATGCATTCTTTTAGCATGGATCATCACGAATTTCTTTGGTATTCATGAGGTTGCAATTTGTGTATTTCCATAATTACCTCATCATATTCCCCATTAGATAATGGACCAAGGGCATAAAACACCATGCAGAATTCAAAAGCAGCATTGACTCTCTGCTCCACTGAGAGACTGAATGTCCCTTGTCCTTGAAGCAGAGCTCACAGGAAAGCCCTGGGAAAGGGTTCTGCCCCAGCATTGGTGAGGCTTGCAGGTAGAAATCAAATTTAAAATATTTTTATTTTAAAAATCAGTGCTTGATCATTACAGCCTCTGGGAGTTTCCCTCCTCATCCTAACTGGGTCCAGTGACACATTCTCTGCACAGCCCCTGTGGACTAAAGAGGATTGTACCATGTGCGTGACAAACTAAGGAATTACAACCATTTCCATTCCACAGCTTTCAAAGTGAGACACAAGTGAGAGCTGAAGAACCAGAACCAGCTTGGACAAACAGTTCCCATGCCAGGACACTGTCACCAACCCCCTAAGGGACAGTTTGCATCCCAACTCAAACCTCATGGGTAATTCACCAGGGCACTGGAAGGAGGGGAGATGAATTTCATGTACATGGAAACCTTTTTGTGCACTTAGGAATGGAGATGAACAGATTTAAAATTACCAGGCTTAGTTCACTGCTGGGCAAGTGATCTAAAATGGCCAATAAATAATTCATCCCAGCACCATCCATCACTGCAGCCTGGCCAGAGACACAGCCCACGTCGGGGGACTCGCTTGGTGAAAAGAGACAACTTAATTCAGCACAAAGTGAATAATCCAAAATCCCATCAATGATTCATGGCTGGATTAAAAGCTGAGATTTCTCCATTAAATTCTCTGCTATGCATTAAATATGCAGATGATTGTGTGATGTTTATTAACTACTGGATGGCTTAGTTAAGTGTCAGCAGGTCTGGTGCTTGAGAGCACCTTTGAAGCCATGAATCTTCATTAGATGTGCATTTAAGCATGAAAAGGGGTTACCTTCCAGGATTCAGTGTTCACTTACATCAGTAGAACTACAGAATATGTCTATGGGAGAAGAGAGTCAGGCCTTAGTATACTTTGTTTTAGAAAACATAACCATAGACAGGATTTATTCCCTAGTTTGGGTTACCTCCCATATACTTCTTCTCCTAGGTATTAAAAAAAGCCAAAAACACCCCCCAAAAAACCCAGCACACCACCCCCCCACAAAATGTTCCCTTTTTTTCTAGATACTTAAAAAAAGAAGCTGCGTTTTGAAATAGTCAGAGAATTTTCAGCTTCTTCTCTTCTAAATAAAAAAAAAACAATTTTGGGAAGTGGTAGATTTCCCTTCCCCTTGGAGAAGGGTCAGTGCTTGAAAGACTAAAGAAAGGCAATAAACTTTTACCAGAGATTATTTCCCAACACCTTCCTCCCCAATCTTTCCATTGGTATTTGCACACTCCAGTTCACCTCTCTCTTCCCAGTGTCCTCATGGTCTTTCCTGTCTCAGTTTCAACTACTTGGAGCTCTTTAGCTGAGGTTAGAAAAGAAGTCGTATGAGGAGAGCTGAGGGAGCTGGGGGTGTTTAGGCTGGAGAAAAGGAGACTCAGGAGGGACCTTCTTGGTCTCAGCAAGTCCCTGAAAGGAGGTTGTGGCCAGGTGGGGATCAGGCTCTGCTCCCAGGAAACCAACAACAGGACAAGAAATGGAACCAAGGGCATCAGGGAAGGTTCAGGTTGGACATCAGGAAGAATTTCTTCACTGGAAGCACTGTCAGGCATTGGAAGGGCTGCCCAGGGAGAGTCCCCATCCCTGGAGGTGTTCAAAGAACTGTCCCTCAGTGTCTGGGTGACACTGGAGATCAGTCATGGCTCAGACTCAATGACCTTGGGGGTCTTTTCCAACCTCATTGGTTGTGTGACTCTACACCATGGGGTGAGGAGATGAGGGTTCTCTGGGGGAAGCCCCACTCCAATCACAGTGTTCCTCTTAGCTCCTAAACACTCTCCAAAGGGATTCCTTGGAGGGCTCCTTGCCAAGACCCCGGTCCTGCTGGAGGGCAGAGGCAGTGGATGCTGAGATGAGCTGTGGGGTTGTTTAGGGCTGACACTTCCTCTCCCAGGTCACTGCTTCCACAGTGTGATTGCAGGAGCTGCTGAGTCTTGGGGTTTGTGTTTTAAATTAGCAAGAGAAACCAAAACCCCACTGCTCCCAGCTGGGCTTAGATGGCAGTGGGAAGAGGAAACCAAGAAGTGCATGGTCACCACAGGCTCAGGAGCACAAGAAAACCAGAGGGCTACAGAGACTGGCAGGAAATTGTGTGGCTGGAGGCCACATGAGCCAGAGCCCAGGCCAAGTGTGCTGAAAGCATTCCCTGGAGCCATGAGCCCAGCCCATGAGCTGAACTCCTGCCTGGGACCTCCACTGTCACTGGAGGAGGCTGCACTGATCCTGCTCGGTGTCAGCAAATCAGCATCACCTTTACAGCCCCTTCTCATCTCTCCAGATGTTCCTCTGCTCAGTCTCTGCAGCTCAATTTTGCCATCTGCTGTCATGTCTGTGGCAGCACGTCCCATTTCCTCTTTCTACCAGGCTAAAATTTTCCACTTTTTCATGCATTCATCTCACACTGTGTGGTTATCTCTGTTCTTTCCCCAAGTCCCATGATGCTATTTATTCTTATTTCTAATTTCCTATGTACTCAGCCACATTCTTCCCTTCTGCTTGCTCTTTCTTAAGCCCCAATTACATTTCACCTTTGAAACCAAGAGATTTATTTATATTAACCTTAAAAAAATGCCTAGAAGAGCACATTAAGGCTAAGAAACAAACCTGGAAATATAATGAAATGTGCTGCTGAGATGGAAAGGGACCTTCAGAACACTCAGCTCCAGTAAAGTCTATTAAGAGAGGTCTCTTATTAATCTCAAAATTATATTTAATTCATTCCTCTGGTTTCTCTTTAAAGGATTTGTATTCCTAACTCAGCACTTAATTTTTTTCCAGTATTTCCTTCTGTTTCCTCATTAGTCAATCCCATATCCCAAAATATTCAGATCTCCCTTTTTAATTGCTTTTCTGTACCTCCTCCATAGTAATCTGGCAGTTCAGTCATTATCTCCTCATGTCAGACCTCCTTTACCCTCTTTAATCAGTCATTTTGATACAGACAATTGTCCACAAAGTACTGGGGACCAGTAAAAATTATTACTTGGACCAAAAGCTAAATCCTTCATTAATTAACCACCTTGCTCCACAGAGCTGAGCCAGACTCTCCAGATATAAAAACATTTAGGCTTGACATGGACCCTGAACAAATTAAAACCTGCCTGGCTCTGCCACAGGCTCCCTGTGCAGATCCATAAATGCTGAGATAACTCCAGCAGCTCCACGTGCTGGGGAGAGGCCTCAGGGCTGGGTGATTTCAGCTCGTGGTGCTTGGCAGACTGGGAAGCCAGCATGGAGGCACTGGAGTTTTGGGGGAATGCAGGGTGGTTTTAAAGCAAAGGGCTTTGCTGCTTTGCCCTGTGTATTGCTTTAATCTGTTACCAGAGGGGTCTTTTTGGCTACAGTGCTTTATCTTTACTCAAGTGTATTTTTTTTTTGCCTTCCAAGGTAAAAGTCTTAAAAAATAAAGGCCAACATTTCCAGATGCCAATTACATCCTCTCTAACAGCTTTTTCTTTCTAAAAACTTGCTTCTTTCACCCAGCTTTTCTCCACTAGACCCAGGGACTGCATTCTGGGCTTCTGTTGCTTTTGGAAAGCAGCATTTCCTCCAGCTACATTTCACTTTAACCTTTCCCTGAACATACTGACAGCCCAAGTCCTCACAAATAACTTCAATGAATTTTCATTTAAACATAACCCTTCCCAAATCCTGGCTTTCAATTGCCATTCTAAACCCAAGCCTCTCTCCCAATAATTGGGCTGAATAAAAAGATAAATAAGAATGCTCAGTGGTATAAGTTACACTTGCAGCTTCTCAGGGCTGTATTTCCACATGGCTGAGCAGATCAAACTCACTTTGTTGGCTCCCATCTCTTCTCCCCTTATGCAACTCCCCAAAACCAGAGCTTTTAAGTCCAGCCAGCACCACAGCAAATGTGCTACAACCATCCCAAGTGAGAGCCAGCTCTGCTGTAAAGAAGTCATTAGTGAAGAGCTAATTAGTAAGAACAAAAGGATTGGCCCAACTCTGCCAATTGGAAGCTGCAATGGAGATATTGTTGACTTAATTAGCAGGTTTAATTGGGAGGGGAAAAAAGGCTAAAAGAAAAGTTTGGGTTTTTCAAAGGAGTACATCAAAACAATTTAGGATTTTCTTTATTGCTTGTTTCCTTTTATTCCTTACAGGTTTGTGTGGGATTCATTCTGTGCTGTGTTGGGGTGGTGACAGCCACAGTCCTGGTCTCACTGAGCAAACCCAGCCTGGGAGCCCACAGGCCACATCCTGTGTCTGGGGACCCTCCTGTGCCCCTACAGCCTCACAGAGTGGGGTGCAAGGCAGGGCTGTGACCCTGGGTGAGACCCAGAGGGACCCCAAAGGGGAACCAACTCCCCTGCCTGCCCCAGCTCACGGGCTGTCAGAGGATGCTGAGAGCTCAGCAGTCTCACCACAGCCCTGAGCACAGCCAGAGGGGAAATCCAGAGCTGCCAGACCCTGCTGGCTTCTGATCCAGTGCTGCTCCCACAGTGTGCTCTTACTGCAGGCTGTCACTGCCCAGAGGTGCCAGGGCTGGCAGTGGAGAGAACAAACCCTGGATTGGGATTGGGATCTTCTCCCAAAGTCACTGCAGCACAATGGGTGAGGACCCCAGGGAATTGCAAAGAAGCTCTGCAGGGTATCCCACTGATGATCCCCCAGCCTCCAGGGACAATCCTCCTTCCTTAAGGGATTTAGAAATTAGTGGTATGGGGGTTTCTGGGGGCAGGATAGGGAAATTTCCCTCCAGGTTGGTCTTCTGGGCATTTTCCCACCTCTGGAAATGCTGCAGCATTTCTTTGGAGAGCTGAGACAGCACACCAGTCATTTCCACACCTGGGAAATAACTAATTCCTGTTGAGATGCCTGAGGACGTGGCATAAAAAGTCCAATTGGCAGCGACAAATTACAAAGTTTATTAACATATTCTCCAAGGGTTATTCAAACATGCTGAATCACAGGCAGTAGTGATACCCCTTAAGTAATCTGCAGTTTTGATTTAAACTCACAGCATTCTTGTTGCTTAATTTTTCTGTTGATTACATAAAACATTAAACACTGTATTTTATGATTCCTTTTCTTTCTTTATGGCAATTTGAAGATAGGCAGCCTTCCATATGATCACTTCTGTTCCTCACAGTACAAGTTGTACTCAAAGAAGAGCATTAGTAAAAATGGAGAAAAACAAATTCAATTGTGCAATGTGGTTCTAGTAAGAAGGCAGATGCCAGAACATCCCTGAATAATGCATAAAGCCTCTTCTCAAATAAGCTTCTTTATGCAATAAATTTTAAGGGTGATATGAGAAAATTTGCACAAAGATTTTAAATTTTCATAGTTGAAGCTTTGGCCTTTATTTTATATCCGCTGATATTTTGAGGGCTCACAAGTATCTCTCAGTATGGAACAGGCCCTTTTTATTTCCCACGGCATCTGCAGATGATGTAGGAGCTCTTCACAGGGAAAAAATGTTGTTTTCTCCCTCAGCACCACTGAAAACTTTTTCAGTCTCTTCTGGTGGTCCAGCACTGCAATGAGAAGCACAGATGACTATGGATATGGCAAAAGGACATTGCTGCTTCAGAGCATTCTTTTTTATATGTAACATCAGCAAATTTCCATGGAAATGGAAACCTGAAGCTACTGAGTCCAATGACTGCAATGAAGTAACTCCTACTTTTTCCACCAGGGAGGTATTTACCTGGCTTGCATTCTTGTCATGGATAGGAAAGGGTTGTTTAAACCCTGTAATGCCAGCTGTAGGGCGACCACCAAGGGATTCAGAAAAGTCTCTCCCCAATCCCTGTCTCCCAGGTAGACCAAGCAGTGAAGGACCAGCTACCACTGAAAAATTATTGGTATTTGGAAAAGGGGTGATACCATACTGGAATCCCCTGTGGTTTGTCCACAGGATTCTTTTTTTTCTAGATAAGCCAGAAGATCTGAACTTATCAATTATATTCACACAATCATCATGTCCTGGTACTCAATTTAAAAAAAGGCAGATGAAGCACTTCCTTAAGCTGTATTCGCTACACTGCAGTAACAGTTGCTTAATTTCTCCATTGCTCTGGGTTTGTTCATTCCTACAGGGAAGCAGCATCCAGGAGCCACTACTGAATTTCTGGAGTGAAGTTACCTGAAGTTTCCTCCTAATACAACTTTGGTAATCAGCACCACAAGCCAATACTCCACCCATTACAATCAGTGGCCAATACCTTTCTGTCTCTAAGAAAAATTACACTGGAACTTCTAATAGGAAATTACAAAATGGATTACCTTTTTACTATAAACTTCTTTGCCTGTTTACCTGGAAGCAAAATAATATTAATGTTACAATGGCAAAATGAAATCTATAATTCTAATGTATCTGTCAAATGAGCTCAGAAACAATGACAGCAAATTGCAAAATTTCTGTGGGCTAAGCAGGAAAGAAAGGATTTCTGATTTCAGTTACACCAGTGTCTTTTGGGAGCATTTCCAGGAAACTACAGGGCACTTGAGTATAAAGAGAGAGCCAACAGGATGAGCCAGCCCTGCAGCAAGTGAGGGAACAGGTTCTGGGCACAGGCTGCCTCCTGCTGCATCCCCACCAGCTCATCCTCCTGACCCTCTGATGGTGCCACAGTCCTGGAGTAAGGACAGCAGCTCCCACAACATCAACACAGCACTGGCACCACGGCAGAGCTCCCAGAACAAGCAGGACTCAGGAGGACACGTGCGTCAGCATTAGAATCATTTCGTTTAAGGGTACTTACGTTTCCAAACCAAGGAGATCATCAGTACAAAAAGGATGGACCCTGCTGTGACACAGGCAACGAGAATGGCAGAGCTGGGAAACTGCAAGGGAGAAGAGAGAAACTGAAAAGGCTTTGGGAGCACATTTCCTTCAGAGCTGTTTGCACAGGAGGGGCTGCACTGGTGCTCAGAGCTCTGGGCTGCAGCTTGCAATGCTGTTCTGAGCTTGCCTGTACAATGTGCTGAGAAGACACATCGAGTTGATCATGATAAACAACATTAATTACCCATTTGGTATTTAATAAACCTTATTCTGAAATATTGAAACCAGACTCATCCCATTTAACATGAATTTCTCAATAAGGTGTCCAAAATAGAAGCAGGAGCTCAGTCACCCCCATCCTTCTCTTAGAGACGGGGAGGTGTAACACCCTCCTAACTTTCCTTTTGCCTGGTCACATCTCAAGGATGTTACCTCCCCTCTCATGCCAGGGCATGAGTTTTTTCTGAAGTTTCCAAGTCAGATAGAATGCTCAGGCTTTGGCTCTATCCACTGAAAAGAGGAACAGGTGGTACCTGAGCTTCTAAATAAAAGTTCAAGCCACTGTTTGCAAAAGTTGTCCCTGTAGTATGAATACACTGAAAATCACCTGCATGTCCTGCTGTCCTGATTTCTACTCAAATACTCTTGAAACTTACAGGAAGTGTTACCTTATCTCCTCTATCTTCGTGTCTCCCAGCATTGCCATCTGAATTTGCTGAAACCTCTGAAAATGAAAGAGATTGAAATTCTTATTGGCACAGTCACCTGAAGGAGTGAGGGCTGCAGTGGCTGTCACTGCTTCAGTCAAGGAGTAATGAACTCCCAGGGAATGAGAAGGGCAAAAGCACCTTGCAACCAAAAGAGAAGGACCAGTTTCCACCACAAATGGTAGCTAGACATTGGAAACCTCAGCCTTCATCAAGAAAAAGGAAAACCCAGGGACACCTTCACCATCTCAGGTTTCTCCAAGTCACATCCAACCTGTACTTGGGCCCTTCCAGGGATGGAACAGCCACAGCTTTTCTGGGAAACCTGTGCCAGGGCCTCACTACCCTCATAAAGAAGCATTTTTTTCATAATATCCAATCTAAACATACCCTTTGTCAGTTTGAAGCCATTCCCCCTTGTCCTGCCACTCCATATTTTTGTAAATAGTGTCTCTCCAATATATAACTCCATTGCTACTTTTCTTTTTTTCCAATTTTTCAGAGTATGTTATCCCATTAATAACCTAATCTACCCCAAATGTTTCAGTTCTGACCAGCCCCCTGTGAGAGCTGTGTTGATGTGTCTCCACATCCCACGTGCTTGTATTTTATCAAAGACATGGACAGGGCTTGGCTAGCTCATGCCAGTTTAAGTAGAAATTTGCACAGGAGTAGAAAAGAGATCATGATTAATAAGCACTACAGCTAAACAAATGCAGATAATAAAATCCTAAGAAATACTAAAAATCCTGGGGATGTGTAAGCACTGCATTTTGTCATATGCCTGTTTTATGTCACTCCACTCTCTCAGAGATCTGTACTTCAGAACTACTCCAAATCCACAAAAATGCAAATTTAACAGTGACAATGTAGGTCCAACAAGTCAAAGTTAAATTTTATGGCAGCACATGCAGTCTGGTTGATGGGACAAACTATTGCTTCTCATTTTGATATTTGGAGGAGCAAAGATATTTTTGGGGTCTGAAGCATGGCAGGGTTGTAGCTGGGAGAAAGCAAGTGAAAAAAGAGAAATTAAACCAGAGCCTGGGTAGCAGGAGCCATCCACCCCAGGCAACCCAACCTATCTGCCAAAAATCGTGCTTGGAGCTGGAGCCCTCAGCCCTGGGTTTCCTCCTGCTGTTCTAACATCAATATAATGTTCAGCAACAAATCAGCCCTCCCTTACCTTACAGCAAGCCTGAGCTGGGTGCACTGAGTGCATTATTGCACAGGGTGAAAGGAGACCAAGTTAAGAACTGGACTTGGCTTATGGCTCTCGGCTGACACCAGCCAGTTGTGCTGCAGCATTTTCTCACCTTGTGACAGTTTGACACAAGGTTTTGCAGGGGTGGCAGTGACTCACACCCATCCTCTGCTGTCACTGCTCTTGTGGGGCTCTTCCCAGCTCATTGTCACAGCTCAAGTTGCCTCAAGAATCCTGGAGCTAAGACCCCTTGTAAATCTTCTTATTTACAATGACAAAATACAGGCATTGTCCATCACCCCAGAAGGGTGACAAGTGAGACTGGAGTGAGAAACCCTCACAAATGTTCAAGAGACCAGTTTAGTCTCTTCTGTGAGCCCTCTTCTCCAGGGGCATTAAGGAACACTCTGCTGTAAGTCTTTAAGTCTGTCAAAAGAAGACCTGCAAAAACCAAAATACTGTGGGTTTAAAAATTAAGAGATTCTTGGCTCTTACAGGAACTAAGAGGCCAAATACAATGTCATCCTTGAATTTTAGCATGAAGTTTTCTGCTGAGGGCACAACACTTGGGAAAGATTAAAAACAGAAATCTCAATGAAGTCATAGTGACAACAAATCAGATATCTCAGAATTCAGCAATGTTGAAAAGTTCAGTTTTTGACTTCTCTCAGACCCGAGATACTTGACAGTCCTGAGTTATTCAAAATCAACTTGCTTTGGAGGTATAAACATGTTTTTCTCAGCTGTTGTTGCATTCTGATTTTAAACAGTTTCTGTGTGAACCCCCACTACTGCCAGCTGCAATGAATAACTATCAGTACATGTTTGGTGCACTCTTAAGAATACTCAACAGTTTTGTTTATGCCACCTTTTCAACTTCTCTGAGCAAGCAACTTCTGACCTTGTAACATTATCGTACTCACCCATGACTGACATCTCTTCCATCATGCCGAAGGTGGTGGTTTCCACTGTAGTTGGAAGAATACCTGGGAATTCAGTAGCCACTAAAACAAAGTAAAAAGTAATGCTTATAAAGATCACTAATTAGAAAGGTCTTCACATGGCATTCAAATTTGTGCAGACATCAATCTGTGGAAATTAATTCAGTAATGTGGATAAAGTAGCAAATGGTTTGATAACAGGTCACTTTTATCACTAATAACAGCAGCAGCCTTCATATGAGATGAGAATGTAAATACTCAATTTTAGACACGTTTTGAATTCTCACTATTTCTCAAGCAGAACATACTCTAAATGAAACTTTTCACCAGGAAATTTTAATTGTCTTTTCTAAATAAAGAAAAAGAAATAATGCACAGTTAAGTGAAGCTCTCTTACTCCACCTCAGGTGCTGGGCTTCACATTTATTTCTGTTGTACTTCATGAGGTTTCTGCCACATTATTTCTCCGTGTTACAGCTCCTCTGCAGGAAGCCTGTCCCTCTGCTGCCTTGGCTGTTCACCCCAATTTAGCATCATCTACAACATCCGACCTGTGCTTGCCTAAACCCCCTGGAACACACCCATAGGCATCTCAGAGAGAACCTCCCAGATATAAATATAAGTATTTGGAGAGTCTCTGTGATGCCAGCCAGGCTAACCCAGACCATCTCTGCTACACAGAAAAAGGAAAGGATTGTTCTGGTTACCCTCTGTGCTTCCAGGGAGCGTGGAGCAGAACATGACATCTTCAGTTGTCACATCAGCTGCTTGGGAAGTAGTTGGAAAATCTGGGGGAGCACTTGTTTCCACCACAGTTACAGGAAAAATATCATCTTCTGTCACAACAATTGTTGGGGGAGCAGAGGTCTCCCCTGTGGTCACTGCTGGAAACTCAGGGTCTGTGGTTTCTGGTGGAAAGGTGCTGGTGGTCAGCAGGACTGCAGTCTCTGCTGTTGGCTGGAGATCAGATGTTGCAAACAGGACATCAGGAGCAAAAGTTATTTCTGTAAAATGTTCGGAGAAAACAGGAGCATTTCTCGTGGTGGTGGTGGTGGTTGTGGTCACTGGAGGGGCTGCATGGAAAAAACACAGCCAAGGGAAAAGCCAGGTCAGAGCATTCACAACCAACCCTGAGGGAAACCAATGCAGAAATTAATTAAAATTATCTGGCTGCTAAAGTACTGAAAATGAAGGTGGGAGAGCTATTATTCAGAAAGCTATTTTAATTAGCTGAAAGAATGACCAGTTGGAGAAATTCACAGATTTATAGATTTGCTTTTCATTTACGAGTCTCAAACACCTCCACCTTGACCCTCTTGAGGAAATGGCAGGTCCCAAACTTTGTGTTGTAAAACCCCAAAGCTTGAAAACTTTGTTGTTTTGCTTTTCAAAGTCCTCATAAAAATGCAATAAATAAAAAAGCTCGGTTTTTCAGCTACAATCTTCTTGCTAATCTTTGCAACTGGTTCTTTTTTCATGGACTGTTGCCCTCAGCCTCAGGGGCAGACAAGCAATTGCTGCTTTTTCACCCTCTCTCCTGTTGTATGGCTTAAAACAAACAAATGTGCTGTGAACACCAATTGCGCTCTGTAAAAGCCAGAAAAAAATTGTCTTTCTGCTTTGTGGAGAGTGGACATCATCTCTTTTTTTTTTCTGTGTAAGACTTTGCTTTATCCCACAGCTCAGAAAAATAATAGGAAGGGGAAGAAGCCCTTCAAGACTCTGAGACAAAATTTCCAAATATGTGGATGCTGAGGACCCACCCTTAAGGGGAAGGAAGCACCCTCAAGGGTGGGTCATCCTAATGCCTCTTCTTATGACATGGATGAAACAAAAGTCTTTTCAGTGTTGGGGTGAACCCTAAATGAAAACGTGAATTTCATTCCAAGGGCTTCTCATATTATAGATCCTTTTTTAATTCCATCATACTTTAAAAAGTCAAGCAGAGCTACACAACGAGAAATGAAATATTCATTTGTAAGGCAAAAAAAGGGTAAAATTTAGGTTTTTTTTAATCTATACTGCAGATTGACTCAAATTGGCAACTGGCTGCAGATCTCCCTTGAAAAAGATGTAACTTGGGAAAAAACACCTTTGCCCAAAACAAACAAAAAAGGTGCGCACAGACCCCAGTGTTCAGTACCCCAATGCTCAGTAGCCCAGTGCTCAGTACCCCAGTGCTCAGTGCCCAGGGAGGGGTTTGTCCCTGCTGGCCGTGTCCCCCGGTCCCCAGACCCACCTGTGGCCACGTCCAGCCGAATGTTGCGCTTGATGTCGTTGAAGAGGCCGGGGATCTCCACGCGGCAGCAGTACACCCCTGCATCCTCCATCTGCAGTGCCCCGATGGTGAGGGACACGTCCCCAAAGGAAACGTGGCCACGCAGGTTGTACCTCTGAGATGCTCTGAAGGTCACCTTGCTGCCGGTGGTGTGCAGGATTTTGTTGGAGCACTTGGAGTTGGGGCAGGGGCCTCTGCCCCAGCACATGTCGGACACGTCCCTGCGCCGCGTCACCCGGTAGGAGCAGGGCAGGGTCACAGCTCGTCCTGCTGTTCCTCTGACCACAGCTTCAGACATCGTGGGTGCTGTCAGGGGACAACCAGGAGAGTTCACACAACACACTGAATGAGCAAAGTGTGGACAAACCCTCCTGCATGCAGCTGCTGATCCCCCCACTTCTCCTGTGGCAGCTCCTGCCCCAAGGCACTGCAGGCAACAGCCAGGAGCTCTCCGGCTTTGCTCTGCTCCTTGCTCTGGTCCTGGCCAGATGCTGCAGGGAGGCTCATAAAATACATCAAAAGCTGGGGTCTATCATGGCAGCCCAAGCACAAACGGGACCCCTGCAAGTGGAATTTGAGAACTCTGCTCCCATCCCATCTCTCCTGCTGGGAGGCTGTTTGAAAGTTGTTCAGAACCCTGTTGTGAAAGACATCTGGTTTACTCAGCCCACCATCACCTCCTTCGAAAAGGAAATGCTGTCACAGTTGTCTTTCACTGACAGTCTCAAAAGCAGGGTCCAAAATACCTATTCATGTGTGAAATTAGGGCCTAATTAAGCTGGCAGAGCAGTGGGATCTGTCTGTAGGAACCTGTTCTCAGAAAGTGCACTGAGCAAGCCCTGCCAACTAATCCCACTTACCTTGTGGAACTCTGTCTACACAGAAACTTTAGTTGTTGGTGTCATACTGATGTTAAAAAGAGTACACACACACACACACACCTTCCTTGTCCTCTTACTCTTAGTGACCAGCTTGGGTTGGTGTTTACAGCCAATGCCCACCTTGCCATCTGGTTTGAATCTTTCTATATATTATTCCCTCTTAATTGTTTATGACATTCCCAGGTTGCCCTAAAACAGATTTCATCTTCACAAAAGGCACTATACAAAAAAGGTTCCCAGACAGGAACAAATCTGTCCTGGTCTACATTCACCTAGTCCGTGTCAGTCCTCCTGCCTTTCTTTTGTCCCTATGTTATCATTTGCACACTGTGGAGCAGGAACTGAGGGGCTTGGGGAGCAACCAGACCTGTCCTCCAACCCTGCAGATCTGATGTCTCATGGCCAGCTTGCTCACCCCAAAGAGGACTTGCTGCTGCTGCTATTATCACCAGCTTCAGCCCTGGTTTGCCAAACATTTCTATTTTGCCAGCTGTTTGAATGCCTTTCCTTTCTGGCATGACTCCCAGATAGCAAACAGATGCTTCCAACTGTGTCCATGTCTCTTTTGTTTTCTCTTTAATGGACTGTTCCTTAGGTGAGGCTTTAGTCTGTGGCAGGCTGCCTCATGACTTGTTATTGGGATGACATTTCAGGTCCATTGTTGCTTATCCCACTGGCAAGAGAAGCCAACCCATTCAGGTTTCCACAGCTCCAAATGCTGAAAGAACAGAGGCAGACAAAACAACAGGCAATATGGCCTGAAGGACAGAAGCTTCTGCAATGAAATGAAGGCAGGATATGCCAGAAACTGAATTCCTGAATAGAGGATAAGGCTTTGTAAGATGGTGGCTTTGGCCCCTGAAAAGGAAAAGTTCATTTGCCTTGAAACAGCAAAACAGAAAACAGCCTCTCTCTATGATGACAGAACAAAACATAAAGTTGACCTTTAAAGTATTTATGTGGGAGCAAGAGGTTAGTCATGAGCAGGTTAACACATATTTTCAAGTCGCCTCAATAAAGATGTGTGCAAAACCAGCTAAAACTGTTGCTGGAATTCAGGTCACTGCTTCTTGAGGAGAAAGGGGCCCATGTTCTGCTGTTTCAGCCCAGTTCTGCACAGCACAAAAGCAGCCTTGTTAAACAACCCTATAACAAATGAAAATTTGCCTGCTCTTCTCTTTGAGAGAAGACCCTTGAACATTGTAAATAAATAAGTAAATAATTTAAAAGAAGAAGGGGAAAGACACAAGCATCAGAGTGTCTTCTGTGCCATTTCCCCCTAGTACTCCTGCTAGAAAGTTACAGGTTTTGCAGTTTCAAATCCTCTTTCAATTTCTGTGAAGCTAATTGTTGCCAACATCTGCCTGCACTGCAGGCTGGTGAGGAGAGCTTCAATACTGCAGCAGCCTGCATTCAGCAGCATGAACCTCTGCTAGGAATAAATAACTTACTTCTCAGGTGAAGCCTCTTCTACAGGCTCATTTTCCAAAGGAAAAAGTAAATAGGAGGGAATGAAAATGTCTTTGAAATTTAGAGCTTCCTGAGACACTGCTCTCATTGTGAAGGGAATCCTTCACAGGTAAACCTGTGAGGTTTGCCACTCTATGTCCTTCATCAGTGAGATAGAAATGTACTCCAGATGTTTAATATCCCATCCAAAATGGAAAGGGGTATTCATATTTGGTCAGATCGTACAAGCATACTCATATTTGTGTACAGTCTCTCTCAAACCCACCCTCAGGGGCAGTTGGCACTAAGCACTAATTCCAATAGTTGCTCTTGTAGCTGTCTTCTCTCCCCCAAACTGGTCATTGGATGGACAAAAACGTTCATCCTCCAGCCAAAACAGATGTTTGGTAAGACTTTTTTTCCCCTTGATCTATTCCTGGAATAATTTTCCCACTTTACAGAAGATATCTACAATCTTTTCCCTATCAATCCTTTTTTTTTTTTTTTTCCTTACTGAAGCTTCTTTACTGATGAGATTGCAGAGGATATGACTGATAAACAGAAAAGAAGCATTTAACTGGCTATTGAACCTCAAGACAACACATTCTCAGCACGGAGCTGAGTTAAAGAGCAGGTAACAAAAAGCCATTATCATCCGTCAGGAGCTCTGCAAGGGAAGAGAACAAGGGAACAAACATAAAGGAAACTGCACACATTTTTAAAAGTGAAAAAGGCACAAACTTCAAGCAGTATTAACTCCATAAATTAAGAAAATTTTTCAAGTTCTGTGTACAATTACGATCTTTTTCACTGTTTCGTTTTCACAAAACAAGTGCTGCTGGTTTTCATTTGAATAAAAAAAAAGGTTAGTTTCCTGAGCAAACACACAAAAAGCAGGTGAAGACTCACCTATAAAGATCTGTATCATCATCCAGTGAAACAGCACAAAATGGGACATTTTGGCTGGCAGAGACACCAGGGCAGTGAGCGGATGAAGAGGAAACCAGATCTTATCTTTTCCAGAGGCACTGAGTGAGTCCCACTGAAGTCTCATTTCTCCATTTCCAGATTTTACATGCTGTAAGTGTTTCTGTCCTAAACTTCCGGATAGGAACTGGCCAAAGAGAGGATCTCCTTCTGTGTTCAGCCTGGTGCAGCGCCACTCAGAGCACTGCGGGCACTTCTGGGACACACAGTCCAAGGAGGACACTCGGGGACCTGGATGTGCCCAGACAGGCCAACTGAGCAGGTGGCAGGAATGAACATCCTGCGAGGAGCAGCTGAGGACTCCAGGACTGGAGAAAAGGGGGCTGAGAGGAGCTCAGAGCTCTCTGCAGCTTCCTGAGGAGGGGATGTGGACAGGGAAGTGCTGATCTCCCCTCCCTGGTATCCACTGACAGGACACATGGGGATGATTCCAAGCTCATCACGGGAGTTTACACTGGACATTGGGAAGCATTTAGTGAGAGGGCAGTAAACCCTAGACCAGGCTGTCCTATTCTCCTTTCCTCTTCCAAGACACTCAGCATGGTACTATGACCAGAAATTTCAATATTCTATTTGCTTTGCCATTCCCTGGAATTCTTAAGGCCCACTTCTGTTCCAGGGTCCTGAGTGGCAAGAACAAATTCTGTGCTTTTACACCCCAAAACATTTGGCATGGTCTCCCTTTAGACTTTGTTTTCACTTACATTTGCTTAATCTCTCATTTCCCCTGCTTCTGCCTTCTGCTCAAAGACCCCTCTCTTTCCCCAGCTTCATATTTTCTGTTTGCAAAGAGCCTTGGAGGAAGTTGTTGCTAATGTTTTGTTGCCGAAACCACATCCTTCCCGAAGAAATGCAACATCATCTTCAGGAAATACATTTCACTCCTTCTGCCTGTTTTATTTCTTTCTGACCAATTGACAAATAAGTTCTCTGGAAGTTCTTCTCTGGAACAGCTGAGTAATAAAGCAAAAGTAATTCAGGGCAGTAAGGTCAGGAATGAAGAATTGCAGATAGACAAAATTCTGTGCAAATAAATGTAGCACAGTGCAAACTGGAGTGCAATTCCAAGTTCAAATGATAAAATGATGGGCTTTTAACCAGGCGTTACACTTTTAGTAATGAGATTTTGGGCTTATCATGATAGTCAAGCCCATGAAAATATCACCCTTCTGCTTGCTAGCACTGAAAAAAGCAAATAAAATTTTAGCAGTAAAGGCAATGAGTAAAATACCTAATTTGCTATATTGTACCAGGTACAGTTCATATAATGGCACAGCCCCAGCTGCTCTGTGAACAGAACTAATGAAACCTGAGGCATCCAGGATCCTGGAGACTTTTTCCCTGCAATGATCATAGTTTCTCCCATTACTCACCACCCAGCAGTGGCTGTAAGCTGATGCCAGTGCAGGGAACAGCTGAACCTCACCTGGGGCACAGACTTGGCTCATTATTCAGCTACAAATTTCCATGAAGCTTGTCCAGACAGGACTGGACAGTTTGTCACAGGAAACCAGGAAAGGCACAGGATGAACACAGCACCCTATCAGCTTTGTTCTTTTCACAAGACTGGGCCAACAGCAGCAGAGTGCATTGAAGGCCATCCAAAATCCAAATGTGCTGGGAAGAACTGACACCTAGAGAGGCTGCCTGGAACAGAGGCTGGACAGTGTTAAAGGAATAAAGTAGAGATTTGTTAAAAGGCCTTCAAAGAGCTCACCTTGGGCAGTACAAGAGCCCAGGTGTGGCTCTACCCAAGATAGACCCAAGATGGACTCTGAGTCACAAGTTTTCACCCTTTTATAAGTTTTGGTCTGTTTTCATATTGGGGCTCATTGTCCAGTTCCAGCTCCAGGTTCTGCAGTCCCACCCTCCCAGATTCTCTCCTCAATTTGCTGCTGTTTGCACTTTTTGGGATGAAGCTGCAGTGGTGTCCTTGGTTCTGGGGCAGGAAAAGGATTGTTTTGTCAACTAAACTGTGAAGAGAACTTGCTAACACTTTATATGAAGTTCAGAGTCCTAAAATGCAATAGAGAATCTGAAAAACATAAAAGCTAAAACTTAAGGCGTCAGAACCGCAAACACATGGGTCACTTTCTGCTTTTGTACTGCTATCTAGTGGCTTCTCGCAGGCAGAAAATGCAGAGGTGTCTCAAAAAAAAGAGTTTTCAGCTCATCAGCCTCATCAGCTCAGCATGCTGCCAGACAATCTCCTGATGGCTGAATGGGTTCCAAGTGCCACCTGCTTGTCTCTAAGGCTCATTTTGAAGTGAGTGGATCCTGTTCCAACATTCACTGACATAAGTGCAGCTAATGAAAAGCCCAGGGAGCTTCTGCCTTTGTGGATGTGTATTACACTGCATGCCCAAGGCAAAGTTCTTGCTCCACACAATCTTTGCAGAGACTGTTTACCAAATAGTTGCAGAGCTGAAAGATTTTGGTTGCTTCAAGATTTTGGTTATCAGATGCTCTAGAACTTTATTTTACATTAAAATCTTGCTAATATAAGAATTAATCTGAATTAGTCTGCAATATTAATTTTAAAAATCCTTATGGACAAGAATCTTTCATGATTAGGAGTCTTAAGGATAGCCCACAAACTCCATAAGAGCATGAACAGTTGAAATCAGATGATTTTGGAGATCCCACATGTCTAACTCTGACCCCAGTAGAGACTGATTACATAAAATTGTGGAAAGCAGAAATTGCTGAAGATGTTCCCTGAGAGCCAGTTCAGAGACCAGATCAGACTTCCTCCAGCTCCTGTCATGGGCTGGAGCCTGCAGCAGCAACAAGCTCAGCCAGGCAGAAGGAAAGCAGTGTCTGCAGCAGGGGCAGAGATTTGGGGTTAGTAATTGTTATTAATAGTCAATGCAAAAATACAGTCTGACACCAGCAGGTCATTTCTGGTTTCAGTACCTTCTTACACAAAGCTACACATGATGTAAAGACAGAAAATGGCAGAGCTGGTTTTGTCCATCACTTTTCCTGGCCTCGGGATCAGTGATCATCCAATATCTGTGTTCTCACTTCTCAGTCAGCCATGAATTCACCTTCAGTTTTCAGCCTGCTACAACAGAGAGCCCAGGAGAACAGAGATCACAAGTGAAAATACAAAGCACCCCAGGGTCACCTGTCCCAATTTGCTTTCCATTTCTTCCTTCCTCAGCAGGATGAGCCTTTCCCTCCTTTGTGAGTCTTTGCAAGAACACTCACCTGTGTGACCCCACCTGAGCCAGACCCCTGGGGAAACCACTGCCCTCTCCTGCCAGCCCAAGCCCTCCCAGCTGGGACAAGGAGGGGTGACTTCTCCACTGACCCCAGCTCCCCCTAAAGCACAACCAGATCATAGCCTCAAGTGTCTCAGCTGTTAACATAAATACTTACTGATCTCATTACAGTGCCTTTATGCCTTATTGCATTGTTGAAATAATTTTGGAGTTTAGAATTAACTCACTGGTAGAAAGCTTGTGGTGCATCTGTGAGATTTTCCTGTGGCAGCAGTGTCTGTGCTGGGTAATTCCACACTGCTGCTTAGGATGAGCTTCAGGGCAAAATGATTTGACCAATATTTGGTACGAGTTGGTGTCTCTCCTGCCTGTGCTGCTTTTCTGCTCTTTCCCCAGCCTCTGTTTAAAATGTGTTCTTAAAAAAAATTGGGACAATTATTCTTCCACTTAAAGATGATTTGGGTGTGTTGTGTCTCTTGCTCAGTAATTAATACTCACAGGACTGATTCCATTTATTTATTTATTTAAAATAAACCAAAGTTTAGTTAGCAGAGAATAAAAGATGACGCACATCACTAACTGAGGAGAGGCACTTGGTCACAGATATTTCCCATTTATGAGGTAAAATCCATCAAAGACATTCAACATTCTTAGGAATTGAGTTGTTTGATATCTAGAGACGTGTGAAGGCAAGGCCAACTTTCAGCCAATATTTTGTGCAATGTCCATTATTTCTCTTTAAGCTAAGAAAACAACTTCACTAACTTTACAAAGGCAGGGGGGAAGGTTGTTCAGATTTTTTAGAGATTTGGAAGTGAGACTTTCCACCCCAAGGGCTTCTCAGGGTAAAGATGTGCCCGAGGAGAAAGCCACAGAAACACAGTGATGTACTTTGCCAAAACACCTCACACTTAGTCATAATTCTCTGCACACAAACTGTGACTGATCTGTCCATCTGTGACATACTGATGCTGTAGGCTTCAAGGATATCCCCTCGGGGGTGAGCAGCCATAGCTCCTCCAGATTTAATTCCAGGTGGACCTGATTTCAATGAAAATACAACTAAGTGTGTGTTAAATTACTAATACTACCAAGATTGGCCATGTGACATCTTTGTCACACAGCTCTGAGATTGCTTCTGCCCTCTGATGGCACAGACTGTGTGGAAGGTGGAAGACAGAATCCACAGTGAACACAATTGTGCCCTTCTGACACTTCCTCTTTTTTTTTCCAACAAGGAAGTGAGAATTTGAAACAGATAATAAATATCATCATAACTTTCTTTAGGAAATGGAAAGTTCCACTAAGACCAATTTTGGTTTCTGTCTCTGGAACAGGCTGATAAAGATTTTAATTAAAAGTGTAGCTTTTATTTGTTTTATTATTAGGAAGTGAATAATGCTTCAGTAGTGCAGTCACGATCAGCTGCTGAGCAGAGGGAGCAGCCAACATTTTGCAAACTATTTAATGTCCCAGCAGTGACAAAGGCAGCCATGCATCCAGTCCTTAGTGCACAATATAAACATTTTCCTCTGCATGATTCTCATCTTCCAGGGCACTGTGGCTCCCCACACCTTGTGGCCTCCAAAATGCAACAAAGCTGCACAAAAGAGTAAAAAACCATGGTGTTAAACCAAAAACAGACAATAAAACCACAGAGCAACAGATCAACTAGCTCACTAGAAAATGTAAAATAGGCTTAAACATGTGATCATGACTGATAATGAATCATATTCCCACTTCTGAGAAAATTCACACCTGACGTTAGCAAGCTCCCTAATGCTATGAACTGACAGTGACACTTATTTTTGATTATTAAGTAATGAAAAATAGCAGGAGTTATTAGTTTCTTTTTATTATATTTTCTATTAACTTGAGCTTAAAAAAGAAAGCCAAAGTATGTGGTGGAATGGTTGGCACAATTACTTTTTTTTCTGCAACTCATTTGTCCTATTAACAAAGGCAGGAACAGAAAACTTACCCTGCAGAACCACCCATCTTCTTCGTGTTGTAAAAATAGTCTAAGGACCATCCACAATGAAAATAAAGAAAAAAAAAATCATTTAAACCACTAGAAGCAAGTAAAGTAGTAGGTTCAAAGATAAACTCAAGTGTTAGAAACTAAATAAAGGAACTTCAAAAATGTTTTCAGGATAGGAAATTCCCATTGTGAGCAGCCTCCAGGGGCCTCAGCTCCCTGCCTGAAGTGGGAGATGTGGCATCAGCCACAGCTGTGACTAGAGAAAGCTGAGCAATCCTTGAGTACCTGCCTGTGAACAGTACTTACCTTTAGAGAGGAACAGAGCCAAGATGAGGATGAGCAGAAGTGCTGCACATGAGCCAATGCCAATGTAGAGCCCATGTTCTGGGTGCTGCTGACTGGGAAGTGATACAGACGTGTTCTGTCAAACACAAGCCAAGGAACATGAGTGGAACTGACAGCAAGAAGCCCTTGCAACACTCAAAGGCCTTCTGTGTGTTTTGCAACTCTGAGGAAAAGGACACCTGAGACCAAAAGCCTAATTTGAGAAACAGGCCCAGTTTCAAGCAGAATCTCTGCAACAATCCTGTGAACCATGCTGTTAAACAGAGTCTTTGAGATTTTCAGACCTGAAGTTATGACAAATCCCATTTATTGAGGTTTAATAACATTTGGTGAATTTTTTTAAACTAGTAAGATGTCCCATGATGTCACACCCTCCCAGCTGTGCAGCAGGACTCAGCAGGACACACAGAGCTGCCTGTTTGACCCCCAGTGCAGGGGAGTGCAGGGCACTCCAAGTTCCACTCTTGCCCATGTCCTGCCATACCTGCAGGTTTGCAGTCACATCCAAGCAGTCTGGGGGGCCTGAGCAGGGAGCAGAGGCCTGAAAGGAAATACAGATGTTGCTAAAGCTCTTCCTCCTCTAGAAGGAAGTACTTTATGCATGCTAAGCAGGGATTTTTCTCCACTCTCTAATAATGAGCACATAAGCACTCTTTATAAGCACTAAACACGCAGACTACAAAACAATAGTCTGTTGCAATCAGACAAAAGCAGTGGAAGTGACCTGTAGGAATGACCCAGAAACCTCTCAAGTCCATCCACTCTGTCTGGGTATGCTACAGCAAGGTTGATGCTTACAGTCTCAGGAGCTTCTGAAGCAGAAACCGATTGCCAGGTCCTTGTGACAGTGAAGGAGGATTCAGTGGTGCTGCCAGGAGCTGAGCAAAGGCAAGACAAAAACATCACTTCCACAGAGAACTGTTCTGCCTTGACAGAGAAGAATTTGTACTGCTGACTTGGGACTCTGAACCTCTGTGTGTATCAGCAGTCTGGGCTCTGCATATCCTAAGAGGTTGGTGCCTTCAGAGGGCAGCACAAAACTCTGAATACTGAACTTTCTGCTGCTCTTTTCAGAGCTTTGAACTCCTTAGAAATACTTGGCTCTTGCAGTTACCTCAACACTGGGAAGGAGTTACCAGTCGGTTCTGGAGCCAAGCAGCAGATCATAAAACCATAGGATTAAACAGATTGGGTTAACAGGGATATTGAAGTCCATATCATTGCAATCCCCTGCCATGGGCAGGGACACCTTCCACTAGACCATGTTTCTCAATGCCCCATCCAACCTGGACTTGAAGCAAAAAATGATGCATAAAGTAAACTGAGGTTATCAGCTGAAAACTGATGAAGATTAGCTCAGGGCCTTGAAGCAGCACAGAGAAAGCAGGGGATACTTTTAAAGCCCCAGGCAGCTATACAGTAAACAGACTGAACAAAATGTGATACATTTGCATAAGAACCTGCAGCACATTTTGAGGTAATTTCCCAGACCACAGCTGTTTGCAACATTTAAAATTCAAAGCTACAAATTTCTGTCTTATCTATCATCAGTCTCAGTTTCTCCACGTGCTATCAGATGACATAAAAACCTCCTGAAAACAAAATCTCCTGCTCACTCTGTACCAACCCCAGCTGGTTGCTTTTATGTTTTAAATTGTTATCCTTATCCCAGAAACTTTATTTTGAAGAGGACAGGATCATCATCTTCCACTGGAGATTCTAGAGTATTTCTAAATCAGAGGCACTAGGCCACCTGCCTTTTCCAAACTCCCTCAGTGTGAACATGCACACACTGCCTTTGAAAACTTCAAACACTGCTCCACCATCAGCTAAGGAAGAGGTCACAGGGATAAGAAAACCCCTCAGTTCTAAGATTGGAATCAATGTTACTGCAACTAGAATAGAAACTGTCTGAGAAAGTTTTCACTTCTTCTTCCAAAAAGGAAATGCAACTGTTGTAACACTAATTTGGAGTTGCTTAGCTGGAAACATCCAAGATAGAGGGAGAGATACAAATGGCATCCCTGATTGATTTTTTTTTTTCAGAATCCAGAGAATAAGCCATTGCTACACCATGAGGTTCCTCTTGTACAGTGGAAATTAAAGCTGTCTTTTTCAGACTGGAAATTATGCAGCTGAGTGAGTTTGTGATAGAAGCTCATCCTTTTGTGAGGGGAATTTAGAAAACAAGTGAGGAATAGCTGAGCTGAGCACTGTCTCTTCCCCTGCAGTGAGGGACCTCACGTTATCAAATATGCATAGAGGCTGTGAGCAGCCTCTGGGACATACCTTACACCAGGGTGGAAGAATAATTTGGCACTGTATCACAAAATTATTGCCATTTTTCTACTGTCCTCCTTAATCATCTGCTACTGACTGCTATAGGAGGCAGGAGCCTTAATTCAATGCTCATTTGAGCTAGTCCAATAAAACAGTTCTGATTAAATAGTGGGTACACCCAGCTCCTAAAAGTTGTGTTTTACCATTTATGGATGCATTTCTAGAAGATGAGGTGAGATTATATACCACAAAAATTCCCAACAAACATAAACAACAGTCAAATAAAAGCAAACCTTGCAGCATCACTAAAACATCTAATTAATTATCACACCTGGAAGCAGCTTCCTCCCAAATATACATGTTCCTTCTGTTACTCTGTGTAATATCAAGCAGAATTTAAATCCAAGTTTTGATCTTTGGTAATGTTTAATAAATTTTAGCCAAGACATTTCTATCATCTATCATAATTTTTTTTCCTTCCTAAGATTCCCCATTTGCAATATGGCTTGTATATGCTATTAACACTCGGATAAAAGTTACCTGAGGTCTGTTCAGAGGTGTAAGTGTGAGGACTTGCAGTAGTGATCCTTGCTGATGTTAAAAAATAAAACAAAATCAACACATAATTAACCTTATTGGGCATTTGTGTAGTGAGAAAGAGACAGTGTTTCCATAATAGAAATTTGCTAGTAAACCACAAGTACATTTGTCAGCCACTTGTTCTATATAGTATCACAAGAAAGGGAAAAACTAAAAATCTAAGGAAGAATTGATAAAAAGCTTCTCTATACCAATTTTGCATCCCTGGGCTTTAATCTAGAATCAAGCAAGGAAAATCAAACACAGCTTTCAATGAAAAAAGTGCAGCAATAAAGCTTTGGATGAATACTTTATGCTGCCCTTTCTTTTAAATTCTTCAGTGTCTCTAAGAATGCTCCATGAAAGCATCATGTCCTTTTTTGATTGCAGTGACTGCAGTGGGATAACAACATTGCTAAAGGCAGCTCAATTGAGTTAGCACAAACAGCAGATGTGCAAGGTCCTCAAGATCAGTCTTATGGATGATTGCAGAAATAATTTCCACCACAAGCTTTGAAGTCTAGACTCAGGAGCAGATCCAGCACAATGGTACTCACAAAAACACTCCTCTGCACTCACCTTTCTTTACCACAACCTTGTGATTAATCAACTGATCGTTGAACCACCCTGGGAGCTCCACACGGCAGCAATAGATCCCAGAATCTGCTTCCTTGGCATCCACAATCGTCAGGGACACGTCCCCCCTCCACAGCTCCCCTTTCAGCTGGTACCTGCTGCTGTGCTGCTCTGTCACCCTCCAGCCATCAGTCCAGATAATGGGGCGGGAACACTTTGAACTGGGGCAGCTGTCCCGACCCCAGCACATGGATGTGATGTCTTTTGTGTTCCGGACACTGTAGTGGCAGGGCACAGTGATGTCCTGACCAACCTCTCCTATCACAGCTAATTCCGATACTGTGGAGCCTGAGGACAAAAAGACAAACAGTTATTGAGCACAGGGCAAGTGGAAGCTTCTTGTGCATCTTGCATGTCCTGAAACTTCCCATCTCTCAAACAGGACCAGGCTTTGCTGGATCAGATTTTGTACAAATAGGTATGTCCTGGCAGGACTGGTGCAGTGAGGGGTAATTATCTCAAATGTTGAGAAAGAACATTTTTTGCAGCCTCTGCAGGTAGGAAATGAGGTGAAGAGACTCTGTGGCTTCTCTTGAGCCAGGTGCAGTCTCTTGGCTCTTAGCTTTTTCCTTTGTGTACATTTAACCCAAGCCACACACACATGAGAACAGTAAGACATTTGACTTTCCTCAAAACCACTGTGGGAAACTCTTCCTCCCTTTCAATGAACTGAACTGCAGGTTTCATCAAAATTATCATTGCTGAATGAATTTCCTTTTGCCTTTAGGCAGGTTTTGCCCATTCTTATCAGAACAAATTTTTCAGGCCTTTTCTGAGAAATACTATATATACTCTTTTTTTTTTTCTACACTACCTTATTGTCTCTTCTAAGTCTTACGCAGTTTCTACCTTGTTTGCTTCCCCATAAATTTGTCACGTTTCCAGGAGGCTGTGTCACACTACTCACATCAAGAAAAGTGAGCTCTAACACCCAGTAGCCCATTCATGACAGCAAAAAAAGCTGTTTTGCCCAGTCCAGCTCAGATATTTTCCTAACCTATTATATTTAAAAAATAAGTTTGCATGCAGAGATTTTGCCACAATAATACTCTAGAAACAAGTCTCTGAAACCAACTTATTTAATATGAAAAGGAAGCTCAAAATTAAATTAAAATAAAAGGCTTTATAAAGAACTACAAGAAATATCTGCAATATCCCTTTTCTTTCTACTGAATTTATCTTACCACCAAGTTTTTAATGTCTGTCTGTCTGTCTTTATTAATACCACTTTGCAACCTGTTGTTTTCATTGCTTAAGACTAGGAGTCCTCCCCAGGATTAAACAAAACAAAAGAAAAAATTGTTGATTTGTCCCATTATTTCATAGGGCTAAAAAATACCAGAAGCCACAGTTGATCTTTTCCCTGTTTACCTAAACATTCATCTTCACAAAGCCTGCCAAAGTGAAATGTCCTTGTTTTACATCTTCTCTAAAACAATTTAAAGTTCTCTGCTCAAATCATCATTATCTACAAAAGCCCACTAATAAGATGAGCAGCCAGCCCAAGAAGCAGCATCTTAAAACCAACACCCCCCCAGCATGTTTCTGTTTTCCAAAGGAGATAAGGCCATTAGAACTCTACTGAGCCACTGTGATGAAGTTCTATTTCAACACAGAGAACTGCAGCTTCTGTGATGTGGCTACTCTTCCTGCTGCAAGATAAAATTTCTCTTTGCTACCCTCAGAATCCCTGATGCATGTTACCTCCACCCACCTCCATGCAGTTGTTCCTGCCCCCTTGGTTACCTGTGAACAGCACCAGGAGAACCCAGTTCAGGCAGATGCAAGACAACATTCTGGCTGAAGGTGACAACACTTCTCATCCAAGAAAAATTTTCTTCTTTGTGAGCTTCTGTGTAGGGCTGTCCTGCAGCACAGTAAGCTCTGCTGGGGCAGGGCACAAGTGCACTGAGCTCCTGCCCGCAGAGCTTTGACTGAGAGGTGACAGCACTTCACAGCACCACACAAATCTGCTTCTCGTTTTTTCCACGTTTGATGACTGTAAGTGAAACTTGACAGCAGCCCTGAGCTGACACGACTATCAGCAATTACTGCCCCAGACTGGTTCCCACACCTGCTTTTGCCACAGCAGAAGTGTTTGGCTAAAAGATTACATAATATGTAGCAGACTGTGGTAAATGGAAAAGGCTTGGCCAAATAACAGATTTGTAGGAGGAACTATTCAAGGTTTTCATCGTAAGTTTCTCGTTCTAATATTTAGAAGCAACTCAGAGCATCTTCTGGCAAATTTTCTTTGGCAGCAATAATTTGGTAGTTTTGGAAAACTGTTACACAGTTGAGCCTAATGGAGTGCCAGTCTTCTTCCATATTTAAAAATTCCATATGCATAGGTTTTTGCAATATAACATAAAACATCCAGAATAGAGAGGAGACTTGAAAAAGTAGTGTGGAAACCATGACTCAAGGCTCACTCTGACAAAATGCTGAAACACAGCTTTTGAGAAATGCTGTGCCCTGTGCCTGGATCACCACACTCTCCTCAAGGATATCGTCTTTTTGTATTGTTTTGTGTCTTTTTGTATTGTTTGTATTGGGCTAGAATTGCACCTGTGATCAAGGGCCAAGAAATGTTCTTTGCTGAAGCAGCTGAGCTACTTCACAGTGTTTTATACAGATGAAATTAAGTACTAGGGCGTTATTCATGAGTAAGTGGAAGATGCTAGAATTGGAACCTTGCCTTGCATGATTACCTTATAGAACAGAGGCACTAAACTGACAGGTTTTCCAAGTGAGAATAAGGAAAACCAAGGGATTAATGTAGCTGAGACAAACTGGCAACACACTTCTGGGAAAGCGTGATTTTTGCATGCAGCAGCTGGAAGCAGAACTCCTTAAGAAAAGGTTTCCTCTCAGCTCTTGTGGTTTCTGAGGAAAACAGGAAACTGCTAGAGAGCTCTAGAGGAACAATTCGGATAATTACCAGCAGGATCCTGAAACTGCTCTGCAAAAATGGGAAAGGCAGGGCAGGCTGGCTCTGCCAGGATCCCAGGAAAGCCATTCTTGTCACACAATAAAGGGATGTGAGAGCTACAGGACAACAGTTAACCCACTTGTTTTAGATTTTACCACAAACACAAACTATAAGGAATGCCTTGATACAATTTGGGTTTCTGTGTGCCTGTTTTCCAAGTTCCTGTGTGTTGTCTGTGTAAGAAATGAGCATCATTTCTGCAGGAATTTTTTTCTGGACTCAGAGCATATAGAATGGAAGTGACAAATGAAAGTACAACAGTAAACCCAACTTTAATCTGTGCCTACCACCTCACATGATACATTTAACAAAAATTAGACTTTTTAATTTCTACCAAAAAAAGTCACAAAACATTAAACATTTTCATCTGCCCAGTCACTCACAACCTCCAACAGGTGCACAACAAATGCTTAGTCTGCTTGTACAACAGCAAAACAAAATACAACGTGTATCCTCAGAACCCCTTCTGTCTCTCACTGTACAAAAACAGGTATTTATTTCATGTCATTTCATCAATAATGCTGCACATTGCTGCATCTTTGTCCAAAACCTGATCTCTCTTGCCACCAGAGCGCTCCCTCTGCTTTTCACTCTGTCCAATGCAGTTGCTGCCCTCATCAGTATCCATGGGCTCCACGCTCACTCTCAGTCCCCCCTCTGCATGAGGCAGATCATCAGGCAGGGAAGCCAGGCAGTTCTGGATCATCTCCACGACTCGCTCCAGGTGCTTCTGGAATCGCTCGGCTGTCTCCAGGCGCTGCCGTTTCTGCACCTCCATCATCACCCTCAGCGTCTCCCTGGCCTGGTGAGGGCGATACTCATTTATAAGGTGATGCACGTGGACAAAAAGCAGTTTCAAGTCTTCCAGTTTCTCCTCTCGCTTTATACTCCCTGGACTCCTTATCAAGATGTCCAAGAGGTCCAGAAAGTTGACCAGGATAGACATGTTTAGTTTCCTTAATTCCTTCTTGTGATCAAACTGCATAGGATGCAGCCGTTCAATTCCCTGGCTCTCCAGGGGCCGAATGATCAGATCATCACACTGGAACTGATTCCCAAACATCATGTAGCTGTCCTTCACAGGTGGGGGTGGCTTTGGAGCCAGCCCTTTACGGATGTTTTCATCAGTATATTCTTTGATATATTGCATTGGAGGCGGAGGAAGGGCGCTCACTTGCTGAGGTTCACCCATTTTTGTCAGAGGAAATTCCTAGGGAATGACCCAAGAAACAAATGTTAACAATTTGTCACAAGATTATAATGCAAATATAAACAAAGACAATATATGGGAGGTGGCTGTGAGAAAGTGAGCCAGAAAAGACAAATCTGTGTGTGGAATACAGGAAACTCATGGCAAATCCACATTACCTTTTCACTAAGGTTTCCTTATGGCAAGATTAACTACTAGAAGCACACAGAACACTTATTTCCCTAAATATGAAAGACCGGTCTGTAAACCAGGCAAAGGAAAAGGGGTGACCCCCTTCCCTGGATAGGGCCTGGTGGGCAAACCCCCCAGAATCAGAGAATATCCCGAACTTGAAAGGATACAAAAGGATCAACTTCAGCCCCTGCACAGAACACCCCAACATTCCCCCTTCTCCGTGCCTGAGCGCGTGTCCCAAAGGCTTCTTAAACTCTTTCAGGCTTGGGGCTGTGACGAAGGAGAGCCTGGGGAACCTCTTCAGTGCCCGACTACCTGCTGGAGAAATAACCTTTTCCTAATATCCACCTAACCCTCCCCTGGCACAGCTCCAACCGTTCCCTCGGACCCTGTCACTGCTCACAGAGGGCAGAGACCGGCGCTGTCCCTCGGGGGGAAGCTGCAGCCCGCGGTGAGGTCCCCCCTCTGTGTGCCCTTCTCCAGGCTGACCAGTGACCAAGTGACCTCAGCCGTTCCTTGTGCGGCCTCCCCTCTTCACCCGCGCCTCACGAGAGGAACCGGGCCGGGCCCACAACCGCCACCGCGGCTCTGAGGAGGCCCAAACCCCGCGGCGGGGCTCGCCAGGCCCGTGCTGAAGAGACAAGAGCCGGAACCACGACCCGGCGGAGGGCGCGGACCCGCTCAGCCGCCTCACCGACCCTCCCTCCCGCCCTCACCTGCCCGCTCCGCCCGCCGCGCTCCCTCAGCGCCGCCACCGCCACCGCTTCCGCCCGGCCGGGCCCTCCCCTCGCTCCCCATTGGCTTGCGGTCTCGCAGTGCTGCGCTCTGATTGGCTGTCGCAGAGAGCAGTCAGACGCTCCTCCACTCAGTTCGCGCGGGGGCGGAGCCAGGAGCGGGGCGCGGCTTCGTCATGGCGGGGCCGTGGGCGTGGCGGCTGCGCTGTCCTGCGGCCCTGGGACCTCTCAAAGTTCTGTGACCCCTTCAGGGTTCTGTGTCCCCTCAGGGTTCTGTGACCCTTCAGAGTTCTGTGACCCTTCAGAGTTCTCTGACTCCCTCGGGTTTCTGTGGCCCCTCGGGGTGCGGGGCTCCCTCGCCACACGCCGCTGCTCCAGGGCGGGAGGGACCCGCCATCCCTCGGGGGCGCCCGCTGCGCTGCGACAGCGGGGACGGGACTGGGTCAGGGCGGCCCGCTGCTGAGAGACACAGAATCACAGAAATCACAGAATTTACAGAAATCATAGAATCAATTAGGTCGGAAAAGACCTCTGAGGTCCCCCTGCGAAGTGTTTGCAGCCTTCCTGCAGTAGAATACACTACATCTGACCATAACTGTAACAAACGGTTGCGCTCCGTCACTTTTCTTTCGGTTTTCTCCTAGGAGGAGTTGAAGTTTATATCGTGGATTTAAGTTTTTCACCAGGTCAGGTGGGGCTGGGATTGCTGGCATCGCTTCTGCAGGATTTTCTCCCTGGAATGACCAATGGGAGATTTTTGGACACGCTGCCGTTCCTGTGCCGTTCTCTCTCCCTCAGCAGATGGCAGCAATGGCCTTGGTGACAGGGACCCAGCATCACACACGCAGTGTCATTTACTGATTCACTCTTCCACATCCATCATTTACTAAAAAAAAAAAATCAACTGAATGATAATTACTTTGAATTCTGTTAATTGTTTCTAAAAGCATGCAAAGAAGATCCCGAATCATTAGATATATTTGATGAGAAAGCCTGAGATGGTGCACAGAATATCTGAATATTTATATACTCCAAACAAAGCTACACTTTAAAATTTACAATTAGCTGAATATTTATATATTCCAAACTGAGCTACACTTTACAATTTACAATGAGTTGAATATTTAAATATTCCAAACTGAACTACACTTTACAATTTACAGTGAGTACAAGCCTTGCTGCAAATTAGGCTGATTTGTTTTCATTTGCAAGCAATTTGCTGAATTCAGATAAAGATGAAGTTCCATGCTGCAACTAAAACGTTTTTGCTTTGGAAAAGGAGGTCTCACTCCTTCACCCCTATTCCTGCTTCCTCACTCCTCTCTCCTTTCTTCCCTCCCTGCTCCTCCAGCCACTGCACTGGCTGTGCAGTCCTTTCTTGTTGCTGCTTGTGCCATCACCATCAGGCACTGGGTTGCAAAGGGAACTGATGCAGCCCCAAACCCCATAAAACATTACTGCATTTTTTCTTGGTTAAGTTTTCAGCTTTTCTAGTGAGTTAAGTCAACACTGTGAGCATCAGGGAGAGCTTTTGAGAGAGGAGAGTGCATAGGCAGAAGTAAAGGAGGAGGTTGGGGACATGGGGTGGGGAATTGCTCTCTCCATTGCTGTGACAGAAAGCTCTTATCTTGTCTAAATCATCATGTTACATCATCCTCTGAA
This sequence comes from Toxostoma redivivum, assembly GCA_013397375.1. Classification (NCBI taxonomy): domain Eukaryota; kingdom Metazoa; phylum Chordata; class Aves; order Passeriformes; family Mimidae; genus Toxostoma; species Toxostoma redivivum. Next base: position 477,905 of record VXBI01010675.1, read on the forward strand.
AGACAGGCAAGGAAGAAAAATCATTGCCTCCAGAGATGTGTGAGATAACACGTGTGGTAGGAAGTACCAACGCACCTTTGGTTTTGTTGGACTTTCCAGACTTTGATTTCACATTCTTTTTACAGGAGCTGAGCTTGACTCTCTAGTGCCTTGCCCTCAGTGAACCGTGCAGCAAGGATGTAAAATGCTTTGATTTCAAGCAGGAACAGGCAGTGAGAGCCAAACTCTTGTTTTTTGCTGGATCTCTGTGATCTCCTTGACTCATTTTCTGTATGATGGTGGCCGAGACAGAGGGGATGTAACGTCAGTCTTGTTCTTGGTGACAGGGCTGGTTCTCAGAAGACCCATGGATGATCCTTTCCAGCCCATGGGGAGCTGCTGACACTTCTCCTTACAATGGTTCTAAATGAGAAATTAAGAATAATGGGGAATGTCAAGGGTAGCACTCTAGAGTTTTCTTTCTGCTCCATTCCAGCTCTTCTCTGAAATAAGGGCGTGATCCAGCACAAGCACACCACTGATAATGAAGCACGATTCCTACATCATCTCCAACTTACAGGAATTAACTTGGACACCCCTTCAGCAGATGGTGAAGCAGTACCATGATATTCTCTGCCTCTAAGACTCAACATCTTAATTTACAGCTTTGGTTAAGTTTATTTTCATTTTCTTCATTACTAATTTTATGCAAATTGGCATGTTTCAGTAGCAGTTCTGTTAATTCAGCAGCAGTATGTACAGTGTGTGCCATTGCAGTATGCTGTTATTTTAGCAGAACTGGAATCCAAACATTGTACAAGCACAGTAAATATAAACCCCATTTTCAAGCATGCTCTTAGAACAGTGCTGCTTTCTTCTGTGCTACAACAGATTTCTTTCATTTCTTGCTGCTATTGCTCTGTAATAAATAAATAAATAAATAAACAAATAAATGTGTATGTGTTTTTCTCATGTCTGAAAAACAGCCCCAAAGTCAAACTCAGTTCCAGTCTCTTTTTGGTTGTATGTTAGGGTTTTATCTTATAGCCTGGTTAAGCAATGAGCTCAGGAGTTTCCTTTTTTGGTGATTGTTACAGGCTTTGTTGCAGGATATACCAGAGAGGAGGAGGGCAAGAGAAAAGGAGCCTGCCTGTTGGGGGTGAAGGAGACTTAACCAAGCTTTATATCTCCATCTGCTGTGGTTAATTCCCATCTCCCTGTCTCCCGCTGTGGCTTTGGGAGTTAATGAATTTGCAGTGCAGTGCTGTGTAGCCTTTTCTTCCTGACTCCTCAGACTAAAATATCAGCTGCAGCCTATTGGCACACCTGCTAATGTAGGAAAAGAGTTTAATGTTCCCATCATGTGAAAACTGGGGCACAACAGAGTGCAGTGTACATGACAGCTGAACTGTTTCTTGCTCTACAGCCTGTTATCAAACAGATTCAAAGCTCAAAACAGAGCTTTCATGGTTCTTTAGCAATAAAACAGGTATCTCACTAGTTAGGAAACTGATAGAGCTTGAAATCCAGGCATGTTTTGGTAGAATCACCCAGTACTCCTTCCTATGTTCGTAGCCATAATATTGTCTCTGGAACCAGCCCTCCCGACCTGATTTTTAAGCCAGACATTAATGCTGGGTGTTTTCTTTCTCACATGCCTGTTGTAACTGCTTACTCAAACATGTAAATGAACATGTCTCAAAAAAATGCATCTGCATGGCACAAAGAAGTAATTCCTGTCCAGCCATCAGTGACCTGGGCATGGCAAACATGCTGTATTGCCAGGGTAAACCCTGGGATGTGCAGCTTTGTCTTCAGAGGGAGACAGAAACAGACAGCAACCACGATAGCCAGGCACTAATAAAAGGAGCTGGAACAAAATCCCAGTTTGGGTACAACCCCCTTGAAACGAGGTTTTCCTTTCTGCATTTTTGCCTAAGAAAGAACATCTGAGGAAAGGGTTAATTGTCCATCACAGAAGAACCTGTCCTAACCCTGTGCAAGCTCTCCAGTGTAAAACATGTTCTCGATGTTACTGCCAGTCCTGGGAGTTACTCACTTCACAAATGATGGATAATTCACTACATCCTCTCAGCAGATGCTCAGAACAAGGCATCCACTTTCCTAGGGCTCCCAAACAGTTCACAGGGGAATCTTGCTCTGCTTCTACAGCTCCCTGGGTTACTGGGAGCAATGTGAGGGCTTTCAAATGTGCAGTTGTAGGACCTCGAGGAAAGCTGGACACATCTGGCTCCTAAAGACCAGGCTAATTCTTCTCTTTTTCTGCAGCTTTCTATCTTGTGCTTTGGGTCTACTGGAGCTGTGTTTATTGGGGTGATAATGAACTGCCAAAGAACCAAGCCAGCTGAGTAACCTAAATAAGAGTTTCTCACACCCTGAGCTAAGTAGCAAAATGGGTTGAATTATGGAAGTTTAGAAGTTGAGTAATAATCAGCATTGAGCAGCTGGTGTAAAGGAAGAGCTGGCACCCAGGCAGTAAACCTGACCCAAATATTGCACGTGATAGAAGGATATAAGCCAATTTATGAGAGTGAAGAGAGAGCTGCAGCCTTCTGGACTGTTGTTTTTTTTACAGAAACAAAAGCTACCTATATTTAACTTCATAAATTTCTCTGCCGCCTTCAGGACATAAACCTTGGTATCAGAGCAGGATGTGCGGGTGGGGAGATTTTCAGTCTGCTGTAATCAAAGTGAGAACTGCATAATCTGGGTAAAACCCCTATGAAAAAATCCAATCCATAAAATAACATTCTATTTTAAAATCAGAAATAGAGCAGTTTACAAGGTAGCAAGGAAAGAACAATGGTGATTGAAAGAAATAAAGGAGTTCACTGAGGCTACAGTTGATAAGAACTTTATCTGCAACCTCAACTTACCCAGCACAGAGGAGTATTTAGAGCACACAGCAGCTCAGACTTCAATCTGAATAATTTAAAATATTTCAGATTTTCCTGCATACAGACCAAAAAGTGTCAAAGGGTACATGGTAGCAAGCTTTATAAAAGCACTGAAGCAGAGAAGATGTAGGATACCTACAAAATTCATCACCCCTCCTCATGAAGTTCAGTCTTACAGTGGTTTTAAGATATTCAGGACAGTTATATTTAATTCTTTTCTACAAAGGATACAGAATTCCTGTACCTTGCAATATAAAGTGCTGCCAAAATTCTTGAAAGGAGCATTCAGTGTAAAACTGTACCAATCCTACAAAGTCAGGTTCCAGAAATGAGGTACTTGTGTTAGTGGGATATTCCAGCCCTCCTGAGGAGCCCTTTCAGGAGGGTTTTGTAGTTTATGTAGAGCTCTGCAGAGACCTTCACATATTCCAGCTCTGCAGCCAACTTGGTCCTAGGCAAGTGGTGCATTTCTGTATATTTATTTATTCATTCATTCATTCATTCATTCATTCATTCATTCATTCATTCATTCATTCATTTATATCCTTCTCGACTGTAGAAGGGTCCTGAGCACTTCAAACTTCAATGAGGCTTTCTTTGAAAGGGTTATAACCTTTATTCACCCTGATGGATAATGACAAATTATTTATTTGAAAGGAAAGAAAAAGGAAAGGAATGAAACATCATGAAAGAAACAAAAAATGTTAGTTAAAAATTGGTTCAGAAATAATGATCTTTGAAATTCCAATACACTTAAACAGGTTACTCTCTCCTAAATGTACAATTGAATATAAATACTATTCTTTAAACCATATGGGGTTTTTTTATATATATCAACCTGGCTATACATTCTTCAGACTAAGCACTCCTTTGTGCTTTTGGCTTGCTACACTCAATTATTTGTGTGTTTTTTACACATGGAGTTTGAAATTAAAGTGAAAAAAGGAAAATTAAGGGGTGCATCTGAGGCAAGAGTGATACAAAGATACATCAGCTACTGCTTTCTTCCCCAGTTCAGGACAATTATCAGCTGACAAAGATATTGCAAAATAGAACTAGTTAGCAGCTCTCACTAAAACCAACACCCATGTTTTTATGAAATCTATGTTTATATCAAATCCCATGTTTAAACAAATCTGGCTGTGTTGATTTGTTTCCTTCCTCAGGGTCGTTCATATTTTCCCTGTTCACTCTCTTAGCTGGCCCACCTTCACTTTAAACCATGGAAAACTCAGAGTGGCTGATCTCGCCTGCTAAACCCTGCTAGTTCTTACACTCCGGACCAAAATCTGTGATTATTTCCTTGCAGTTTTCATATTTTCTTGTGCATCTTCCTGCACGTGCTGTATCAAATCTGTATCCTCAGTTTCTCCTTGTTTCTCTGCTCCCCGTGTTACCTGGCCCCTGGCAGCCCCTTCCTATCAGGCAGGGTGTCACATCATGCCATGTTTACACCAAATGCACTGCAGTTGCCAAGCCCCAATCTGTGTATTTGATCAAATTGCTCCCCTCTCCGTGTCCCTCTGAGAACTCATCTCTTATCTCATGAACAAATCAAGCTGCCAGTCACTATGTTCAAACAATTTCTTAGCTCTCCCCCCACTACTCACCACCTTGATTAATCTTCTCTTCCCCCACATCCTCCATCTCCAGCACCTCTCAGAGGTTTCTGCGCTGGCTTCTCAACTCTCTGCTGTCCTGTACTCCTCCTTCTTCTGTAGAGCTGCAATGTCACACCCTTGTATTTCTATTTATATTCTATTTTCTGATAAGACGACATGTACATCTCTGCCAGCAGACTGCAAACCACTCTGGCCCAAGCTACAGAGATTTTTCACCAGGTCCTTAGTACACCACAGTTTGTGTGAAGAGGAGACTAGAAAGAGTCATAGTCCTAAACAAATGTTACTAGCTAAAAATGCAATGCCACTAAAAATTACCATTATAAACTCAACTATACTGACTCAAATCAAGTGAAATATTTGTTGATCAAGGTCCAAGCCTTTTTGGGGGTCATTCACTGTTGCAGGCACAGTGAAATTCGTAAGTTTATCAGGGCATTCTACTGCACGTTTTTTGGTTCATTAATTACAAGAAAGAATCTCAGAGCATAATTTAAACCAGCAAATTCTCAAGCATAAGGAAAATTATAAGCACACAAAAGTGGTCCTATATTTTGGAGGTGCAAGGTCTGGAATTTATCCAAATTGCTGCTTACACAGGGCTCAATTCCTGAAAACCCACATCAAACTCTGCGTATTTTGTACATGTGTGCTTCATGAGGCAGACTGGCTTGTAGAAGAATTGGGAAATTCGGCCTGAGCATTTATCCAAATCTACAAGTAGGTATGAAATCCCCCTTGACAGCAGTGATACTTTTTTAGGAGATCACACACTTGTGTCATCTCACCACAAAAGTTCCTTGGTACTCCGTCACTCTGCCAAGAAATGAAGTACAGGTTTACTAGACTTCAGCATGACAAATGTTACAATATCTGCTGCATCTTGTCTTCAGCAAGACCACCACATTTTTATATATATATGTGTGTGTGTGTGTATATATATATATATATGTGTATGTATATGTGTGTGTATATATATGGCAAATGCACATTCGTAATTAGCATTGAAAAAATGTGTTAAAGAACATTTGATGATCCCTGGAGCCTACTGCCTAAAATATGTAAAGCAAGGAAGGGATCTGCCACTTCTTATTTTGGGAGGGATAAGCAGTATATTCTGTGGTTCCTAAGTCAGTCCATGAATTGCCCTAAAACAAATCCAAACTTCACTTTTTTTGCAATTCTTATATTTGTTCTGATTTTTTTCCTCATGAACTGTATGTAAAATAAATCTAGTATCTTGTTTTGAGCTTGAAAACACTCTAAAAATACATCAGTGATATGGAGCTGCCTCCTTATACCCTAATGCTGCATTAAACTCAGCACCAATAAATGATTTACACCGGAATGATTTTCAGAAATATCATATTAATGAACATACTTTTTTTATTTTGCTGTTTACCCACGTTCCATGTCTCCAAGCCCCAGTACTGTCAGCAATACAATCATACATCAATAATACAAAAAATACACAAAATATTAAAAATTAAGGAGCAGAGAAAAATTAATTACATGTGTTTTAAAATAGAACAGTGCTGTTGTACTGACTGCATTAGACACATCATAATTTTTTTATAATTCTCTATTAAGCTTGGTGCTGACTGCCCTGAGCACTACTCTGGGGGCCTAAGGAAACCAGATGTGTTTGTGCCCATTTCACTGCTGATGATACTGGTCTTGATTGCATCCACAGAGGGCATTTTGTGACTGTGCAGCATCCAGCCACAGCCTCACCAGATACACCTGAGGCAGTCAGTAATCCCTAAGTAAAAATAACTATTGATAATTAATTATTGGTTATGTTAACTGTCAGTTTAAATATCTACTGACTGCAAATATTTATTATTTATTTATTATATACAAGTATATCCTGGATATCATTTGTCTTTGCTTACACAAAATTTTCATGTCATCACAGAATCATTAAGGCTGGAAAAGCCCTCCAAGATCATTGAGTCCAACCTTTGACCAAACACCACCTTGTCAGCTAAATCATTACATGGGGGACTCCCTCAAAAACCATTGTATGGAATTTCTGTGGTAAATACTCTTAATGGAAAAGCATCATTCCTTCACAGAAGAAATATGGATGCATGACCTACATCTAGGAGGACAGCAGGGACATTCATCCTGTACATCCATGCTGGGTGTGTGCATTTATAACTGTATTTACCAGAAGAGCCAGTAGGAGACAGATGCTTAATCATGCCACACCCCTTTAATTTATCCTTAATCATTGATTCACATCTACTGCATATCCCTCAAGTGTTATTTTTCCACAACATTTACCTTAGCGTATATTTCTACATGTGCTGTTCGCTTTATGACTTCAGAGAGGATGTGGTTATGGTCTGTCAGAAAGGAAGCTTTGCTGTAGATGGGAAGATAAAGCTCAAAAGCACCTACGCCACCTCTTGAACATTTTTTTTTTAAATTAACTGCCTTCTTTCTCGTGTTTCTTTCTTTGACGGGGTGCACAGCACAGACTTCCCATGTCCTGGGAGATGAACATTCTTGGCTCAGCCATGAATAACTGTGTGCTCCTGGAGGAACTGCTGATCAAGAAATCCCAGCAGAAGAGAAGGACTTCACCCTCCAACTTTAAAGTGCGCTTTTTTGTCCTGACCAAATCCAAGCTGGCTTACTATGAACATCGCCACGGGGTACGTCAGTCATTGTCTCTCTCAGAGGAACGGAGGGAAGGATGAAATTTGTTTAAGGGAGGGAAGGATGCTAATGGAGGGAACGATGATCTTTGTTACATTTTGTTAACTTTTCTGGTCCTTGCTACAGCACCATGCACTGAAAATTGGTCAAATTTAGATGATTTAGAGCTTCTGATCTGTGGGTATTTGGTGTGAATAGAGGAAGAAGACTTCTCTGCCAATTTATAGAAAGGATCTGGTTTTATTGTAGGAATTTGGCACGGGCTGTGTGTAAGAGCTGTGTGAGCCTGTGCCTGGCACCTCACATGGGGACAGGGCTGACCTGGAGAGGCGTATTGTGAAGGTCACAAGTGTACCCTGATTGTGTCTGTGAAAAAGTAATCCACACATCTTCACTCTCCTTCTCTTCTTTGGGGTGTCAGGCTGATGGCTGGCAGGAGATCCATCCAGCATTTTAAAATAAATCTAGCTGCCACATGTAATGTGGAGTCTTTGGAGCTAGCTTCAGATGGGCTGTGATGATGAGATTCGGGCTTAGGCCAGGCTTTGTTTTCCCCAAGTTTGCATTTTACTGATTTGCTAAATATGAAGAAAATTAGAAGTCAATCTGTGCAGCCCATTGTGTTTAGTGCTCTAGTGAAGTGAGAATTATTTCCTTCTATTTAGCTGGATGTTTGCAGAGCCTCGTTAGGGTTGTAAATAATCTTGCTTGTTTTCCAACAGTCCCTGAACATGCTGTTAATCCATTATGTTTAGGCACTATTCCTGTAGGCAGAGAAGAACTGTGCTGCCTTGGATCCAGCACAGGCAACTTCAGACCATCTGATCTTGCTCAGTTACAGAAAATTAAGTAGAAACAGAACCCAACAATAAAAGGAAAGCACAATGCGCCCTCATATTTTATCACAACCAATTTGGGGTTATAAACCAGCTTTAAAGGTTAAAAGGTTTAAAGGTTAGCAGTCATTTTCACCTGCATGTAATTTCTCTCAAATATGTCCAATGAAATGTTTTTCTTGTTTTTACTTTAAAGTCCACATTTTTCTCACCTCCATTTTAAACAGGACACTGTTCATTGCTGCATACTGTGACTGTCGATGGTTTGAGACTATCTTTGTCTGTTCTCCAAACTATTTTTCAAATGTCATTTTTTGTAAAATTTTAAATTCATTGTAACTCAATTATTCAAGGTTAAATTTTGAAACGCATCTAAACAATTTTGCTGTAGGTGTTTAGAGAAATCTCTACTACTATTTTTCTTTGGTGCTTTCTGAGTCTTGGTTGTTTTGACATGAATTAAATGTAATTCTGACTAGATACTTTTGCAGTAGGTGTCTTGTCAGCATCTTTAGGGACTGAAGTAGTTTGGAAAATCTGACTTGGTAACTTTCAGTGGGGCATAGACTTCACACATGGTGTGTTTGTGGAAATTTTCCCTCTGACTCTTCCAAAAGGTCATTTAGGTGAGATGAGGGTTTGGTGCATTATCCATTCTATCTTATATATTTTTAAATGCATGTATCATATATGTTAGACATGTGTAGGTAAACACACATGCACTTTTGAGGTGTGGTGGGTATATTTGTAATCACAGGGCTGATTTTCCATGAAATGCTGATTTTTCTTCTCATGCAAACTATCGAAATCAGGTTGTTACATGAAAAGAATTTGTCACGAAGTAGAGAGAGAAGAATTTGTCCTGTGAAATCCTCCCAGAACTGATCATTAGCCTCTTCAGTAATCAAAATTAGAGCATGCTGGTGAGACCTCTGCATGGCCAGGCCACTGCTGTTCTGGAGAGGAAAGCTTAGGGCAGCCCATGCAAGAACCATCTTGTTTTGTGCTCAGGATGGAGGGAACCCACAGCATTTGAGTTGAGAGCCAGTGGAGGGAGGATTCCAATCATCCCTGCCAGCACATGGGCTGTGCCATTCCCTGGAGTGCACCAGGACCAGGCACCAATGATCTGGAGCTCATGCTCTGGTGCAGTCCCTTGCACTGCTTTGCTCTGCTCCACAGGGACTCTCTCAGATAATTCCTGGGGCTGGCAGAAGTCAGAGCAGGCTGTCACCATTGCCAGGGCAGTTTGCACATGGCCCTGCTCTGGAGGGCCCTGCTCTGACAGCTGGCTGCAGTGATGAGGAGCATCCTCAGGTGCTATATGGACTGACATGTGGATGTGCCCAGCAAGTATCTGCGCTTTTAGAGCATGGTTTTTTCAAGGGAGATCTCTGGGGATGTTTTCACCAAGGGTTTTCAATGAGTTTCTTTAAGAACTCCTTACCAACCTGTCTGGTGGAATCCTGCACTCAGAGTTTTGTAGAGTATAGTTCCCATCTCTCCAGTCCCTGGTCAGTCAGTAACAGCAGCCTGTGCATAAAGTCAGGTGAAACAACTACTGAACTGCTTAAAAGTTTGAGAAGTCCCACTGATTTCAGTTGCATGACACAAAGTACTCACTTATGCATTAAGCCCTGGTTTATATATTATGCCTATATTTAATGGGGTTTAACACCCAGTCCCTTTCTCTGCATTTTTAAATCAAAGGTATAAAATGACATTAAAGAATATTTAGTATCAGTCCAAAACAAGGAAATAAGCAGGCCAAAATCTACTGGAATATTTCTGCAAATGATACCCAAAGCTGTCAAGACAACTGACATCATAAAGGCAGTTTTTTGCAATAACTATAATGGCATTTTCATTGTAATTTTTTCGTCTTTCTGCCACAGCTGACAGAAAGCACTGTTCTCCTCAGGGGCCAAGCACACAGTGGCCCTTAATTTTAATGAAAGATATTTACATGTCTCATTAGGAGAATGAGCCCCCAATAACTGACAACAATAAGAAGCTGTGTTTTCTGGAATTCATTATGCAGTGCACAATGCAGAGCTGTCTTAACATAAAGCAAAGTCCTGGTAACAGGCACATGTATTCAGCCCCCATCTCTGCTAAAAGACATCAGAGTGCCTTTATTATAACATGCAAATCAATTCCAAAGGCAAAAATTATTTGTTTCGGGGTCTGATTTTGTAGCTACTGTACATTTGAGTAAACAAGCACATGGGAGTCATAATTTTAACTATTTCAATGAGCTTGATCCTCACTACAATAATGGATAATTCAGACACTGTGATACTCTCAGGGTCCTGGTACACTTGCTGCTCTGCAAAAGCAGCAGAAAAGTGAATCCCTTTGGGGAGGTGTCTGGGACAGTTTAAAATGTCTTTACTTAGACACAGCAAAAGCACTTGAACAGGTGAATTAACTATATCCCCTTCACCCAACAGCTTATGGTCCTTGGTAAATCCTTCAGGCACATAAATACTTTGAAATTTTATATCTTCATGCACTTGTGGGTTATTATTAGTCCAGCTGATAAAGGCAGCAATGAAAGGCTCACCCAGAAAAGGCCAAGTTCTTTTTTCATTTACATCAGCACAATTCTTCCTACACTGGTCAGATGCTCAGGAGGTCACATAGAATGAGTCAGCCTTGTCCTGGACTCTTTCATTCAGATCTTTGATACTCACATATAAAGATGGCAAAGATGGCACTTTAGAGAGCCTTGAAATCTATTTTCAATCTCTTGTTACATGAGAACAAACGAATCAGCTTGGCTGAAAAGACTTTGATCAGCATCCCAGAAATGCTCCAGCTGCTCTGTAGCATTATCTACATGTTGGGCGGCTTGCAGCAGTCCAGCTGCATGGAGCATGGGACAAAAAGCAGGGCTTTGGTCCTCAGTCCAGTCCCTTTTACCTTGATTGTTGTGCACAGAATCTAACTTGGTTTTCCCCCCAAGACTCTAATGTAAACAGACTAAAACTTTTCTTCTGAAGATCTCCATTCTTCTTGTTACAGTGGCCCTTCATACCATTTCTCATTGCTTTGTGTATTCTGAATACCTTAGCAGTCATGAAGCTGCAGTCCTCACCTAAAGAGAATTTAATTATGGTTTTAAATATTACCTTCCAAATAAATACGTTTGACTAGATATGTCATTCTTCATAACCTGCCATGTATTTATTAACTAGTACTCTTTGCTTGCCAGAATTTGCAATGCCACTTGTTTTCTGATGCATATCTTCAACTAATTTATTAATACACATACCACCCACAAAGAAGTCAGGCTCAGCATCTGCTTGCATCACCCCTTTCAATCAATTTTTTTGTAATAAAATCAAGACAACCCTAAATAAGATGGAGACAAAGTACAAATCTGTGCCTTAATGTCTAGCAAATTTCTGGAAAGTTAACAGGAATTTTGAACAATCCAAATTATGTTACTGGAGTCGCTGAAGTTGATATTGTTTGTCACAATGAGCCTTGTTTCTATTGTGAAGTCACAGAATCATGGTTGGAGAGCATTTCTTAAATTCATTTAGTTGGATTTCTTGCCAGGATAAGATCAATACTCAGAGCAGGACTGTCACCAACACCAGGACAGCTTGGCTGTGACATTGAGTGGCCACTGCTTCAAAGCCAAGGACAGAGATTCCACATCTTTCATCAACCTACTCCAGTCCATCTTACCCAATATTTTTCTGGATATTTGCGAAGTTCCTGTCTACTGCTGTTCTCATTCAGGACTCCTGCAGCAGCATCCTGATTCAGAGTAGTGATATTGTCTAGACAGGATTGCTTTGAGCAAAATGCAGGTTCTGTTTGTCTGGTGGCCTTTCTAACTACACAAACATGTGGTAAAGTCTGGTAATATTTTCTGGAATAACTAATTTTATCTTCCAGAATATGATTATAATAATTTTATACTTGCCCTTTCTGTGCCTGCCCAGTTCTGCGCCTACAAGGTTTTATCTGTGCATTTATTAGTCTTTAGGTTTTGAAGAAAATTTTTAAAATTCCTTCTGAGCAATGTTCTTGCAGCAAATGTCAGATACTTCCATTTTGTTTCAACTGCAAAGCTCAAATCTTCCTTCTGTCAGAGAACATTGAGGATGTAGCAAAGTCTTCAACCCATGTTTTCTTTTATATCTTTAAAAATGAAGGAATACCTCCTAATTTGAATATATAATAATAAATATGAGGCTTCCTAATTTCCTAAGCTTTTATTAGACTTCTGTATTGTGGCCATTTTTTGCTCACGGTGCCTTTGGCTTTGCTTTATATTGTAATGAACATTGTAACTTACTTTATTGCAATGCCTGCCTGTTGCTCTATACTCTTTCATCCATTCTGGCTGATTTTTAATTTTGGCCTTAAAGCTTAAATTTTTTTTCATGCAAAAGTGGTGTCATATCATTGATTTAATTTAGCTTCTTTTCTTCCACTGAAGCCTTCATTCACTGCAATCCACTGCTCCCAGTCTTTGCTGGAGTCAAGAATAGCTTTGAAAAAACTGATACAGTATTCAGGAGTGGTTCCATGTGCTTTTATGTAACATAAAAGGCTAATTTCCATCCTATTAGAGAGCTCATTTGAAAGCAAAGAATCTTCCCCTTTTTTTCCCTTCTGTTTCTTGATGATAGCATTGATTTTCTTGTCCAACCACTTGTGCTGATTGTAGAGATGGGCACCCTGATAACCATCTTGGACAAGACTTGAGCCAAAATGAATTTTGGAATTGGATTTGGTGGAAATACAAGGCTGGATCAGGTCTATAGGATAGTAAATAGTTGAGTGGAGGCATCTCAAGTACCAGTCGCAGATGGTTTTGTTATTTAACACAATTCTGTGCCCTCTGCATCCAGGCTGTGCCCACCCCTAAAACACCTTCATATTCTTTGGATGCGAAAACTGCAGTAAAAAAAAAAAAAAGACAAGCAGACACATTTAGAAATTTAAATACCAAATAGAACAACATTCATTGGAGGTATTAAAATACAACACAACATCCAGGGTTCTACAGAAAATCCCAGTGTTATCAATTATCACTCCTCCCCAATTTTTCTTTAGCACATTTAGCATGACAGAAAATGCAAAATCCCTTACAACTTTCTTTCAAAAATCAGTTTGCTCAATTTAGTTTTCAGATTCAAATTAAAACTTGGCTAAATTGTTTTATTTCCCATAAACCCTAAAACTGTCAGTATTCCTAATGTGAGAAAACTCACATTTTTGCAGGAAAACTCACAAAATATCGAATGAAGATAGTGTCCAGGCAAAGTTACTATGAATCCAGCATTCAGCAGTTCTTAATATCCTAACTATTAATGGGAAAAACAGCCCATTCCACAGATAAAGAATATGACAAAAGATAGTTGTATCAACACAGAGTTCAAGGAGGTTTGAGTTCAAGCTCAAGTCTTTTGATCGATGGAGAAATATTTTAGCAGGAGAGCTACCATTTAAAATAATTCCATCTTGTTCCAGTGATATCTCATAAGCTTCTGGTTACTATTTCTACATCAAGAAATTCCTTTCCAAATTTTTTCAGAAGCTCAGCAAGGCCTGAAGAAAACTCCTTGAAAGGCAGGAGCAGGTCACTCATTGAAAAGGCTGGAGCTGACCGAGCCAGGTGAGCTCTCTGCCGTGGGGAGCTCCACGTTGCACAACCCTCAAAATCAGCTGCTGAGCACTGAGCCCAGCTAGAGCAGAGAGACAGGGAACAGGTGACACAGGGTCAAAGCAAAGATCCTTCATCTACTTAATCTCCAATTAAGTATTGCTCTTTTTAGTCAAGACAGTAAGTGAAAATGGGGAATGAGGTTTGGCTCATATTCTTACCAAAAAAAAAAAAACCCTGATGGTACAGAGAAGGTCATTAAATGCTTTCATTGATGGAAATGGTTTTGTGGTCGAGCTTGCTGAGGACTGGAATTTCCTACCTTGCTCCACCCCAGCTATAAATCAGCTTTCCCCTACCCTCCTGCTAAGGAGGTGTTGCCAGCATTGCAGGGATGCACAGGAGATGGGGGGACAGAAGGTGAACAAGAACACCACTGGGCAGGGAAATCTAAGCTGCAGCATGGCCAGCCCTCAGCAGGGACTTCTGCTTGGGAGATTGGGGCCACATCAGTCTTTAATGGCTTGGGTTTTCCCCTCACCAGAGCAAAAGAAAGAAGATACAAGTTGTTATGCAACTTTTGAACCAAGCCAGCTTTATGAAGCACAGGGTGCTGCCTTCCTGCCAAGAAATGCTGCCTTTGGTCTCCTCCTCTGCTCCTTGAGATGAGCTCTGGTCTCTCCTGCCTCTCCTCTGCTCCCAGCATTGGTGGCTACACCTGTTGCCAGGGCCCATTGATCAACACAGTGGGGCTCAGCAAACCCTGTAAGCACCCACTGAGGGACCTTCAGCCCAGGCACTCGGTGCAGAGCCTTTCAGCCCCAGATCTTACAACATCTCAGACCTTTGAGAAAACTGAGGGTGCAGAGCTGTGGTCAGGAATTGTGATCACAGGCAGACCTGTGTCAGCTGCAGTGGCCACTGATGGCTCCCTGCCCTCTCACCATGAGCTCCACATCCCTGCCCCTCTCCCAGACCTGAGCTGGAGAGAAGTGATTCCTTTTTTTTGGGTGAGCAGCAGTGCTGGTGGTTGGTTTTAGCACATGATAGATGCCAGGCAGCTCATTCCTCCAGCAGGCACAGGGAGATGCCTCCTTGTTTTGCAGGGTAGGGCTGTGTCCATTGTCCCATGGTCAATTATCCCAGGATCTAAAGCAATCAGAAACCACCAGAGCCATCTGGTTTATGCAGCAGAGACAAACAAAGGGTTAATCAGTGAAAGAGCTGCTGGAGCTGTGTGGTAAGAGGAGGGAGAGAACCAAAGATGAAGATATCAATGCACTGGGCTTGTGATCCACCTGGCTCCTTTCAGAGCTGTTCCCAGAACTGATCTATTGCAAATCATGGACCAAAAGAAAGCAAGCAGCACGTGTGCCTGTCCTCATGGGACAGCAGCCTGCCCTGGTGCTTTCCACACATGGCACACAGCAAGACCACTGATGCTTTCACTGACCAGCAGCTAAAACATCTACCCAGTTATCCTCTGGGCAGACTGGAAACAACAAAGCCAGATCTCTCAGCATATTTTGTCTCGCCCCTTCAGGAACAAATCTTTGAGGTTTTTCAGAGGCCATTTTAAAGAGGCTTTTCCTCTCCCTATTGCTTTTGTTGGATTAAAGTGTGGTCAAACATCACGAAAGCAGGGATATGCTCAGTGTCCAGGCCAGTTTCTGGGTAATGCCTGGTTTGTGAGTGGTAATTCCAGTTGTTTGTCCTACTAGAGGACTGGAATTGCTTCCTGTCAGCAGGGTCCCATCTGCTGAGGATCTGCTGGGCAGTGCTCTGGCTGTGAGACACACACTGATGTTGTGCTGCAATGTGAGATTATGAGGAGCTTCCATCACTGAATTGTGTGATTAAAAGGGACACAGTGGATCATGAGAGCTGCAGGACAACTGCACAAAGCTCCTTGAGAAGGCTGGACCCTAACTTTTGGCAGAGTCCAGAAAAGCATCAACAAAAACCAGTCTGCAGGGAAAGAGCAGAGCCTGTGCCTGGCACGGCATTGCCTGCTAAAGCCTCAGGGGAAGAATGCATGTGGGTAAACCCCAGGACTTCAAAGGAATGAGATGAAGGAGGGTTCAGCACTAGCAGAATTGAAGGTTTTTATAGGATATAAATGGCTTTGTGCCTCATCAAAAGGGTAGAAGTCCCAGGGGTGGAACAAATGATAGAGGAGGTTTTGCAGAAGAGACAGAGGAAGCCAAGTCTGAAAGAAAGAAGTGACAGATAAGAATGAAAGGAAATAGATGGTGAAAATGGGGTGCAGTAAGGCCTTCTAAGGCTTGCCAGCACTCTTGAGAGTTAATTGGTATTTACATTTAGGGGTGTTTTAAAGCCTTGGGTTTATTGATTTGGAAGAATCCCACACCCAAGAGAGCTACACAGGCAGATGTTGTCTACAGGAGACAGTCCTGGCAGTAAATCCAGAGACACTGGTTAAACTGCAAGCAAATACAAATACAAACCACAAATGCACCAGCAAAGGCCAGCAAGAGCAATGTGAGACCACACTGTAATGATTTTCCTCTTTTGCCCCAAGCCCAATTATACAGAGGCAAAATACCCAGGCAGTCATGCAGGAATGAGGCTTGGGGAGCCTTGAGGTCTCTCTGTTTCGAGGCTGTTTGGCAGTGCTCTGTAGCAGACCTCTCCCCATCTCCACAGACATGAGCTGCTGCCCTGGTTTAGCTGAATTTATCTCTGAAAGGTGGCAGGGGAGCAGCAGTGGGGCTGGCACAGGGGTGGGGCAGAAATGCAGGGTGGGGGTGACAGAGGGAAAAGGGGCAAGAGGGAGCTGGAGGATGTAAAACACAAAGAGTTGAGACCCAAGGAAGGGTCAGAACAATGCCAAAGTCTTGCTGGGTCTCTGAGAGATAACCTGTGGCAGGTACAGGCAGCAGCTGAAGTTCAGGCTCTCTCCTGCTGGCAGTGTTTGGCAAACAACAGCTTTGCAGTGTTTTGGTGTTCTCAAATCTCAATGATTTCCGTCACACCGTCCCAAAGCTCAGTGGAGGGACAGCTAGTGTTTAATCCCTACTGAAAATGAATCAAAACAGGAAACCAGCTCGCTCTGAAGAGCAACCTTGTGGATCCTGCAGAAGCACCAGAGGCTGAGCCTCAGCTCCACTCCCACCAGCTGCCCTCACCCCTCTCCTGCAACAGCTGAGTGCCATGGAGCCATGGGTGAGGATTCCACAGGGAATGGGGTACACCAGGGAAGCTGGGATACATGGATGCCTGTTCTTTTTACTCTTCCCCCACTGCCCATACTGTTACTTGGGTGCCAGATACACCCAAACACCTGGTGAATGGAAGCACAGCAGAGAATGCCAGAGAAACAGCTTTGTTGCCAAGTTTTTGAGGATAATATT
This sequence comes from Toxostoma redivivum, assembly GCA_013397375.1. NCBI lineage: Eukaryota > Metazoa > Chordata > Aves > Passeriformes > Mimidae > Toxostoma > Toxostoma redivivum. The sequence goes on from VXBI01010675.1 coordinate 494,930, forward strand.
TTTTCAAAATTCCCCGGGGTTTTTTTTCCTATCTGAAAAGCCTGACAAAACAAAAATAGAGAAATGTAGTTTTTTGGAAAACAGATACAATAAAAATGTACATTTTGGATGAAACGAAAAATTTTGAAATTCTCAAACTCTTTTTATTAAAATAATTATTGGTTTATATCTTTTCAGTATGAAGCAGGGGTGTTAGTAAACTGAAAATTTAGTGAAAATAATTATTTTTTTTTGTTAGAAAGGGATTTCATTTTGCTGGAATAAAAAAAGTAAAAGCTGAATTTCAAATAGTGGTTTTGACTGGTTCTCTAAAATCCATGTGTTGAGTTGAAATATATGTATGTGTATGTGCATATATATATGTGTATGGGAATACATATAGAGATGCCAAATATAAGGATTATTCTTTACATTTTTTAATGTCTTACATAATCAGTTAATTTGCTTCTGCTCCATTAAAACTAAATCTCCCACGGACATAACAGTCTGGTCTAATTATTCACTTAATCCACAATCATTAGCCTCAACCAAGTGCTTTTCTCTATCTTTCAGAAAAAAAGGACTTTGAAAGGTTCTGTGGAACTCTCCAGGATTAAATGTGTGGAAATTGTGAAAAGTGACATCATCATTCCCTGTCAGTACAAATACCCTTTCCAGGTGAGTCTGTCTGTTGATCACACTGAGAGAGACATCACTTCATTTTGTATTTCAACAGCATTTCCTTCGCAGTGCAGTCGTTAATGAACCCAGCATGGGGCTCTTGATCAGAACCTCCACTCTAATTTAAATTAATCAAAAGTCAGTGAGGTTAAGAGCTGCTTCTGAACAGCTCTTGCCACTCCCCTTCCCCAAATCATCATTTGGCACCAAGCTTGCTGCCAAAAAGAAAGAAAGAGGGCTGCTGCCTCTTTCCTTTGGTGCCTCCCTTGTGACCAGTGCATCTGGGATTGATTGCTTCTCATGCCTGGCTCCTTTCTCTACCCCTTCTCCAGATTGTCAATGACAATTACATCCTCATTTCTCTACCCCCTCTCCAGATTGTCCATGACAATTACATCCTCTACGTGTTCGCCCCAAACCGTGAGAGCCGGCAGAGATGGGTCCTCACGCTGAAGGAAGGTAAAAAATCAGCTTTGCTCACCCACTTGTGGAAGGTGTTTATGTCTGCCCAGCTTGTCACAAATAACACAGAGAAAATGTGCAGGAGTCAGTGTCTCCAATCTCAGCAGTCAAAGTGTTTATAGCCCAGGTACTGGATTATAAAATCTAATTGCTTGTAAATCTGGTGGGTGTGTTTTCAGCAGACATGGGAAATTTGGATGAGGGATGGTTTATTTGTCTTAATGTCTGTGAGTGTCTGCAGGGAGGTGTCAGAGGATTCACCTGCTCTGTTTGGTGGTGCCAAGCAATGGGACAAGAGGCAATGGGCAGAAATGATGCCTGGGAAGTTCCACCTGAACATAAGGAAGAAATTCTGATGCCTTGGGTTTTAGCTTTTATATTTTTCAAAATCTCTGCTGCTTAGTGTGTAACTCTGAAACTTCATATTAGGTGTTAGTAAGTTCTTTTCACAGGGTAGTGACCAAACAATTCCTTTGGCTAAGGGAAGGGGGCAAGCCTGGGACTGTGTTGGATAATTGACCCCAATGTGTAGATGAACCAAAACTTATAAAAGTGTAAAAACTCATGACCAGGATCCATCTTGGATTTGATTTGGGTGTAGCCCTGGCTGGGCTCTTGCACTGCCCAAGGTGAATCCTTTCAATAAATTCCTATTTTATACCTTTTACTCTGTCCAGTCTCTGTTCCAGGTCAGCCTTTCCAGGCAACACTTCCCTGTGCAGTGACTGGACATTGATTGCCCAGAGAGGGTGTGAGGTCTGCCTGCCTGGGGATATTCCAGAACCATCTGTGCCACGTGCTCTGGGATGGCTCTGCACAAGCAGGGAGGCTGGACCAGATGACCCACTGTGGCCCCTTCCAGCCTCACCCATTCTGGGATTCTGGGTTTTGTGTCTTTCTAGAATAAACTCTTAATAAATTACTGTAATTTGAGGTTTCTTCTTCAGGAGGAGATGAGGATTTTCCTATGGTTAATTTTTTAAAATAACCTTTTCTACACAGAAATTTTTTTCAGGTCTTATTAATAGATTTTTTTGGTTAGATGACAACCATTTTAGACAATCATGATTATTAAGGAACATTTTTGTGGGTAGCTTTCATTTCCTGTTCACCTCCTGAACAGTACTGTGGTTCACTCTCATGGTGCTGCAGTAACCAACACCGGGGGCAGAGACAAGCAGAGTGCTTGACATGAGGAAGGTGTCAATTAGTTACATAAAAAAACTGCACCAGGCTTCTGTCACAGCTTTTTTATGTTCCACAGCACTGCTGCTGTATTATTCCCTCTAAAAACATTGTGCCTGATGGAGATATTGTGAAGTTCATGCACTGACTCTTGCAGTCAGTTATTCCCCTACTCCAAGCTCCTACTTTATCACCTCTTCTCATTCAACACCTGGAAACTGTCCCCTCCTTTGGACAATTTGTACAGTCTCTTGAAACAAGCCTGCAGAAGATTCTTTAAAGACCAGATTATTTCCATTTACTTCTAGATGACTTCTAGAACGAATGTGGATGCAAATAAATTCATTTCCCCCGTTCTTTTTCTTCCCCTAATGTTTTTCAGAAACCAGATACAACAACAGTTTGGCTTCAAAGTGTCATCCAGACTTTTGGTTAGATGGCAAGTGGAGATGCTGTGCTCAGACAGAGAAGATGGCAGCTGGCTGTGAGGTATATGACCCCACCAAAAATGGTAAGGGACTTGTTATGACCATCCTGACATGGAAAATGTTTATTCCTAGAAAAAGCAGAGGATTGAATCTCTTTTCACAAAACATCAAAAGATATTATGTTAGATTTCCATAAAGAGACACATTCCTGGCTTCTTGGGATCTTCTGGCTTATCTTTTACTGTATGTGGCATTCTCTTTTTCTGAATTCACATTTTGCTCTGTGTGATGCTTGGTGCTGGTTTTGGAATGAGATGGAGAACTAAGAACTTGATCAACTGTGTTCAGTCAATGAGCCATAACAACTTTCTTGAGATAAATGCATTCAACAGTGCGTGTCCAATTTTAACCAAACCAAACCATATTTCCTCTGTGGTTTCAATGGCCAAACATAATCTTTATTATGTCTCCTGAAAATGAACACAAGTAGTCAATCAATCTTCACCAAAGAAACATTTAGCTTGTATTTTTTACCTTAATGCCCTAAGTAATCTGTGCCCCAGTTTCCAAGCCCTGCTGAGGCTCACTGTGTAGTTGGCAGGTCTTGCTCTCGAAGTCCAAAGCTCACTGTTTAGTGGGTTTTATCACCTCTATCAATTCATTGCATTGGTGGTTTCTCCCTTGGTTTTGTCCTCACCTGCTTCAAACTATCTTTCTTGATTTCTTTTCAGCCTCAAAGAAGCCTCTTCCTCCCACTCCTGAAGATAACTGGGTGAGTGCAGTGATGCTGTCCTTAGTGTCCAGCCCTGAGTGATAACCTACCAGTGGGGAATATGTCCTCATTAATGTTCACACAGTGCAGTGACCTAGAATCTCACCTGTGATAACATTCCCTGGGCATTTTCTGTGCAATTGAAATTTTTATGTGAAATTCATTGTTTGAAAGCACCAAAGATTTCTCATACTGCCATCATACCCCACAACATGATCTGGGGTGCTTTGAGGCTTTTGAGCCCAGGGAACAATGCTGCCAGGAAAATACCACTCTAGAGATCATGCCCTTGCTTTTTATGAATATGAACATGAATATGAACATGAGTATGATGAGCCTTTTTCCTAATTTATGCAGAAATTGTTGCTAGACCCCAGGGAAGCAGTGGTCATAGCCATATATGACTATGAAGCCCAGAACCCACAGGAGCTGACATTACAATACAATGAGGAATATTATGTCATTGACAGCTCTGAGGAACATTGGTGGCTGATTCAAGATAAGAATGGGTAAGTCCCTTTTCAACAATATACAAATCCTTTCTAATTCCAATTTGTTCTTCCATTAATACACATGTTTAATTCCTCATGTTCAGCTTTAGCAAAGCATCCTCTTATTTAGAGGGGAAAAGTGATAGAAGGTTATTTAGGGTAACCTTGTTCCATTTGCTGTTGCTTCAGCTGCTGAAGAAAAGGATCTGAAAATTAATTTTACAGCAATAAACAATTCAGAGTGATATTTGCAGTGATACACAGGGGGGAAAATTGTGAAACTCTCCAAGTTTAGAGGCGCAATCAGTTGTTTTCTTCTCCAGTAACCCTACTCAATACATCCCTACTTTACAGCACTTTTATCATGCAATGAGCAAGCAAAGCTTTCAAGGCTGACTCCCACAGATGCAGAGAAAATCCTGTCTGTCAGCACACTCACACTTGTCTTGCCTCTCAACAGGCACGAAGGCTACGTGCCAAGCAGTTACCTGGTGGAAAAATCACCCGAGAATCTGCAGGTTTATGAGTAAGTTGTGCCTGTGTTTTTCTTGTACCTCTGAGTGCTCTGGGTTTGAAGCTGCAAGCCTCAAATGCCCCCACCCAACCTCACAATCCACCCTGGGGATGCTGCAGTCAGAAGCTTTCCAGGAGAAACTTTCCTGGCCTTGAAACGCTGACTCGGAGTCTTTTGATATTTTCAGGTGGTACAATAAGAACATCAGCAGAAGCAAAGCAGAAACTCTGCTCAGGGATGAGGTAAAACCAGTGTTATGTACAGGGTGGATGGGAAATAATAATAATTAATTAATGACAAATGAAGCCTGCAAGGGCTGCTTGTGTAAGAGAGGTGAACCCTGGATTCCTGCTCTGTTTGTGTCCTTGGTGATGTGAAATAAAGGACCACCAGCACAACCCCCTTATCTCCATGTTAGCTGAGCAAACATACCCAGTAACTGGGACTGGAGGAAAACATTGCTTCAGACCACTGTGCCAGCTGAAAACTGTAATTTTAGCTCATCTTTTCTGTCCCTGCAGGAGGCCTGTGGGATGCCAGTAGTTCTCTGAAAATCTAACCAATCTTGTGCTGAAGTATTTTGGGTGAAAGCCAAAAGTATGGCTGTGGGTTTTGTTTTTTTAATTTTGTGTGTGTGTGTGTGCATGTAAGCACACATTTTTAATTTTTCAGTTGAGCCAGAGTTTTCCAGTGAAGACTGTACTGACAATACAAAGAATAAGCTCCTTGTTCAGATTTTCCACACAAACACAACCTTAAATTTTAAATCATCTCTTACATTAACAGGTGGCCCTGTTAATAAACACAAATAAAGTGTTCCTTCTTGGAACAGTAGTATTTTATGGAAATAGGAGCACTTTTGTGTGATTTGAAAAATTCTTGTACAAAGTGCTAGAGGACAAGTCCACACATGGTTTAGTGGTCTTATTTTTACTTTTGGCCCTACCAGTACAACTTTCTGTGGTAATTACCCCCATGTGGCTGCAGAGACTTCTGGTTCAAATCCTTGCAAACCTCACAGCCTGCCCCAGAAATGTGGCCAAGTTTGTGAGTGATCTTTGGCCAGGCTTGGTGTCACCTGAGAACGGAAGGGCAAGAATAGAGCTTAGAGTAACTTGGGCAGGATGCTGCCTCCAAAACTTGCCCACCTCCAGTCCTGAACACAGGACACACACACTGTGTGTGATTAAATGCTTCTACAGCAGCACAGAGACCTTTTTTAGAGCTTTCCTGTGCCAGATATTTGTAGTGCAGGTGGAGCAGGTGTTGTGCAGACATTGAAGGGCCAGCCCTGGGAAGGTCACAGATCAGAAGGCTGATCCCACCTGGACAGAGCTCATACCTGGGGATGCAGGAGCAGCACCTGGAGCTGATCTAACCTCTGGGGAAGGAGGCCCAGACAGGGTGCACTTGGTGGATTAGCTCTTTGTGAAGTGTTGTGGATGGGTGGAAGACATAAAATGGAGGAAAATTACTGTGTAAAGCAAAGGAGGAGGGAATGAAAAAAAATCAGGTACTTGGGATGCCAGATTAAAATCTTCTTTATCTGTAAACAGAAGAAAAATGTGGGGTTTGTTACCAATATATGGGTCAGCACAGCACATTCCAGCCAAACTGTGATGTTAAATCTCCTTTGCCATCTGATCCATCTGGGCCAATGGGATCATGCCCTATCAGGCATTTTAGCATTCAGATGAGAGGAAAACAATTACAGTGAAAAGTTAAAAAGGAAAATTGTTGTGTGAGTGCCAGACTGCAGGAGGACTGCTTTCTTACCCACTTCTGTTTAGATCCTGGAAGACTGGTGTACCTTTGAAAGGGCAGGATCCTGTCCAAGGTTTTCCAGTTTGTGGTACATTGATAAATTTTCATTCCTACATTGCCATATGGATTCTCTGGTGCTGGATAAACTGAGATTTGTTCTGTGGCCGCTCACTCCACGGGGAGCACTCAGAGGGGTTTGCCTTTCCACTTGGCCACACATTTCATTGAACATGAACTCTGTCAGATAGGGCTGAGGGCAGTCAATGGAGTCAGAATTTCCAGAGGAGAGATTTGGAGGGACAGAGAGGCACACCCACATGTACTCAGCACAAGTGCCTAAGCCTCATTTCCTCTGAGAGCTCTGAGAGGAAGCTGAGCTGAAAGCACCTAACACCCAAAAGAGACCTGCATGCCCTGGGCAGCCACCAGAGCTGTGCATGGAACGCACCAAGCTCTGTCAGTGGGGTGATAGCTCTTTTTTTTCCTATATGTTTAGCACATCTTCATGATAAGGCTGAAATAAGCACAGCTTTGCCCCAGCCTACTTATTTCTTTTTTTTCCATTATGTCTCTAACCAGTTTTCTTTCCTTTGCTCCTGCTCCAGGGTAGAGAAGGGGCCTTCATGGTGAGAGATTCGAGGCAGCCTGGCATGTACACAGTCTCTGTTTTCACCAAAGCATTAAGGTACAGCCGAGCTCAGCAGCTTTTCACATCAATTACATCAATGAAATGGCTTCTATGAGTGTGTAATCTCTGTGTAGTTGTTTTGGCATTATAACAAGAGAGCAGAAGGCTCATGAAAATGATAGAGGGAAAACACTTCCAAAAAAGGCAGAAAAGTCAGCTGCCAGTCCCAAAGTGTATTAAAGGCTCTACTTCTCCCTGAATCTAAATAAGTGCCTATAAATAGTCCCTTGGACATCACTGGGGTTGTCATTCTGATGGCATTGTCCCCTGAACTGAAGTGTCATTAGGATCAACATGGGCTGTGTGCTGGACTCATCAGAGGTGGGTAGTGCAAGACAAGTGAAAGGATTTCAGTGAGGGGGCAGAAAGTTGTGTTTCACAAAGTAGAGGCAGAGAAACTCAGTACACAATCTTCTCTTACCAGGAAACCTCAGCCTCTCTCTTGAGGTGAGGCCATCTGTGAGTGAGAGGGAGAACACACAAGTACACTGAGTTCATTAGCAATTCCTCCTTGCTCTTCCCCCATTCTTTTTGGGGGAGGTTCTCCTCTTTGCTCACTTATTTCTGTTTGTACTTCAAATCCTTGTCTTTTTGCTGCAAGCTATTTTCTCTCAAAGAAAACCTCCTCTTTTTCAGCACAGACAACAATCCTGTTATAAAGCATTATCACATCAATGAGACAACTGACTTTCCCAAGCGATACTACCTGGCAGAAAAGCACGTGTTTGACTCCATCCCTGACCTCATCAACTACCACCAGCACAATGCAGCAGGTGAGTGAAGCTGGTGCTGAACAGAGAAGCTGCTGGTTTCCCAGGTGACTCTGTTGAATGAAGGAGGGTTCCCAAGCCCTCTGTTCTTACAATGAAGTGTTAAATGGCATCACCTCTTCTCCTATTTATCCTGAAATGACCATTTCAGGCCAGCTTCCAGCATCACATCCTCACTCTGGTTGTCCTTCTAAGGCTCAGCAACACAGATGTCATACTGACATATGATAGAGTTCTCTGGGGGTGTATCACCACTGCCAGGCCAAGCTGTATCTGTAGGAATTACATTGCAGGGCCTTCTTGAGGTGATCTGTCCCTGGAACTTGATTTGACACAAAGCCAAGGACATGGCCAGTATCCATAACCAGACATGATGGCTCCCATCCCCACAGTCCAGGAGTACCAAGGGAAACACTGGGATTCAAAAACACCCTATAAATACCAAGTACCATTTAGGAATTCATCAAGGTTTACAGAGACTCAAAGCTCTGGATGTGAAAATGGGAAATAAGCTGAAAGTGCTCAGAACTGACTTCCTTCTTTCTGGCAGGAAACCAGAGCCTGCACAGCGGTTCAGCTGCCCTCAAGTGGAGCTGAGAACTCAGTGCAATAAATCTGCTTCCAGAGCCCAGGCTGCCCTCTGGGGTGGTGGCAGGCAGGCTCCCGTGGCTGTGGCAGTAACAGAACTGTCCCTGTGTCCCCAGGTCTCGTGACACGGCTGCGATACGCCGTCTCCTCCTGGAGGAAACAGGCTCCCATCACTGCAGGGCTCTGCTATGGTAAGGTTCTCTCTTGGCTTCATGGGGATCACACTCCTGGTTGCTTAGCTGGGTGATCTGCACATGGATCCTGCATATAGAGGAATATTCATGTGATTACAGCCACAATAAATGGCTTTCTTCAGGTCTTTCTGTAACAGCAGTGGGAGTTTTGCACCACTTAATTAGTGGTTTGTCTCAGTCTCTTCTGCCTTCACTCAGAGTTAGGATTAAAAAATACATGATGGAAATGGATTTTCTCATGTTCAGGCTTGGTTGTTTATTAAATCTTATCAAAAAGCACAGAGCATTCAGCACCGCTTCTAGCCACCTGCTAGAAGTGAGGAAAAATGGGGGAAGATCTAGCTGCTACAAGGTCTCTTAAATCTAAACAGTCTAATAGAGAATTAACACCTATATTATTTATCCTTTTAACCTAATAACTAAATTCTCATGACTCTTAGTGTGACACTGACTGACTAACCAGAAACTACTACCTGAAACCATGAAGAAGAAGGAAGGAAGGAAGATGAACAATGAAAAAGAAACCACTCAAAATCCTCCATATTTTCCCATACCTATTACTATTTTATAAAAACTTCAAATTTAAAACCCATCACCATGTGAAAGCACACACTTCTATTTCACTACACACCCGTGATTTTAAATTTATCACTCAAATTTAGAAGCCTTCTCCAAGGTCTCAGGTCAAAAGCAGTGTTCTGTGGGCAGGGGTCAGTGCCAGACAGCACAGAAAGCTCAAAAACCCCAGGTTTCTGGGATCCAACATCTTTCCACTGCACTGTTCACCAGATTGTCATCTTTGTTATGGCTGTTGATAAATGACTGAACTGATCCTGCAGTGCCTTGAGGGAGCTGATGAGAACCCCGGTGTCTCAGTGAAGTCAGCATTAAATACCAACAATGCTGAATGCTGAACAAAGGGGATGGAAATGGGAGTGTAGAATAATTTGATGAAAGCTGAGTCCCTCCTGAAAGATGCCTTCATTTGAATATTTCTGTCAATAGAATTTTGCTGGTATCATCTTTATTGTAATTCTTGGGGACTTCAAAGAAACTCAAGCCCCATGTTGTGCTGGGTACTGCACATAAGCATGGTAAAAACAATCCTCCCTGAAGAACTGGATAGGCAAGACAAAGGAGGGAGAAAGGGGATGTTGTTGTTCCTACCCTTGAACATGACCTGCAGCATGGACTAGTCAAATGAGCTATCAAAGGTCAGACAGGCACTTTGAGGGAGAGCCAGAAAGTCTCACTTGGAGTCCTGCCTCAGTGTTTAACCCACAAAAGCTTTTTGTTTGGCATTCTACTGCTCAGTCCTTACTCTTTCTCCCTTGAAACCAACAGGAAAATTGGTCATTAATGCCTCTGAGCTCACCCGTGTGCAGGAGATTGGCAGTGGTCAGTTTGGGGTGGTCTACCTGGGCTACTTGCTGGACAAGACCAAAGTAGCCATAAAGACCATCCGTGAAGGAGCAATGTCTGAGGAGGATTTCATCGAGGAAGCCAAAGTCTTGATGTAAGTGTCAGATTCACCACGACAATCACACCCTGTGGGATTCATAACACAACCAAAGTCAGGAATACGAGTAGGGAATTCAAACTTGGATTGTCTGTTATGTATCTTAATAGTAAATAGATTGTGAGCTCTGTTGGCTGCAAAGGAAGGCAATTCAAAGTGTAAGTGAATTACTGTGCTTCCAAGTCTATCAATATCCAGAAGGGTCTTCCAGATCTTTGCTATTCAGGAAGGCAAGGATAATTGATGGTGCATTTTGGAGAGCAAAGTGTTTTTTTTCAGAATAAATCTCTTAAAACTTAAGGGTAATTTAATTGAAAAGCCTTATCTGTAAAATGTTTTGCTCTACAGAACTGAATATATTTGTCTTTGGGTTTATTGCTTTTTTTTTTTGCACTTTTTTTTTGCATTTCCCTCCCCACAAGACAGAAATTGATTTTATTTTTTGTTTGATTGGATGGTTTTCCACACAGTCATCTTTTGGTGACCACTACCATTAAAATGGGATGATATTTAGTCCTTGGTCTACACATCAGCAGAGCTGGCCTCTGCAGTGAGCTGGATGCAGCACTGTGGCATAAATTGCTGTATATAACACACTTGCTGTGAGGGTAGCAGGCACTGAGCCTATTTCAGCCTCTTTCCTGCCTTCCCTCCCTATCCCACAGGAAGCTGTCTCACCCAAAGCTAGTCCAGCTTTATGGTGTGTGCCTTGAGGATGCTCCCATCAGCCTGGTGTTCGAGTTCATGGAGAACGGCTGCTTGTCCGACTACCTGAGGAGCCAGCGGGGCAGCTTCTCCAAGGAAACCCTGCTGGGGATGTGCCTGGATGTGTGTGAAGGGATGGCTTATCTGGAAGAGAACTCTGTCATCCACAGAGACCTGGTATGGTGGTCCCATGTGGATTTTTCCTTTGTTCCAGAGGTGCTTTTTCCTCTGCTTTCTTCCTTAATTTCAGCTTCTACATTCCTTCTGTTTATAGGAGATCCTGTATCTGCCCTCACTGCAGAAGAGCACAAATACTTCAGGGGAAAAAAAAACAAACAATCCCTGGAGAACTGATCAATCTATTCCCCTTAAGTGGTTATGGGAGAGAAGAAACAAGCCTATAAAATTTGTCTTTTTTTTCCTAAGTGGAGTCTTGTGCTCCCCAAGAGCCACAGTACTGTCCACTCTTCTTTCCTAAAACTATAGAGACGTCAAAAAGACCTGTTCTAGCATAACTCCTATATAAATATGCATTGATGATAAAATAGTTTTAATTATTGGGTTTTCAGTCAAGCTCCATTAGTCAGTGCTGCAGTTTCATTAGGCATGCAATGACTGTGAGTAGCTGTGGCTCTTTTAGGGTCTTGCTCCACCTTTTCTGGGCAGCAAGGACCTGCAAGTCAGAGTGATGGTTGAGCAGCTTTTCTGGCAACAGGATCATGCTGCAAAATGTACAGAAAGCATGAGCAGCTGAGGGTTTTGTCCTCTTTGTATGGCACAATGTCACTTTGATGCTCCTTTTTCAAGCATTATCTGCTCTTCCAGGATAAAAGCCCCTGAGTGGCTGTGACAGTGTTTTAGCTCTGACCTGATGCCATTGCACTTTGTTTTCTTGCAGGCTGCCAGGAACTGCCTGGTGGGGGAATCCCACGTGGTCAAAGTGTCTGACTTTGGGATGTCGAGGTAAAGGCACCGGGGCTGGGCACAGTCCCTTGGGGCTGTCAGGAGATGGGGTAACTCAGCATTGCCCCTTCTTTTCCTCTTCCAGGATTGTCCTGGATGATCAGTACACCAGCTCCACAGGTACCAAGTTTCCAGTCAAGTGGTCTGCCCCAGAGGTTTTCTCCTACAGCAACTACAGCACCAAATCTGACGTTTGGTCGTTCGGTAAGAAACTCTTGTCAAAATGGAGAAAATTCAACAGCCCCAGCTGAGAAAAACAGGGGGCTCAGTCCTCAAGTAAACTCTCCTCAACACTGCATCTTCTGAACTCCAAGGGTGTTTTGTCTGAATAATGGCTTAGAAATCAAGCCTAAATCAATTAAGGGAAAGAAAGAAAAACAAACTACCTAGATACTTCAGAACACCCCACATATTGCAAACTGTGCACATGCAACTCCAAATAATAGCAAATAATGAACTCTGTTTCATGCTGACATAGTAGGAATGTCCAAGAAAAGGTTGGAGAGTCAGTGACAAGATGAGGAGAGGAGAGGAGAGGAGAGGAGAGGAGAGGAGAGGAGCATTTAGTCACTCCATCTCTCTGTCAGACCTGGACACTGATGCCTGCCTCAAACCCCCCTGCCCTTCCAAATTTGCTATGCTGATTCCATTTGCTTTATACTGACCTGAAAATGTTATTTCACTGCTCACACTTCTCACCTCACTTCCTGCTCCACAATGCATTGTTTTACAATTTGTGCCCATTCTTTGGTCTCCCTTCTGGACCCTCACAGATAAGAGCAGGGCTGTGTGTTTTTCCCCAAAGCCATAACAAAGGCTGTCCCCTGGGCTCTGGCACACTCGTGGTCCTGGCCCCTCTCCAGCCCACACAGTGAATGGGGCAGTGTGCTGTGCACAGCTCACAGTCAATGGGGTGCCACTCAGCCCTGGGGCCAGCAGTAAATAATGCAGGATTATAACCTTTGCCAGTCTGTGCCTGTGAATTCTGTGTCTTCCCTCTCCCTTTGCTGGCTCCTGCTGTGGCTGAAGCTGTGCACTCCTGGGGTGGGCTGTGAGCAGCACAGCTGGAGCTGGGTGCTCAGGTCCTTGACAGACTCAACAGGGAGATGCTTCAGAGAGCACCAGAGATCCTGGCTGGCATCCTCAAACTGTACAGCTGTGTTAGAGCCTGGTTTTTCAGCTGTCTACTGAGAATCCAAGTGAAAATGCTTTTCTAAGTAACTGGCACCAATGTTGAGCTGCAGAGAAGAGCAGGTGGAAGGTGGCCCTGGGCCTGCTGAGGATTTTTTCTGCCTCTTTGTGATTTTTTTTTCCTGCTTGTTTGCTTTAGGAGTGCTGATGTGGGAGGTCTTCAGTGAAGGTAAAATCCCCTATGAGAATCGCACCAATGCAGAGGTGGTGGAAGAAATCAACGCAGGATTTCGGCTCTACAAACCCAAGCTGGCCTCCAAGGCCATTTATGAGGTGATGAGCCACTGCTGGAGGATGGTGAGTATTGTACTGGAGAGCCCTATTTCCCAAAGACAAGAATTCCCTTCCCCTTGGCTTTAAGGAGGATTCACATGCTAGCAAAAATAAAATCCTGGAGGTGAAGCATTGTAGCTTTCATCTGCACTAGCAAGCAAACTCTGGGCTCTCTGCCTTTTATTTGACTCCACTGAGAAGCCCGTGTAGTGCACCTAACTCAGGTTAATTCCACAGTTCCCCTGCTAAGAAAGCTGTGGATCTGTGGGTCTGAGTTCTAACAGTGGTAAAAACTACAGTCAAGCCATTACAAGGTACTTAGTGTCCACCAAGCCAAATTCACTGGTAATAGAAAAGAAACATTGCACAGAAGGAAGCTGGTTCTTCCACTGGCATTTTCTCTATAGGGATGGATTGTATTTTTGTTAATACTCAGTTTCTTCCCAAGGTTTTCCTTGCTAACCTTGCCATTCCTCTCCAGCTGACATTAATGTTCTTTCTCTCTCTTCTCTCCCTTGCTCAGGGGAAAGATGAGCGGCCATCCTTTTCTCTTCTGCTGTTTCAGCTGAGTGAAATCTCTGAGTTTGATGTGTAATCATGGCACTGTGTGCTCAGCATAGCCAAGAGAGTCCTGAGAAGAGAGAAGGCTGGATTTTCCCCAACAAAGCATTAACAGGAATCCTCTCACCATAAACACTTGCCCTGTGCCTGGGGAGAAGGAGAGGGCAGAGGCTGGTACTTCCAGACAGATAAGATATCTCCAGGTCTTCCAGAGCCTAGATAGACACAAGCTTTGGCTTGGCCAAGAGTGTGGTTTTCATCTTAAAACCAGAAGTGACTATTGAGCATGGAGTCCTGAACCACACAGTCCAGCAAGGGTGCTTCTCCTGAAGAGTCAGCCTCAAAATTAAGAGATCTGACGCTGTTGTTCTATTTCTGTGAACTCCCAAATGAAGGTCTTCCCTGAAGGGAGATAAGAAAAAGCTTTCTTTAACTGAGGAGGAATGTTTAGACATTTCCCTGGCTCTCTAATCCAGAGTGTGCTGGACCTGAAAGCTCTGAACAGGAATAAGCCTGGGAGACACAGAAGCAAGCTGGATTCAGTGACTGCATTTCTGATGCTGGTATTTCAAGGTGGTTTTGTTTTCTCTTTGCATGATTTTCCCTGCAACTGTGGCATAACAGGAACAGGATTTGGATACCTGGTAAGCTGAAGTGGTGTCTGTCTGTGCATGCCAGTTTGTGAGAAAGGAAGAGAAATAGAAATGTATGTACTGAAGAGTCTTGAAATTCTCTCAAATTCCATTGTACAATGAGTGGGAAAATGGGACTCTGATGCAAATGAAGACATTCTTGGAAGGGGGAAGTCAAAGCTGAATGTTCATATTGATTTTTTTCTTCAGTTTTTCTACATCAGAAGATTAATATGTGATCTCCACCCAATTCCTTTGAACAAAGTATGGAGGACTGAGCAGTGCAGCATGTTATGTGTTCCCAGTCCAGGACAAGACAGAGTCCCAGGATCTGATTAGCTGTGAAAGGTACAGGAATCTACCCCTGAACTGGTGAATTGGGCAGGAAGGAGCCAGAGGCTCAGGAGGGATCCAGGAGGAGAAAACATGCAGAATATGTGCTCAGTGCACCAGTGATCATAAGAATTTTCTCATACTTTAAAAAGTAACAGAATCACCACAAGTAAAGACTTCTCCATCTCTCCTGTGAGCAAAGGCACTGACCACAGAAAAAGTCCAGTGTGAATGATGTGCCTGGGTTCTTCCTCCTCAAGGAGTTCCACATTATGTGGTGACAGCAGAAGGTGTAAACAAAATCCATCTCCTGGTATTTCAATTAAAATCTGCAGTTTCACTGCAAGACAAAGACACTGTTTTGACATAACCAACTTCAAACCGAAATATGTGGGTGTTGGTGTCCTGCAGAATTTGTAAATAAGATCAGGACTTTTTGCTAAGCATTAACAATCACTTAGGGAAGTCAAGAGGGCTCACAGATGATATGTGCAGATATGCAATATGTATTTTTGATGCTTCTCTGTTTGGGCAGGTGAGAACACGAGGAAACCTTACATGACAGCAGCTTACAAAAACTCTGAAGTGCAAACTTTCAGCAGCAACCTCCTGTTATTACACAAGTCAGGTTCAAATATGTTTGCCAACAAAAATGGAACAAGGAAATAATGTAATTCCCATGATCTCACATATCCTGTGTCATAGAAAGAGGCTTAATTTTTGGCATTTTTCAGGCTCTTCATTCTAGGGTGGCTTTTAGGAGCCAGAATATATTTTCAGGCACATGGATATGGGCAAGGCATCAGTTCCTGCCTGATACATCTCCCCACACTGTGACAGGGGTGGCTGCAGGCTCACAGAGTTCAGCTTCTGGCTCACTGCCCCCACCATCCCTGAAGGAACAGGGGGTCTGCTGAGCATGAGGACATTGCTATTAAGGAGCAGCAATGTTGCTCTGCTAAGTGACATTTCCGAGGTCATATTTATATTTGGATAAGTGTAATATTTATTAGATACAGTGGGTTGCATAAAATATTATTGTGATGGTTTATGTTCAGTTTTATTTTGCAGTCTTTCTAAGCACACAATATGGACTTTTACAAACAATAAAATTGCTAAGTCTCAACTGTGGCTTTCACTATACGTGAGCAAAACTGCAAAAACCATACACCTATAATCATGCAGTCTGCTCTTCCTCCAAATCCCCTCCACCAAGATGCAAACAAGCATCTTCTGGCTTTCTGAACTATCTCTGTTTCCCAGAATTATGGTTGTGTTCTGGGGTTACACAGTGTGCTGGATTTATGGGGGTAGGAAGCATTCAGAATCTCTGCAAATATTGTAATTTTTTACCTAGACACCAGATTTTTAGGTCTAAATATCCATTATGGTGGCTTTAAATTCTCTAAATCTTCATAAAATTGGGGGTGGTAATATCTGAGTGCTCCCAGAGGGTGTTTCCCCTTAATTTACAGGGCACTTCAGGAATCTCAAAAGAGCAGTGCCAGAGTGGGATAACTGCATGATCTAAGACAAGTTTAGGTGGGTGACCTTCATGTGGCTTGACCAGATCTGTTCCCCACAAAGCAGAGCTGAGAATATCAGTCTCCCACTGCAGAGTGAGTCACCTTTCTCTGAACACCCCTTCCCTGCCTCCCTAGAAAGCATTTCTAACGTGCTGAACGTTGAAGCTGCTGCCCCTTGCCTGGCTGTGTCTCTCCAGGGTGGGAGGTTGTGTTTGTCCCTCCTGTTCCCCGCTGGTTATCCCAGGTGGGTGCATGGCTCTGCACATGTGGCTGGAGCCAGGGCCCAGAGCAGTGTCCCAGCGTGTCCCCAAGCTGCTGCTGAGATGGCCAGGCACAGGCACAGCCAGGCTGGAGCCCCTGCTAGCAGAAGGCAGTCAAGCAGTAACCTCATCAGAAAGAGCAGCTGATGCTTCTCAGTGGAGAGCAGGGACTGCAGCGTGGCAGCATTAGCCATGAAAAGATCTTTTCTGGGCATGGGTCTGTCCCCCTGACCCATGGGTGTTGTTCCAGTGCACAATTACCTTAAAATCAGGCCTGAAAAAAAAATCTAGAATTACCTGAAGTATTTTTAAATTAACATGTTTTTATATGATGTTTGGCATTGTCCCTTTCTGAACACTTGTCAGCACAGCAGGATTCAGGTGAATGGCTCTGCTAAAGCTCACTTGGCAGCCACCACAAATTCCTGTGTGTTCTTGTGTTCAGCTCACCCCACCATCCTGTTCTCTCTCCTCTCCACATGATGCACACACTGCTGCTGGAGCTGCATGGGGCCCCCCTCACTGTCACTGTCCCCAGCCTGCAGAGAGATCTACAGGACAAATGCAGGGAAGCTCATTCTATCCTCCTACCAGCTAAGACAATATGGAACAGAAAACTAAAATAGTATCATAACATTCATGGAATTCCCATCACACTGAGCCTGGCTGATAGTGGGACCAGATTAAACAGTGCAAAAGTCCACAGCAAACTTTTGTGCCAGTTTTCTTGAACTAACCTTGTTTCACCCACTACCTCAGAATTATATTTGCTGTTAAATCTTTTGTGTCTGCAGTAACAATGCTCACTCACTGAATTTTTCTGACAAGTATTAAACAGTAAAAAGAGGAATGAAACACTACAATGTGTTCTAGTCAAGGGTGAGATAGAGTCATAGATATCACACAGTCATAGAATAGTTTGGGTTGGAAGCAACCTTTAAAGGTCACCTAGCCCACTCCCAGAAGAAGAAATGCTATGCAAGGAAAGGTTCTATGCCCAGGGATTTATTGATACATTTTTTCAGGCGTGGTCCCGTCCTTTAAAACAAAACTAATTACTAAGACTGTTCTGCTGCTTTTCCAGTGTGCAGACCCCAGTGCCTTGAGCCCAGGGTGTCCATTCAAATTACAGCAGCAGATCTGCAGTGTAAACATGGTGTCCACGCTTCCCTGCAGAGCCAACATACACCCAAAGGAAGCAAACTCAGCCCCACACGTTCACGGATAACAGCAGCAGCCTCCGAGGAATTGGAAGGGTCACTCTAATCCAGGAAGGGCCAGGTAGCAATCTGATTCTAGGCTCATGCTCAGGGAAGGGACACTGCCAGGACCACCACAGAAATACATCTAGAGCTGTATCTAAACTTTGGTCAATCCTTGACAGCTCCATACAGGGTTTATATCAGTCACCATGAGGCAGTGTCCCTCTGAAAGCTGTGAGTTTGGATCTCACAGTATATCTGAATACCTGTATTAGAGCTTTAAACAGAAGTATGAGCAGAAGGACTGGAAACTTGTCCCTGAAAAAAAGCCAGATGCCAAAAATGCCAAAAGGAAGACCTTTTGGATGCGGTGCTGACTCAGAAGAGGATTGGAGCTCTGAGCAAAGGCGCTGCCTGCAGGTTTTGATCCCCAACACGCTCAGCATCCGAGGTTCCGTATGTTTTCTCTAAGTGTATGTATTCTGCCACCAGGGCGTTTGTTAAGACTGTAGGTGACGCCTAACAATGGTCCTGAGGAGCAGAGGGGCTGAACACCCGCGACCCAGCGAGCCCACCAGCACCGAGATGGAGAATCTCAGCCTGGTCCCGCTTTCTTACAGACCCAAACCCACTGTGCCAGCACCGCGCTCCCGCGGGGCTGCTGCAGCCGCTCCCTGCTCCCTCCCCTCCGTTCCCCCGGGGTGCTGGCGGCTTTNGGGGCTGCGCGGCTCCATCCCCTCCTTCCCTCCCTCCATCCCTCCCTCCATGCCGGGGTTGCACGGGGCTGTGCCCGCCGCCGAGCCCCATCTCCCCGGAGCCGCGGGCGAGCGGAGCGGGGCAGGTGCGGGCCGGGATGTGCGGGATGTAGGGGCCGGGATGTGCGGGATGTACGGGATGTACGGGATGTATCCCACAATGCCCCGAGCTACCTGCGGCGCTCAGCCTGCCCGCCCGCAGCCGCCGCACAGCGCCGGGGAAAAAAATAGCGCAAATCCCCCTTGTCCCCGCCCCGCATCCCCAGCACCGGGAAGGCGCCGAGCCCCGGGCCCCGGGCGCTGCAGGCCCCGCCGCGGCAGCGCAGGCAAAGCCGGGGTGGCGGCGGTGCTGGAGAACGGGGCGCGGAGAGGATGCTGATGGTGGGGGAGCGGCGAGGGCCGGCTCCCGGAGCAGCCNGCGCCGCGCTGCCGCCAGCCCGGAGCTCCTCGAGCGGGGAAACGCGACCCCGAGCGGGCAGAGCTGCGGCCCCGAGCGGGGGGAACGCGGCCCCGGCCCCGAGCGGGGAGAACTGCAGCCTCGACCCCGAGCGGAAAGAACGCGGCTCCAGCCCCGAGCGAGGGGAACGCGGCCCCCGGCCCCGAGCGGGCAGAGCGGCGGTGCCAGCCCCGGCCCCGGCCCCCAGCGGACAGAGCCCTGATCCCGATCCCGATCCCGGCCCCGGCGCGCATCCCCGCGNTGTACGGGATGTACGGGATGTATCCCACAATGCCCCGAGCTACCTGCGGCGCTCAGCCTGCCCGCCCGCAGCCGCCGCACAGCGCCGGGGAAAAAAATAGCGCAAATCCCCCTTGTCCCCGCCCCGCATCCCCAGCACCGGGAAGGCGCCGAGCCCCGGGCCCCGGGCGCTGCAGGCCCCGCCGCGGCAGCGCAGGCAAAGCCGGGGTGGCGGCGGTGCTGGAGAACGGGGCGCGGAGAGGATGCTGATGGTGGGGGAGCGGCGAGGGCCGGCTCCCGGAGCAGCCGTGGAAATGCGGTGTTCCGGGGGGATGAGGGGGATGGAGGCAGCGCTGGGAATGGAGGGCTGGAGCAGGTCCGGGCTGTGCCGTGGGTCGCAGCCGGCGGAGCTGCCCCAGCCCGGTGCCCGTGCGTGGGGCCGGGCAGCGCTCCTTTGTGCTCAACTTTGCCCCCGATGCCGCTGGAAATGCCGCTGGAAATGCCGTGTGCCGGCCGCATCCCTCCGGGCGGAGCGACAGGGAGAGAGTGGATGGATTCCGCAGGAAATTTCCGTGGGTTGGAAGGACCGGGAAAGAACGAGGAGGAGATGAAGCAGCAGCACGCAGTCCGCGCTCGCTGCGGGGCCAGGGCTGTTTCGGAGAAGGGGGCAGGGTGCAGGGTTTGTGTGCTGTCAGGGGACACTGCCAGCAGCACAGCGTGGCCCCCTTTGCCATCTGCCGCCTCCCACGGGGGGGTTCCTGCCTCGGGGCTTTGGATCACAAAGGTCTCAAAGAATTAGGCTGAGTCGCTGAAGCCTCTGCACCCTCCTGCCCTGAGATAGCAAAAGAAAAATGACCCTCATGTTCTGTGTGATGACGGTAGTCTGGGGTTAGTCACAGAGATGGGTGACTAGCCCAGTGTTCTGGTGTCACAGCCATATAATTCTGTGCTAATTCCCTGCAAAGAAAATGTCTCTATTCCTTTTCTCTGTACAGTTGATTGTTACTAATGAATCCTAAGGAATAGGGGAAAATCTTGCATTTTCTGGTCTCTGGAGTAAAGCAGAATATGCTGAATTCATTTTCACCGAATTCAATTTTGTTAACAAACAGTTACCATCTTTGCTTGAGAAGTGGGAAGATTGATTTTGGAAGATCAATAATTGGTCAACTGTTAACAATGCTGGCCTGTATGATCTGGTTTCCCAAGAAGTGCTTTAACTGTCAGCAGTGGGTTGCTTATAAACTTGCTCTGAATTTCTCAACTCTATTGGAAATATAGTTTCATATACTTGTCTCCTTCCTTGACCCGCTTTCTTTGGCACCAGAAAAAAAAATACTGTTTAGTTATTCTAAAAGAAAGAAATTCCAGGATAATTGTGTTGCTGAGAGACAAGGATAGTGCAAGTGCTTGGAACTCAGCCCTAATGGGATGTCAGAAAATATAGAGTGGAGATAGAGAAAAGCAGCTTCAGGAATCATGCAGTTTAGCTTCCTCTTTTTAATGGGAAGGGTAATTTCATGGTTATTAACGTCTGTGTAGAGCAGAGGCCCAGCTCTGCCAGCCTCACTCACTCTGCACAGATCCTCCTGGCTGTGGTGGCGGCTGCAATTACAAGTCCTGTGCATTTTAGGCAGGGGTCAAACTAAAGTTTTACACTGTGAAGTTATTTTTTACTAAATACATGTTGGTGGCCGAGCTCCTTTATCTTCCTGTTGCTGTCAGGCAGTGGGTACCAGAAACTTGGCTTTTGTACAACAGACACTTCATTCTGCTGGGTATTTGTTGGGCCAGGATAGTGCCTGCCCACTGGTTTGGTGCTATTTTTGGAGAAAGAGAAAGAAGCGTTCTCACAGGGGTAAAACTAAATTCAGTGACTTTCCCAGGTTACCCAGGGGCTGTGAATCAGAGCTGGAGTAGAATCTCAGATCCTCAGAGGGTGACCAGGTTTGTCCTCCTTTACATTGCCACCTCCCCAGTAAAAGTCTTTTTGCTGCTCACCTTACTCCAGGCTCACAGGGCTTGGACTCTGAAAAAATTCCCATTTTTTTTCTTGCCTCCTTTCATGCTTGTGGTACCTACTACAGCACCAGTGGGAGTGTCTGCTGTAGGAGCAAGCAAGCTGAAAACCCTAAAAAGCCCATGCCACTTCCCCAGAGCTCTGAGCTGTGCAGCTTGGGAGCTGAGCACATGTGCATGCAACATATTCATTATGGCCCTACTTTTAAAAGTCTTTATTTCCCCAAGCTGCTCAAACAGTTAAGTCACCTTTGTGCTTCTCCCTGCAAAGAAGATGACACTGCACCAGTACTACTGGGCAAGAATTTTGGTGGGGAAAATGTCCTGCAAGTTCACATATCTGGGATGTCCATCCTCACTCCTCAGAGCCTTCCTGTGCTGCCTGTGAGATCTGGTCCCCAGGCTGCTGTTCCCTGTGTCAGGAGCTCTTCCTTTCCCTCTCGGGATGATGGGGCCATGCCCTGTTCCTGGGCCCTGTCTGGCTGCTTCCCTGCACCATCTGAAGCCCCAGGTCCTCTGTGTGATCATTTGGCTTTAGAAGGTATGGGGATGGCCAGAGGGTTTGCAGCTGAGGTGTGGGAAGGGGATGGGAAGTTTCTGCAGCAAATGAGCAGAAAGTGTGGGCAGCACTGCACCCATTAGCACGGATGCTCTTGAGCAGAAGGGATAAACAGCCCAGTGCAGCATCCCTGCCTCAGGTTTCACTGGGGTGGGGTTGGTTTCTGCCAGACTCACCTTCAGTTTTGCCAAAACACGTAGGACCAGAGGAACTTTGGCTTGCAGAGAAGCCTGGTTCTTCCAGAGAACCAGGGGCAGGTTATGGAAGTGTCTCCTGGCAGCCTGTGAGTCCAGAGAGGCAGGATGTGCTGTGGGTGTGCAAGGGAAAACCTCACGCCACTGTGCCTGTGCTAGCACAGAGAACAGCCCCGTTCTGGGCACGCTGCTGTGCTGCTCCCTGCTTGGGTGGAGCCCAGCCATGGCCACCTGTGCCAGCCCCATGGCCACCTGTCCCCAAGCATTGTCACCACAGCACTACCATGGGCTGAGTCTCCTCTGCCCAGCACAGCCACCCCACCCCAAAGCCCAGGTGGTGGATGGCAATTAAGGCTTTTTGATGAGTGTCCCCAGGGATCCCTGAATTCCCTGAGCTGGAGCTGCTGGCCACTGCCAGATGATCTCAGAGCCCCCCTTGTCCCTGGACAGAGGGGATGGAGCTGGATTTACAGGACAGCCGCAGCATGATGTGTGAGAACCTTTTGTGCAGGAAGGTGAGGGAGGGCAGCACGGGTCTGGGGGAGTAGGGCTTCACCTGCCATCCTCTCTGGATGGTCTGGGGCATGATCCAGCTCTGCTGGCCCTGGACCAGTGACCCCTCTGTCACTCACTCTGCTGTCTATGGCAATGTGCTACAGACACAAGGCCCAGGGGAAGTCCTGGCTGACCACGCTGTTCCCTGTAGCTGCTGCTGGGTTCCTGGTTGGTCTTAAGGAAGGGTGGAGTGGAAACTGGAAGTGCCCATAAAAACTCATGTGTTAAACTCTCAAAGTCTGTAGTTTTCCCAGCTGGATGTGGATCCTTGCACTGCTCAGCCACGGCAAAGCATGGGGTGGGCTGGGGGCTGATTGCACCTCTCACTTGCAATGGCTTGATGCATTCTTTTCTATTCATGTATTCCTGCAGCCTTCCTCTCTGCCTGTTTGAGTGTAAGATTTTTAGGGTAGGGTCTGGTGTGTGCACTGCCTGGCACAGCAAAACTGTGATGCTGGATTTTATACTCTTTCTCCTGGGGTGGCCCAAACAGCAGCAATGATTTTGTCCCTTGAGTTGCTGAGCTCTTTGGGTGTCACAGGGTGGTTGTGGGAATGCCTTTGATTGCAGTGAACAGACAGCACCTTGCTCAAATGGCCATAGAATTGGACTTAGAGAAAAACGGGGAATGAGCCCAAATAAACAGCCACAGCCCTCAAAGCTATGAAATGGAGTTTTGCCTTTTCAAGCCTGAAGCATGTAATGAAGCATGAGTGAGTAGCCAGGAGTTGTTCTGGGGTCCCAGTGGTGAGTCCTGAGATGCTGGAGGATGGTGGTGGAGCATGGGGGGCAGTTCTGGGTCCGTTTTGGGGCTGAGCAGGCTGAGCCTCCCCCGTGCAGAGCAGCCCAGGGAGCCTGCAGGCAGGCAGGGAGGGAGGAAGCTGCACAATTGTAATGTCTGGGTTTGACAGTTGCTACCATTTGTAACAGGAAACCATTTCACCAGACAGGGGTGAAGAAGGAAACAGAAATTTGAGTGTGGAGGGGAAAAGCTGCTTGAGATTTTGCTTTTTTTCCAGGCACTCACTTAATGCTGTTTCAGCTGCAGGTACAACCAAACCTGTTTCTCAGCTGCCTGGTGCCTTGGGGAGGCATTTGTGGAGCAGGAATGAGTTTTGCCAGGTTCATACGTATTCCTGCAGCCCAGGATGATGAGGCACAGCTACAAACTCCTTCCCTCTTATTTCTCTGGGGGTGAAGCCACCCCAGGCATGCACACTGTGCCTCCCCCTTAGCTGTGGCCCTTGCTTGGTGTGTGTGTCTATCCACAGATGTCCCAAAGCCATTATCTGGAAATAAAAATCAAATGTATTTTCTTGGAAGCAGTGGGAAATGCTGCTGTTGTACTCGAGGGAGGTTTTGCTGCTGTTGTATTTGGTGCTTGTGCAGACACTGCTGGAGCCTTGTGTCCTGCCTGCTATCATGTCTGGCAAAAAAAGTTGCAAAAGCTTAGAGAAAAGCCAAAGAGATGATTAAAGGATTTGAAAACATGCTCTATAATGAGGCAGCCAAAGAGCTTAGCTGGCTTGCAGGGTGTTTTATTGAAATGTGTGAGTATCTCAATGGGAACTTTGATTTAGGGAGCTCTACTGTCCTGCAGATCAGAGTAACAAAACTCAAAGGCTCACATTTCAAACTAGACAGGCTCTGAGTGAGGCAAGAAGCACTGGAGGGGGTGTGATTTGCTAATTGAATGAGGTGTCAATATTTAAAGAATTCTCTCTCTGCAAATGTCTAAGTGCAGCAGGGTGTTTTTCTGGTAGACACAGGTTCTAGGTGGCTGCAGCTATTGCACAGGATTAGGCATTAACCGGGGAAGCCCTGTGGCTGTGATTACTCAAGGGCTCAGCCTGGGTGACAGCCCTGTCCCCCATGCCTGAGCACTCACAGCCAAGGTGAGTGGCAGGGGACACAGGGACACACAGATTTGTTCTGTGGTTCCCACTGGGTGCCTGCCTGGGGTAAGCATCAGGGAGCTTTCAGAAATGTTTCCCTTTGATTTTATTTTGTGTATTTATTTTCATTTATGCAACTGGCGCTGTTGGGCAGGCTGGGACTGGGCAGGGTATGCCACGTCAGTGGTAAAAGTAGGGAAATTTAACAGCAACTTCTTTTTTTGCTGCTTGCAGTGCCACAGCTCTGCCTGCACAGCACTCGAGCCTTTCCATTTCACCTCTGGGAATTAATGCAGTTGGTTGTTTACAGTTTCCAGGGCTGTTCATGTGTGTGAGAAGGAGAGCATGTGAGTGTCAGCATCCGTCATACTTCTCTAATCAAGCTGCTTCAGGAGATATTCTTGATAGCACCGCTTTGCATTTTGGGGCACACGCTTTCACCCGAGGCTGCTAAAGCTGCACTGCAGCACCCAGCTGTTCTGTCTGAGGGAGTTTTACATAGAGTTAAGAGAGAAGTGCCTCTTCGTTGTATTTGTATGTTTTTGCAGAAGCTGTATTTGTCTTACTCTGCATTCCTGCTCTGGTGTTGAATCACAGGAGGAGAGAGATGACATAGAGATGTGGTTTTAACACACGAGAAAAGGGAAAACAGATAAATTGGGATTTTGTCCCCTGCAATGCCAGCCAGTTGTGGCTCTGGTTTTGTCCTTTCCCACTCAGTCTCCTGCCTGCTGGCTGGTTGTCTTGCCTGTCTATCACCTCTCTTTTGCTCTGGATTTAGCAGGGGAACTGAGCACCTGCAGCCATGACGACCCACGTCACGCTCGAGGATGCCCTGTCCAACGTGGACCTGCTGGAGGAGCTGCCCCTGCCAGACCAGCAGCCATGCATCGAGCCTCCTCCCTCCTCCATCATGTACCAGGTACTGCAGCTCCCCGAGGCACAGGGTAGGGAGGGTTGTCCCAGTGGCTCATGCAAAGCACAGGGCCCCATGGTTCTGTGAGATCCAGCTGAAAACATCCAAGGTTCAGTGTAGGGAAGGAAGCGTCCAGAGCAGATCTAGCCACAAATCTGTTCCCAAGGACTTTGAGAGGAAGGCACCAGAGATTGGTGAAAGGGACTTTTTAGGCCAAGCAAAAATGAGGACCAGAGTACATGAATGGGTTGGAAGCAGGAGATAAGATTTGTGATAACAGCAGAAAGTTCTCAGCAATGTTTATTTGTGCTCGTATTTCTGTGCTTCCTTTTCATGATCGTGCGTGCATCGAACTGAGCAGGGCAGGCTCAAAGTCCTGCCTGGCTTTCCCTGGCCTGTGCCTCTAGCACAGCTGGAGCTGCTGGCATGTGAGGGAGGGCAGCTGCTAGAACCACTTCTCTGCCCTGAACAACTCAGATTTAGCTGCAGCTGCACTGACCAAGCAAAGCTTGGCAGGGGCCCAGGGCACAGCTCGGCTCCTGCTTTTGCTTCCACAGTGGGATGCCTCTGCTGCTTGGCCACCACACCCTGCCCTATAGCACACACCCAGGGTTAAATATAATAGGGGGTTCCTTTCTCCATCCTGCCACTCCTGAGTTGCTGGCTCAGCCGTGGCAGTGTATAAATACAGAGCACTGTGATTGTTGTGCCTTGTATGCAGGGCTCTGGAATTACAGGATCTCTTTCAGCAGGTCAGATCCCAGGCTCATTCCAGAGTCTTGGTATCTCTGTGGGTTATCAGACCCAAAGGTCATTCTGGGCTGTTCAAATTTCAGCTCTCCCTGAAAAATTCTGATGTAACTGTTTGCTTATCTCTTCTTTCAATAAATTTTTAGCCTTTGCTTGCTTGCTTGTATCTCATGAGAGGCTCAGGGTCCAGCCTTATGGCACAGTTTCCTTTCAGGGCCAGGAGTGTGCACACAGCTGGGCCTAGAAACCTTCTCCAAGCTGGATGTGGAGACGTTGGCCAAGCCTTTTCCTTCATCATGCTCAGTTTGTGTGTAGCCCTCTCTCCTGCTAGCCAGAAATGCTCATGCAGTCTCAGCTTTTGTTGTCACATTGGTCACATGTGATGTCCTGGAGGCACTAAGAAGAGTGGCCCTGTGGCCACAGGTCTGTGCTCCCAGCTTTCCTACTCAGGAAATGAGTTCTTGAGGTGAGTGTGGTTGCTGCAGTGCTGCTGTCATCACAAGGAGCAGCTCTGGGTGCTTGGGACCTCTGTCTGCCCTGCCCTGAAGCAGATACCATCAGCCAGCCTGGCAGAGGAAATGACCAAGCACAGAGGACACTCCAGAGAGCCTGGGGAGCTGCTTTTCCATCCCCCACTTTCCTCTGCCATTTCTTGCTCCCCTGTCCCAACCCAAAACTGTATCACAGCCTTCCAGAACAAATGTTTGTCCAAACTGTTTGTGCTTGCAAGAGCAGCAGTAGCACTGATAATAGCACCTGGATGAGGGCTGACTTTCATATTTATGTTTTCCAGACAGTTCATCCCCTGCCCTTTCTCTGTGTTTATCCCTTACACTTCCTGCTGACAGGATGTGGTCTTCCCGTAGCAGCCAGGGCACAAACAGAAATTAATAAGGCTGCATCTGTCTTTGAGTTACTAAGCTAAAATCCTTAGAATAATTGCTGTAGCTTTTCTTTCTGGTGTGGCTGCAGTAAACTTGGGCTTGATTTTACAAGGATTTGTCAGTCTTGACTGCCATATTTCCACACATATTCCCTGCAGGATGACATGTGTGATTCCAAAGCATCTCAGGGTGTGTGTATGTATGAAACTACTTCAGACCTAGAGGTGCAGCACCTCAAATAGTTCACAAGCTCCTCCCATGCCCCAGCAGCCCTACTAATTCTGCTTTTTGCCCACACATCCCATGTTAGGCTGTACCAGCTGTGTTTTAATCCCCATCTCTCTGCTTTACCCACAGGCTAATTTTGACACAAACTTTGAAGACAGGAATGCCTTTGTGACAGGCATTGCCAGGTACATCGAGCAGGCCACGGTGCACTCCAGCATGGTGAGTCCCCCAGCCCTGTCCCCAGGCTGCTGAGCCTCCAGTGCCTGCCCTGTCCCACCAGCACCCCTGTGTCTTTCAGAATGAGATGCTGGAAGAAGGCCACGAGTACGCCGTGATGCTCTACACGTGGAGGAGCTGCTCACGAGCCATCCCTCAGGTAGTCCAGCCCTTCCCAGGCAGGGGGGCTCCCAGAGCACCTCTTTGGTTTTGTCTTGAGTGGGGGTTAGTTTGGAGTGGAGACAGAAGAGCAGGAAAAGCAAAGCAAGCTAAAGCAGATGATGCTGAGACCCAGCCAAGAGGAGGGGTTGTGCTGGCCTCCCCTGGCTACACCTGCAGAAGCCAGTGGCTAAGCTGATGGCAAGACAGCACTACAAATCATCTGTTTAGTGTCCTCCCTGTGACATTTGTGCCTCTCTGAACAGCTTGTGGGATCTCTGTCCTTTTCCCCTGTGCTCCCCTCAGTACTGTGTGTGATGGAGGAGCAGAGGATGCCACAGCAGAGCGTTCAGTTACAGATGGACCAGGTTTGATCTTGCAGTGACCCCTGTGCTTAGCCATGGGGCACATGGATGTGGCCAGGGGGGTGCTGTGCTCGACCCCCAATCTCCCTGCTTGCTCAGGTGCAGCTCCCTGCTTCATCAGAGACTGTGGCTTCACAGGTGAGGAACAGAACCTGCACCTGAGGGTGCACCACTGCTCCCTACCCTGACTGCATCCTCACAGCCATTGATGCATGGTGGGATTCTCAGGGCTGTCCTGGGCCAGGCCAGGAGCTGGACTTTGATGATCCATGTGAGTCCCTTCCAGCTCAGAATATTCTGTGATTTTGTGGCACTGCCTAACTGCAGTGTGGAACACCAGGGCAGGGACATTGGATTGCCCACTGCAGAGAGGGCAAGGCTCCTTTGGCAATGTCCCCCATGTCAGGCTGGCTGATGTGTCCCCCCATGCCCTGAGAATCAGCTGCTGGGTTACTGAACCCAGAGCTGTCAGCCCAGCACAGCCTTTTGGGAGCAACAGCTGCAAACAAAACCAGGGGAGGACAGCAAGATGCCCTGGGCAGCTGGTGTTTTCCCTGTAAGTTTGATAATGACTCCAAGTAACTGTTTTGGAAATGAGATGGATGACAGCTGAGTAAGTCCTTAAATTTAGTTTCCCAGGAGTCCAGCCACAGTGACTCAGTTCATTGCTGTCAGCCACAAACAAGCCCAGTGATTTTAATGGATTCTCCACAGAACCAGAATAATCCCAGCAAGGCTCTAGCAGAGCAGTAACCTGGTGCCTTGTGTGTCTTGCAGCACAGATCTCAGATAACTTCGTGCTACAACATTCCCACATTATACAGCAAGTCCAGACTCCATATTGCTTGTGTTCTATGCCAGACAAATGCATTAGGAGAATTCTATCCCCCAGAGGTAGGATTGTGCCTTTTTAGAGTGCATGGAGAGAATTTCAGATCTGAAATATCCCTTTTTGCTTTCACTTGATATATTGTGAACCAGCTCCTCAGGTCCCTCTGTTGCCCTTGGGTGGGGACAGGACTCCCTGTGAAACAAGGAGAAGATGCCACAGTGACCCACAGCTGGCTTAAAAGCTGATGCTGACACAGATGATTTTCTTTGCAATGCAGGTGAAATGTAACGAACAGCCAAACCGAGTGGAGATTTATGAGAAAACAGTGGAAGTCCTGGAGCCAGAAGTCACCAAGCTTATGAAGTTCATGTATTTTCAGGTAAGTTGTCAAGGAGAGAGGCGAAAATAATCTATTTCATTTGGTGTTAACATCCTAAGCAGGGCTGTGCTATCCTTGCCTGCCAGGACGGCCCCCAGTAGGTCTCTTCCTTGCCACCTGAGCAAAAACCTGTGTGAGGGAAAATCTGTGTGTCCCTTGCTCAAACCCAAAATCTTCTATACAGGTTGGGAAAGAGCACACCTCAGCCTTTCAAGTTCATGGAAACCCAGAGCCCCCACTGTTTGGAGCTAAGAGTATCACAGGCTGCTGTTTTTTGGGGATGTTGGATGATGTGAAGAGCTGATTCTCCACTGCCACATGGCAGTCACAGAGCTGCTGTGGGCTCCCCATCACCACCTGCTTTATAACTGCCTGCAGCTGAGTTTCACAATCATTTTTAGGGTTTATATCCTGTGAGGTCTTTATGTCCCACCTAAAAAATACAGCCTGGTTTTGCAGAACACCCCACACTTGGTACAGGTGCAGCTGGAGTGTTCAAGCCCCTTTCTTCCTTCAAGCACTGAGCATGTTTGTCAGCAGTGATTTGCAGCAATGCTTCATTGCATGGAAACAGCAGAGGGGAACCTTGGAGCCTCCATCCCCAGCTGAAAAATGCTTTTTTTGAAGGAGCTGGTGGGTGGAGGGGTTGCCATGGGGGTGCATGACCCTGTGCCCTGCCCTGCAGCGCAAAGCCATCGAGCGGTTCTGCAGCGAGGTGAAGCGCCTGTGCCACGCTGAGAGGAGGAAGGACTTCGTGTCTGAGGCCTATCTCCTCACTCTGGGCAAGTTCATCAACATGTTTGCTGTCCTGGATGAGCTGAAGAACATGAAGTGCAGTGTCAAAAACGATCATTCTGCTTACAAAAGGTGAGAGGGGATGAGGTGGTAGGAATGGAGACAGGATTGTGCCTGGTCTGCAGGGAAGCCCCTGATCTGACCAGCAGTGAGGGCAGGAGGACATCAGGGCTAGACATGGGATTTCTGTGCTGTCCCAGGCTCTCTTTGTGAGTTTAGGCAGATCTCTGAGCCCTGCTGCATTTCAGTTCCCTCTTGGTGAATAGAGCTGTCGTGCAGGGTGGGCTCTGAGGCTGCAACATTGCTGCAGGTCAGACAGGGAGGGTGGGTGGTGACTGTCTCCCACTGGCTGAGGGACCCTTGGTGATGTTGGATTTTCCCTTCCAGAGCTGCCCAGTTCCTGCGGAAGATGGCAGACCCCCAGTCCATCCAGGAGTCCCAGAACCTCTCCATGTTCCTGGCAAACCACAACCGCATCACTCAGGCAGGTTCCTTTTCCCTGAGCCTCTGAACCTTTCATGACTGGAGAGAAACAGTGATCTTGCTGAGGCTGACAGCACTTCAGACCAGGCTGTGGCAGCAGCTGTTGGGTCTTTGCCACTGACTCTGGTGGTCTTTTGGTTAGGCTGTGTAATTATAGAAATGACTCATCCTGGGTGGCTTTGAAGGTTTCTATGTCAAGACGAAGATGACGGTTTAAAAGATGTAAGAAGAGTTCTGGGAGGTGAAGGTTCTGCCAGAATTCCGTCCCCTGCAGCTGCCTGGAGACTGCAGCTTAGCCCCTATGGCCCTCCACACTTCACAGGCTCCATTGTTTTTACTAACTTGTTAAAATATTGCACAGAGACAGGAGTCAGTGTGCTCAGAGTCACCCTCCTGTACATCTCATGGTCTGGTGTTTGGGTGTTGTGGTCAGTCTGAAGAAGAGTTGTCCTGCAGAGGAAGGTTGTTCTTTCCAGGTGGTACCATGAGCTCAGTCCTCTGCTGGTAAACTTAAGAAAAGCACACAAATGAGATTTAAAGGAACCTCGTTTTGTTCTACTCTTAATCCTTAAAGTGTTTCCTGCCTGGTTTCTGCTGTTCCTCTGCTATGTGGATAATGTGGCTTCTATTGTGTTTCAGTGTCTGCACCAACAGCTAGAGGTTATCCCTGGCTATGAGGAGCTGCTGGCTGATATTGTCAACATCTGTGTGGATTACTATGAAAACAAGATGTATCTCACCCCCAGTGAGAAGCACATGCTGCTAAAGGTGAGGTTGGGCCATGCTTGTGGGGCTGGGTGCTTGCATAGTTTCACTGTTGTTTTAGTGAAATGAAATTCACTCCTAGGACAACATCTCTCTTCAATTTCTTGATTTTTTGCTCCTTTGGGCTGACATGCATCCCTTCTCTGCAGAGACAATGTCCTCTGTTCATACTTTGCTGTGAGTGCTCTGCAGGCAGCAGCAAAGCTGCTTTGCTTCCTCCTCTTCCTGTTCCCTTTCTGATCCCTGGTGCTTTGTGTCCTCTGCTGTGGTACCTCAGTCCTCCCACTCACCTCTTTTTGTAGCTGAGCAGGCTGGACATGGCCCTGAGCTGGGGATATCCCACCCAGAGCTCTCAAGTGGCAGCTCTGCTGGGCGGTGCCCAGAGCTGCCTCTGTTCCTGCCCTAGCTTGGACCTTCTCCCATCAATCCTCTGCTATCCTTTATGGCCTTATGCCTTATTCTCATATAAAAATCTTCCTTCCTCTCTCTTCTTCCCCATCTCCATCTCTCTGCTTTCCCCACAATCCTTCCAATGCTGCCAGCAACTCTGCCTGCCTGGTACTGAGCACATGGTGGGTGAGAGCACTGCTGGGTGCCCCACATCCTCCAGGGCTGGATGGGGTTTTTCTGTTGTGCATGGAAGTGCAGGATCATGGGCTTGACCTGTGTAACTGCAGAGGACATTGGGACATCACCTGTAACCCAGAATTTTCTTCTTGATGCCCATTCTCAGCAATAATTCCCTGCAGATGCTCCCAGGTTTGTTTTTCTGGCTGTAAAGAGTCCTCAAGATAAACATGCCAAAGTATCTCTTTGTTTGGTGTGTTTGTCCTTGCTGTCAGTCAGTTATTGGAAATGATTGCAATCACTATTGCCATAAAAACTTCATTACAATGGTGTGAGTCAGCTCAGGTTCTCTGAAGGGTAATGTGGGGAGTTTGACTCTCTGTAATGATTTGTACTGAATTAATGGGGGGCAGGGGGAATCAATCCAAGAGAGTATTTTAAATTATTTTCCAGGAGTAAACTTTTGCCTTTGGGTGGAGAAAACTTTTGGGTTGTTATTATGTGGAGAGAATAGGAACAAATAACCAAGGGAAGCATCTTTTGTTTTTGCACAGACAACAGAAGCAATCCATGCTGTGTCCTCTGCCTCCCATGTGCATCCTGGCAGATACAGGCACGTTTTAAACATTTCCTCGTGAGGGTCAGGTGGCAGCAGGAACCTGAAATGTTTTTTCCTCATGCTGAGTGATGGAGAACTGTCTTTGGCTTGTGCTGCTGCCTTCATGCTGACGAAACCTTGCCTTTCCATCTTCTCCAGGTGATGGGGTTTGGCCTGTATCTCATGGATGGGAATGTCAGCAACATTTACAAGTTGGATGCCAAGAAGAGAATCAACCTTAGCAAAATAGACAAATTCTTCAAGGTCAGTGGCCTGTCTGTGTGAGGCTGGTGTTTATTGCAGACCAGTGGATTGGCAGCCTGTACCACTGCACGTGGTGCTAGCAAAAAACAAACCATAGGAATCATTTTGGGTCCAAAAACCCAAGGGTTGAGAAACTATCTAGGCCAAAGGCTGAGGAATGGAATTACTGTGAGCAGGCCTGGGCACAGAGCTGCAGCAGGGGTGAGGTGAGCAGTGCTGACCCTCAGTGCCTGCAGGGCTGGGACTGGCTCTGCTCCCAGGGCTCTGGAGCCAGTGGGAGCTGCAGCTCTGGCTGCTTCCTGCCAAGGGACAGAGGATGGAGAGGCTGTTTCAAGGATGAGTGAAATATGTGCCTGTCTGACACGGCTTTTCTCTCTGCACATTCCTGAGGCAGGTTTCAGGCCACAGCAAACCTGGCTGGTTTGCTGAGGTGTGTGTGGGTGATGGTTCTGCTTCTCTCTCCCTCTGCAAGCTGTTGAGCTGGGGGACAGAGGACGCAACCAGTGAGCTAATGTGTGATCTGGCAGTTTTATTTCGTGTATAAACTGTGCTCCCTGCAGCACAGAAAAAGCTTTTGGGGGAGTTTGTGTCAGCTGGGACTTGGAAGTGCTCAGCGAGATCTTCAAAGGGTCACTCTGTGGTTTGATGAACCATTTTTGTCTTGTCTGAGATTTTGGGGAAAAGCCCATGAAACCTGGGTGTTCCCAGCAGCAGAGTGGGAAGCAGCTGCACAGCCTCTCTCTGCTGAAGCACATCTGGCCATAGTCAGCACAGCTGGAGGCCAGGCTGCATTGCCCTGGGACCACTCAGCACAGGAAGGGTTTGGGATGACCCTGTTGGTGGAGAGGAGGGCTGAGAGCCCACACAGCACCTCAGGGAAGGTGGTGCCTCCTTTCCACTGCTTCTGGGCACAGGCTGGGTCTGGAGGGCATTTTGAATTTGGAGCAGGTCAGCTGTAGGAGGCATGGTGGGATCTAGCAAAAGAAAAATGAGTTGGTGGCAAAAAGCAAGAGGACAGCAGAAGAATTTCCCAGATGGAGCAATCAGTTTGCTTTGAGACCTTCCTGAGTCCTTTATTAATCTTTTCCCTGAGATGGAAAGATTAGTTTCTGTTACCAACACTTGCTCCAGATCAGGGAAAATGAGAAGGTGATGATTTGTGGGAGGGGACAGAGGGCTCCTTCCCCTCACTCTCCCAGTGCAGTGGATTGTCCCTGGTACTTCACCCAGAGGTGGGGTGGGGAGCCTGGATGAAGACATTGGTTGTGGTGTTGGACAGAGGATGTCTCCCTGCTTAAGGTTCAGTTTATGGGTGATGTGCTGGGTGTGTGCAGGGAAGGGAATAGGTGAGCCCAGGTTTGATGGAAGGTTGGTGTGCTGGCTGCTGCAGCCTCCCCTGAGCGAGGGGGGACCTATTTACCCCAATTTGCACCTTTTCCTGGTGACAGCCCCAAGAGCAGGGGGCCACAGCACCATAACCTCATGGACAGGGCAATGATGAGGTGTTTAAAACCCTCCCATCACTGGGGAGACTGCTCTGCCAAGGTGATTTATCATGTCATTCTTTAGAGTCTTCTGGGTTTTCCCTGATTCAGCTTTGCTAATTCAACTAAATCTCTAAATGAAGCCTTCAGTGTAATCTGTAGAGTTTGGTCATCTTGGTGCATTCAGGCAGATTTGCTGTTCATTGCAAAGTGCTGTGGGCCATCAGAGAATGAGGTAAAATACCTTCCATTGCATGGAGTAACTTTCTCCTTTCCAGCTTGATTTCCATTTGCACTTCTCCAGCAGCTACTTTGGTCTCACTCCAAACTATCAGATCTCAATAAGGAAAGACCAACTTCTTCACTACATCTGCTTATTGCCTTCTGATTAAACTTCTAGTGGATTGCCCAGGAATTTGAGTAGTGAAAATGAACTACCCCTTCATTTAAACCTCTTATGGAAGTGCCAGTGGGAATCCCTGATGACAGCATTACCCCTCCTGTGCACAACTGAGCCTGAGAAGTGTGTGATAATAGGACAGGGAATTTGCCTCCATCTTCCCTGAATTTTGGGGCAAGGCTTTTTTAGCTGGATGAAGTTGAAGCTTCATATTTTATTGATGAGATGTCAGTAGTCCTTGGTTGGATTTTGTTTGAAGGTGGAAGTTTAGTGAAGGAGGGACCTGTGTTAGCTTGAGGTATCTTCAGAGCAGCTGGAATTTATTTATTTCCCATCCAAAACCATCTGAGATGTAAAGGGCAAGCAGAGCCATGTTACATTGCCTGTGTCTCTCTCTTTATGGAGAAGTTTTAAGACACATCACAAGCAATCACAGTGCTGAGTCCCTGGGGTAAGCTGACACCTTCATGGGTGTCCAGAACAGCAACAGGCTGGCTTTTCACCCCTCTGTTCTGTTGAAGGATTAGGCTGAGAGGCAATAGACCTGCTCAGGACCACACTTCTCTCTTTTTGTTACAAAAAGAGCCTTTCCTCTGGCTGGTGACAGCACTAAACTGTTCTGGCCATAACCAGCCTGGCAGCAGTGAGCCCAGGGCTCCAGAGCATCGCAGGGGGTGATATCCTCCCACAGAAAGCCTCATGATCATTCTCAGTCATTTCCTAGGTGTGAAATGACCCTGGGTCCAGGTTTGCACTTTGCTTCAAACAGCCTGACACTTTGCAAAGCTTCAGAGGTGCAGCATGCCTTTCTGGAGTCCCTTGTGTTGTGCTGGGGCCAGGCTCTCTCTCCTTCTCTCTCTCTCTCTCTCTGTCTCTGCCGTGTTTCAACCATCTTTTGTTTTCTTTTCCAGCAGCTGCAGGTGGTTCCTTTATTCGGCG
Organism: Toxostoma redivivum; assembly: GCA_013397375.1. Taxonomy (NCBI): domain Eukaryota; kingdom Metazoa; phylum Chordata; class Aves; order Passeriformes; family Mimidae; genus Toxostoma; species Toxostoma redivivum. The sequence continues at coordinate 530,288 of VXBI01010675.1, forward strand.
ATATGCAGATAGAACTGGCCAGATACATTAAGACCAGTGCTCACTATGAGGAGAACAAATCCAAGTGAGTGCCTGCCATAATGTCTCTTGGCTTTGTGTGTGTCCTGAGGGCCGTGGGAGCCACAGCCCCACGTGTGTGTGTCCCTGTGAGGTGTGAGTGCCAGCTCTGTGTGCCCGTGTGTGCCTCCCTGTCCCTGCATGGGGAGATGTCCTGGGGGTGCAGCCAGCTCTGTGTAGCCATCCCCTGGGAGCAGGCAGGGCTGGGAGGGGCTGGCAGCAAGGCAGGAGCAAGGAAGGGTGGCTGATGCATGGATTGGGGCAGCACTGAGTGCTTGTGAGCTGTGTGAGTGTGAGCAGCGTGTCCCTGCTCTGGAGAGATTTTAATCCACACTTTGTACCCCAAGGACAAAATCCTCCAGAGCAGGAACACAGCACTGGATCTCTGCATAGCCAGGGTGTCTCCTCTAGCTCGGGCAGGGTTCATGAAGAAGGACAGCAGCAATGAGGATTGAACCAGAGGCTCAATGCTCTGGGAATTAATGAACTGGAAAAGACTGAATGTGGCACTAACAGCTGGATGTGACACTCAGTGCTCTGTTTAGTCACAGGGTGGTTGGACTTCATGATCCTAGGGGCCTTTTCCAACCTCAGTGATGCTGTGATTGTGGATATTGTGAGAGAAGAGCAGGAGTGGAGAGCTCAGGAGCAGCCTGGGCTCGTGGGCAGTTTGCTGCTGCCATCAGATGAATCCACAGGTGTTGGTTCAGTCACAGCAGGCACGTGAGAGCCCCACTTGTGTTTGTGGCTTTGCATCATGCTCAGTGATCACCAGAAGAATCGTGGTTAGGTTTGGATATCCTTGAAATAAAGTTTGCAGCCACATATGAGCAAAGCCTGTCTGAGCTGTGTCTGGCTGTAGTGGTGGGTGGCAGCCAGGTTTCACCAGGCAGTGACCTGTGGGATTTCCACCTGTGGGACTGTTCTGTGTGGAAATCAGGTTTTTTTGGTGACTGTGAGCAGCAGCCAGGCTGGGCTGTCTCTTCAGCAGGACAGGAGCTAACCTACAGTGCCATCACTTCTGTTTGCTCATCCCCTTCCACCCCAGAGGGTTTGGCTTCTCTGCCTGCCAGGAGCAGCCCTCCTCCCCTACCCTCCCAAAAACTGGTTGAAAAGTGCCTGTTAATTGTTCAGGGGAGGTTTGAAAACAACATGGCAAAACTCCTGAGCAAAAAGTTCTTAATTAAAATTGGCGGGGGAAAAAAAGAGAGAAAAATATGATTCAGTGTAATGTGAAATTAAAGACTATTTTTGAAAACTTTTTAAAAGAGAAAATGTGTCTGAAGATTTGCGCCTTTTTATCCCAAATCATTCAGAAAGCACATTTCAACAAAATATGTGTCAGCAGCATTCCTCATTTTCTCATCTCAAAACCAGGGTGGCTCATGGGCTGTTTTACCTGTGCACAATTTTAATGTGTGTCTTTGAAATCTGTCCACCAGGTATGTGTGCTGTACTGTACTAACCAATGTTTCTTCCTCACTCACTTGCCTTCCCAGCAAATTGCATGGGACTCCCAGCTCTAACTCTGCCAAGGTCTTCCATGTAATCCCCATTTCTTACTAATATTGTTTTTGTCACTTTCTCTCCCTCCTTGTCTCCGTGCAAGTGGAATTAATGGGTGTTTTTGCTGCATGGCGCTTTGTTTCTGCACTGTGGAGTAGGTTGTGTGTGGCAGGGAGGGCTGGGGCAGCCCTGGCCAGTCCTGCTGACCTGCCCCAGCCTGGTGGGGAGCACGTGGAAACGGGTAAGAGCCAAACAGGGGGACTGGGGGAGGATGGATTTCGCAGGGGATGATGTGGACCAGCATTTCCAGGACCTTCTACCACCACAAATACTGGCAGCAAGTGCAGTTAAATGTAGGGATATGTGTATGTCCATATCAGGGGCAGGTTTCTCACCTTCCTTTTGTATGGCCAGTCTAAATTGGAGAACAGGACTATCATAAGATGGACAATCATTTAGGGGGGAAAAAAGTATAATCTGAATATCTACACTGTGATGACAGAGTAAGACATGAGAATTTCACTGGTAGGCAATTGCTTGCACAAAGCATTTTGGTGAAGCCATTCTGGTTCTTTATCTGGGGCTAATACATTGCAGGGAGAAAGGAGATATTAAATTAAATAGCTCTGGTTTGTCCCATTCCTTCATACAACTGTACCTTTGGAAGGGCAGTGCTGCCTTTTTTTTAGGATGACGTTACACTGTTGCATGGTACATATAACTCAATGCAAATGAAAATCTAGTTCAGGTAATCATACTCTGCACATCATTTATACTCAGGGTTGTTCACTGAGGTGGTAGCATGAGCCAGAACCAAAAACAATGGGAGGGCTAGTTCTTTGCAGAGCTTTTCTTTGCAGGAGAAGGCAGCACAATCCAAACCTGAAGGGAAGACCTCTTAAGGGAATGATTATCCTCAGGTTTAGCAGAAAGGATGCTGTCCTGTGTTGGTCTGGGAAATTGCCATCTCTGCCCTTGGGTAGGTGAGCCCACATGGAGAGCAGCCTTCAGGGTGGATGGAGCAAGCACACCCAGGCTGAAAGGTGAGGCAAGTATGAGAGCACCTCTGGAAGACCCCACAGAGCAGAGAGGTGACACAGGCTGGCATTGGCCACGAGGGCGGCATGGCTGGAGCACGCTGGAGCCAGGAGAGCAGCTGTCCCTGGGGTGTGAGTGGAAGCTGAGTCCTGTCCTTGACACCACTGCTCTTTTGCCCAGGTGGACGTGCACTCAGAGCAGCATCAGCCCCCAGTACAACATCTGTGAGCAGATGGTGCAGATCAGGGACGACCACATCCGCTTCATCTCGGAGCTGGCACGCTACAGCAACAGTGAGGTGGGTGCAGCTGCACTCCTGCAGGGAGGCCTGGGACACAGCAGTGTGGCAGTGGTGGGTGCTCTGCACTACTTAATTACTGCTTTGTTTTAGTTATTTTTTGTTTTTACTTAGAGCTAGGATTAAAAATACATGAAGGAAATGGATTTTTTCATGTTCGGGCTTGGTTGTTTATTAAATTTTATCAAAAAGTACAGATCATTCAACAGCACTGCTAGCTACCTGCTAGAAGCAAGCAAAATGGAGCAAGATGCAGCTGCTGCAAGGTCTCTTAGAGCTAAACAGTCCAAGAGAGAATTAATACCTATATTATTTATCCTTTTTACCCAATAACCAAATTCCCGTGACCCTCAGTGTTGCACTGACTGATCAACTAGAAATTACTGCCTGAAACCATGAAGAAGAAGAAGGAAGATGAACACCGAAAGAGACACTACCTAAAATCTTCCATCTTGTCCCATACTTATTACTGTATTATAAAAACCTCAAATTTAAAACCCTTTACCATGTGAAAGCACATACTTCTATGTAACTACACACTCGTGATTTTAACTCCATCACTCAAATTTGGGAGCCTTCTCCAAGGTCTCAGGTCAAAAGCAGTGTTCTCCAGGGAGTCAGTGCCAGAAAGCACAGAAAGCTCAAAAACCCCAGGTCTCTGGGATCCAACATGGCAGGACCACAGTCTGTCACAGAAGTACAGAGAGGAGGGATGAAGGACATGGATGGTACAAACTGCTCTTGATGCAGATATAAAATAGCAAGTTATGGAAGGCTCCTTGCAGGTACAAAATCATGTGCACCAGGAGATCTACAGCAACAGCTTCTGCTCCTTGACCACAGCTTCATTAAAATAAGCAGAAAAAAAATGGCAACTAAATGTTTATAATCAGATAAATGTCAGAACACCAATGACTTGCAAATAGAGCTTTTCAAATACACAGGCCTGTCCGCCAGGGCTTGAGGAAAGTTCACCAAGGCATCTCTGTTCTTTTCATTACTCAATGCCAGTGCCCTCTCTGATGCCACTGGGACTGTTTTTTGCACATGTGTGATCCTCATTCATCAGTGTCAGTTTAACAAATTGTAGCATTCTCAGTTCCTTCTTTTTTGGCATTTGTAAGAGCTTATTTGAACTTTAATCAGTAAAGGACTCAAGGATTTCAGTAGTGTTAGACCATCAAAAAGGAATGGAAAAGTGGAATAAAAACAGCCAGTTATTTGCTCTGAGGTGACAGGTCAGGCTCATTTTTTTGTAGGGAATAATTTGACTGCCTGTGTAAAAAGAGCCTTGCCAAGGTCCCTTTTCCTGAGGGATAGTGTGTGCTTTACTCAATTCTAGCTTGGTTGTAGTACAGGAATTCATTTCAGGTGGGATTTGGGAGAGAAATGCATTGACTGAGTGAAGTCCCTGCAGCAAGTTGCTGAGTGTAGCCCTGACATGATGTGATGTCTTCCAGGTGGTCACTGGCTCAGGCCTGGACAGCCAGAAGTCAGATGAGGAGTACAGGGAGCTCTTTGACCTGGCCCTACGGGGGCTGCAGCTGCTGTCCAAGTGGAGTGCCCATGTCATGGAAGTGGTGAGTGCATCCCTGCATCACTGAAAGCAGTTTGGGATGAGTCTGGGTCTGGAGCAACTAAAACTGTAATTCAAACGGTGATGGAAATTAATTTGCAAAGTTTTGACCATATTTCAACACAAGTCCATGGATGCCAAAGCCTGGTGTGACTGGCAGCCTCCCAGATAAAGAAAACCAATTCACTAAGTGATAATAAAGCCAACAATGTCAAACTGTAGTGATGTCTAGGGAATGTTTCTTTGGCATATGGCCTAATTCAGTCTTTCTAGCCTATCTTCTTCCTCATTGCAAAGTTGACATGGTCTCTTTCCATCTTCTAGTACTCTTGGAAGCTGGTTCATCCCACAGATAAGTTCTGTAACAAGGATTGCCCAGGAACAGCCGAGGAGTATGAGAGAGCCACCAGGTACAACTACACCAGTGAGGAGAAGTTTGCCTTTGTGGAAGTAAGTGCCACTTGCACAGAGTCACAGCCAGTCCATGCTGGTTTCCTGTCCATGTTCCTCAGGCCAGGGAAAGAGAATGGAAGTGTTCTCACCATATTCTGCCAGTTCCTCATCCTTGTGACCCATGTTAAGAGATAAAGGGTTCCCACGTCCCCTAATCTGGTTTTTAAATTGCCCCTGGCCAGCACTGGGTCTATTGTGGAGCTGATATTGGCTCTGTTGGACATGGGGGGAACCTGAGAAGCTGCTTCTAGCAGCTTCTCACAGAAGTCACCCCTGTAGCCTCCTGCTTCCAAAATGTTGCCACACAAACCCAGAACAGGGGGCTTGCAGAGCAGTGTGATCTGGAGCAAGAGCAGCAGCTGCATTCAGGAGCTGTGCAAACAAGAGATGCTCAGCCAGCCCCCAGGACACATCAGCTCTCATCCTGGCTGGCTGTAAACAGTGGGAACAATCCTCTGAGCCAGGCTGTGGGAGACTCTCACCTTCCTCCTGCCTTACACAGTCCAGGGTGGTTTGGATGTTGCCTTCTGGCTTCCTCCACTGTGCTGTTGGGCAGGGAGAGCTGTGCCCTGTGCAAGCTGCACCCACCTGTGGAGCATGTGCAGTTTCCTGGGACTGTGTGGTATTAAAGATACCAAAAGATCAGGAGTAGGAACAAGGGACAGGGGTCATTGGCAAGAAACTGATGTTATAAATGCTTTTCTGAGCTGCTTGTGACCTGTAGAGCGGCCAACACCCAAAATTTAGCTGCCTCATCACTGAGCCTATGTTACTTGAGTAGAATTAATTCATCCTAGATTCTCTCAGTGTTGGATTTATAGCTCTCTTCACACCATGGAGAAACAGCAAATACATCTGGGTTTAACTTTTGTTCAGGTGATTGCCATGATCAAAGGCCTGCAGGTGCTGATGGGGAGGATGGAGAGTGTCTTCAACCAGGCCATCCGCAACACCATCTACGCTGCCCTGCAGGACTTTGCCCAGGTCACCCTGAGGGAGCCCCTCCGACAGGCTGTCAGGAAGAAGAAGAATGTTCTGATCAGGTCAGTGTGTCCCTGAATGCAGTGCAAAACCCATCTGTTTATTACTGTTACACTTTGCAATATACAAGCACGTGGCCCTGTGTGTGCTCCAGTCACAAGCAGCCAACAGTCCTTGGCCAGCAGCTCCTCCAGAGGTGACTTTTGGCCTTCATCCCACCAATACCAGCTGTGTATGATCCCACCTTTCCTCTCATATGTGCACAGCCATGGGTGTTTTCATCTTGAAGTAAACCAAGCTTAAGCACTGCTTTCCCTCTCCCCCCACTCCAGTGTCCTTCAGGCAATTAGGAAGACAATCTGTGACTGGGAGGGAGGTCGAGAGCCTCCAAATGATCCTTGCCTGAGGGGTGAGAAGGATCCCAAAGGTGGATTTGATATTAAAGTCCCACGAAGAGCTGTAGGACCATCAAGCACACAGGTATGGGAATGTCTGTGTCCTATGTAGGGAATTCATGGTCTTGGAGCCATGGAGGAGTCTCCCGCCCTGTGGGAGCTGTTTCCATGCTCTGTTCCACAAAATCTTCATGCTGTTGTGTGTTAAATGTTGCTTTGGTGCCTCATTTGTTGTGTAATTCCCAAAGTCTTTTCTTTTAGGAGTTTAATTATCTCTAACAGTGAAGGATAGTGGCTTATGTGTGCAGAGAGTGGTCACCACCTTGGAGAATTGTTTTTTGTTCCCAGAACACCAAGACTGGGTGTGATGGTGTCTGGAGAGTAGTAACTGCATATCACCTTTTTTCCAAAGCTTTACATGGTGAGGACCATGCTGGAGTCCCTCATAGCAGACAAGAGTGGCTCGAAGAAGACTCTGAGGAGCAGCTTGGATGGGCCAATAGTCTTGGCCATTGAGGAGTTCCACAAGCAATCCTTCTTCTTCACCCACCTTCTCAACATCAGTGGTGAGATTATGGCAGGGGGAGGCATCAACCCACCCCTTGCATGCTCAGAAAGGCAAAAGCAGATCAGCTTTGCTCCTCATTTACTTCTGCAGAAGATTTTCCTTGGTTTTTCCCAAATGTCTTCTGCCTGGTTCAGGCATGCTTCTGTGTAGTAGTCATTATGTGAACAGGGCTGTTAGCAAGAGCAAATAGCTGCAGGTCGTAGTTTATTTTCTAGGACTGGACTTTCCTTCTGTCCCAGACAAACTGAGCCACTGGGCACAGTTATTCTTCCAGAATAACTCTGAGCCATTTGAGTGTTCTCCCTGGCCCTCTAGAGCAACAGGGGTGATTCCTTCCTTCTCCTTGCATTACCAAGTGCTCAGGCAGCATGGGCATGGTCTGGGTTTAAAACCAGAGACATCCTAGAAAAACATTCCACACCCAAAAGCAAGGCTGCAGCAGCTGCCTCCTGTGTCATGCCCTCACTGCCTTCCCCAGGGGAGTGACATGGGGGTGACATGGATCCTCTGTGCATTCCAGAAGCTCTGCAGCAGTGCTGTGACCTATCCCAGCTCTGGTTCAGGGAGTTCTTCCTGGAGCTGACCATGGGCCGCCGCATCCAGTTCCCCATCGAGATGTCCATGCCCTGGATCCTCACAGACCATATTTTGGAAACCAAAGAGCCCTCCATGATGGAGTAAGAGCTGATGGGCTCCCTTGGGGCCGTGCACGTGCTGGGGTTTGGGATTTTGTTCAGGAAGAAGGGGAGGCTGGTGATGAGCAGTGTTTTTGACGTGGGAGGTAAATAAATGTTCCTTGGTGTGCTGTCACATGGATGGGCTATGTGAACACCTCCCTAGCAGACACAGGGGCGACTTCCTGGCACTGGCACTTCTTTATGTGTCATAAACAGCAGCTGGCAACTGTTGGGATGTGGGCAGGACACGGTGGCACTGTCACCTGCACACAGCACTGAGACAGATGTGTCACCAAAGGGGGTGGGCCCAGGCTAAGCCACCTCAACTTTTTTTTATATGGGAGATAAATGATTAGAGGAATTGCTATTCTGCAAGTGTAATCATCTTCATAATGTCTTCCTCGTTAGGAAAACTTGGTTTTCTGTTGTATGGGCATTGTCAGAGCACTCTCTGGAGTGAGGGCAGGGTGAAAGCTTTTTTAAGGGCAGAGAAGAAGCAAGTGTTGATTGAACAACTCATAATTAGCTCACTTCCAAGTCAGTTGTAGCTGCTTCCTGCAGAACCCAGGGATAAAGAGGGACTATTTGAGGGACCACAGGGAGTGGTAGTGATAGGCATGAAGTCAGAGAAAAGCCTTTTTTTGCATCAGGCAGGGCATGACATGCACTGACTGCAGTTTGTGCTGATAAGCTCCAAAGTTAATTTTAGATGTGGTCTGTGTTCTTGCCCTCAGGTATGTGCTGTACCCCCTGGACCTCTACAATGACAGTGCATATTATGCTTTGACCAAGTTCAAAAAGCAGTTCTTGTATGATGAAATTGAAGCTGAAGTAAGTTCTCTTCATCTTCATTGTATGGAAAAAGCTCACTGGGGTCACACTGCCCTGCTTGACCCAGCAGTTATCTGGGCACCTTTCTCCTGAAAGAAATACCACATCAGACTGAGAAGTTTTCAAAAAGATCAGCAATTCCAGAGACCTTACAGTCTCTCCTGATTAAGGGCCTCAGCTCAGCTGTACCTGTAGGGAACCATGGAAGCCAGAAGCTGTCAAACACCGGGGACATGGCAGAGTCTGATGAGCAGAGGGTTTGAGACATCAGAGGAAAATGAGAAATTCCCTGAGAGGAAAGGATGATTGAGGGTGGGGGACTAGGACCTGTAAGAACATGCAGAAACTATGAAGAGGGCAATGTAATTGCAATTTTCTGCTTACCTTCAGCATTGTGAGAGCTGAAGTGTGGTTTTTGGATGGTGTGACCTTTAATAAATGTTTGTGTTAAAGGGGAGATCTGTGTTGGGTTGTATTGATCTTGTGCGCGTAGGAAGGAGCTGTTCTGTGCTGGTGCCACCCTCACCAAGTCTTGTTTTTTCTCCCCCAGGTGAATTTGTGCTTTGATCAATTTGTGTACAAGCTGGCAGATCAGATCTTTGCCTATTACAAAGCAATGGCTGGCAGGTAAGAGAACCTGACTGCTGATGGTGACTGATGATATCGCTGCATCCAAATTGCTGTTAACCAAAAGCTTTCCCTCAGGGAGCAGCCACTGCAGGAAGACAAAACATAGATCATCCCTGTCCCCCAGAGCTGGCTGTCAACATCAGACTGGTGTAGATGGGGAAAATTAATTAAGGAGACACAGTTAAAACTGAAAAAATAATAATTGGCATCCGAAGTAGCTGTCAGAGTACAGTTTGTGAGAGCAACAGAAAAGCAAACTGAGCTTATTACAGGCATGTCCTTGCTTGACTTCTGTTTGTGTACCAGGCAGAGGACTGGAATCCTCCCATCTCTACAAAACAGGAATATGCACTTGTCCTCACCCCAGTAAAGCAGCAGGACTTTTCTCCCTTTGGGGAGATTGAACCTTTGTGGCATATCTTCCTTACCAATTTAAAGGGCATGGATGAAATCTAGTGAGAGTCTTCTTGTGGCCCCAAAGGTGAACCAGGTCTTCCATGTGACTGCACCTTCTGTCTCCAGGTCACATTTGGCCTTAGAGAAGGAGTTCAATCACCATCACCAACCACATGTTCCCACAGCAGATCTTCAAGGAGCCACAAAAGACAAGACCACTGCACTGTCATTGAATGTGCAGAGATTTCTTGGCTTTCAGAGCCAAGATTAAAAGAAGGGCAAAAACAACTCTGGAAAGATGCACAGAGAAGCTGATAATGTACATTTCTATTTTCCTGACACTGCTTCCCTTTTTCAGTGTTTTATTGGACAAACGTTTCCGGGCTGAGTGCAAGAATTACGGGGTGATCATTCCATACCCACCATCCAACCGCTACGAAACGCTGCTCAAGCAGAGGCACGTCCAGGTACAATGCAAGACCAGTACTCATCACCCCTGGTCTGTTATCCTTTTGGTGGTGGAGGGCATCCCAGCTAAGATCAGCTCTGGGCTGAGAAGGGTTGAATCTGTGACACAAAAATGAGTTATGCTCTGCATTTCCCTCATTCCTTCCTAAGTGATCTGCACTCAAGCAAGGCATTTGCACCGCCACTTTCACATTTAAGCAGACTTAGAGGTTTGGTTTTAATTTGTGTGTTGACTAAAAAATAAAATACCTTTTCCCCATCAGTATATAACATGCACATCTCTTCTTTTGCCAGTTGCTGGGCAGATCAATCGACCTGAACAGGCTCATTACCCAGCGCATCTCTGCAGCCATGTACAAATCGTTAGACCAGGCCATCAGCCGCTTCGAGAGCGAGGACCTGACATCCATCGTGGTAAGAGCTTGTATTGACTCTGAGTATGAGCAGGGAGACTAATACACTGCTGAGGATACACAGTCAACTGATTTCTGTTTTCAGTTCCCCTGCAGTAGGTTTCAACCAGTCATGTATCTTCCTTTATGCTGCTGAGTCTTTACTGTTTCTGTTTGTGCAGCTTTAATTGCATTATTATCAGACCATTAAGTATCTGTGTAAATCAGAAGGTGATAGTCAGCAGTTAGACTTTGCAGAGCTCATATAAGAGAGTCCCTGTAAACTGGGAGAAGGAAATCTTGGTTTTAATTCCCAGCTGAATGAAAGTGGCTGTGACATTGTTCGTGTGTGTACAGGATTTGCTGTCTTTGATACGTTACAGGAGCATCAGAGTCAAGTAGTGTAAAATTACCAGTTTCCACCTTCGGAGGATTCTGAGGTGAAAGCCAGCCAGTGCTCAGTGGGGAACAAATTATTTCTGCTTCCTGCAGGTTCACAAAATACTAGACCAGGACCCCCTTGAGTGGAAGTGCAAGTGGCCTTGGCCACTGAGTTAAATTGATATCTTTAGTTCTACATGCGTGTGGATAAAAAACCATTCCCCTGGCAATTAAATCAGCTGTTTCTGTTGTAATACATTGCGTTTTCTGCTGCTTCTTGTGCTGCAGGAGCTGGAGTGGCTCTTGGAAATCAACCGTCTGACTCACAGGCTGCTGTGCAAGCACATGACTCTGGACAGCTTCGATGCCATGTTCCGCGAGGCCAACCACAACGTGTCCGCGCCCTATGGGCGCATCACCCTCCACGTCTTCTGGGAGCTCAACTTCGACTTCCTGCCCAACTACTGCTACAACGGCTCCACCAACAGGTGAGCAGGGAGGGCAAGGTCATCTCAGACCCTGCTTTGCTTTCCAGAATGTCAGACCTGCCACGGAAAATTGACATGCGTTGCGGTGAGGTTTGTGCTCCCTGTGGGATGCGACAGTTACTCTTAAAATGAAGTTGAAACCTACCATCTTCCTTTGGTCTTGAAAATGTTAGTAACAAATTCAAGCAGCAGTTAGGCAGTGATTGAAGTGGCTTAGGGTTGGTTTACTCAGCAAGGGAGCTCTGGTAGCTGCTCAGATATTGTTTTCTCGCCTGCCAAAAATGAGAAGAAATCTCTCTTTTGCTAGGTTGTACACCAGCAACAGATTGTGGCAGGATTTTGCATTCCAGCTGATGTAGCTGAGGTGATGAGTTCTAACTAGTCTGCAGCTGCAGGTCATCCCAGCCTGTGCCCTGTGTGTGCTCAGTTAACCAGGCTCTCACCACTTCCCTCCCCATCTCCCATGCTCACTGCAGGTTTGTGAGGACAGCAATCCCCTTCACACAGGAGCCCCAGCGGGACAAACCAGCCAACGTCCAGCCCTATTACCTCTACGGGTCCAAGGTCAGTAAATGAGCCACAACAGCCAGCAGGGGTGGATGTTGGAAATATTTATTTAGGAAGAGAAAGAAATGCACGGACTAGTTCATTAACAGAGCAGTGGGTACAAGTGAGCAGGGTCACATTGCTGTGTGCAACCAAACAGCCATGCAAGAAGCAGATTCAGTGTGCTGTTGCTTTTCCATATTCTTCTCCATAAAATGCCCATGTTAAGGGATATCAGCACTGCTCTTGCTTGGTGTTGGCACTGAGTCACATCCATCTAAACGCTCACTCAGGGACGTGAGCACGTTGGTGCTCTGATGCAGTGATGCTCTCCAAGGAAGATACACTTCAGGAATCCCATTTTCTGTTCAAAATGGGAATTACTAAAATACTTGTGTGTACACTACTTAATACTGACAAAAAGCTTTTTTCTCAGGCTGCAATGACTGTTTATACAGGCTGTTTATACAAGGGGCTTGGGGTGTAATGCTAGTGGAGGGGCACTCAAGTGTGAAACTACTTGAGTGGAGTTTATTTCTTGTGCACATTGATTGATGACTATGAAGTGAACCTACAGCACTGATGCACATGAGCTAATGACACTACAGTCTGCCAAGCTGGGCTGTTCCCAGAGAGCTGACTTGGTTTCTTTTTAAAAAATCCTCAGCAAATGAGAGTATTTTTGTCACTTGACAAAAATCTTTTTTCCTGTGACCAACGTCCATGCATCATGTTTTACCCTGGGACAGACAGCTGCCATGGACACAGAGACAGTCCTCTTGGCAAGAGCTGGGAAGGAGCAGGACAAACCAAACCTCTAAGCAAGATTTTGTTTTCTTTTGCTTTCATTGAAGGCCATGCTGTGGCAAGATGGCCCTTTTATCATCGCTGTTTTTATAGGAAAAAAAGCAATGAGGGGAGTTATACGGGCTCTCCTTCACAGAACTGGAGCTCCTCATTAGCACAGTGGTCATGGGCACTTCCAGGAGCTCCTCTCTCAGTCCATCACTCAGTGGCTCCTCTGCTGAGCCACTTCCTTCCACCACTTCTTCAGGGCTGCTGTCGGGGTGCTTCAGCCTGGCAGCCCAGTGGCAGCGTGCAGACCAGAACTGCAGGCAGCCGTAGGCCAGGAGGGCGAGGAAGCAGAGGAGCAGGAGGCTGCTCACCATCCACATGGACGTGGTGGGCTCGTGCTTGGAGCCGCCAAAAACTAGGGGGATTTTGTCCAGCGTGTGGAAGGTGGTGCAGTGGTTGCTGGAGGGGTAGGAGTTCTTGCAGGTGATGCAGAGGACGTAGATGGTGGATGGGGTGAGGCGGTGCAGCACCAGGGAGCTGAGCGGGTGCGGGACGCGCTCCTCGCGGTGGAAGTTCTGCCGCAGGTACCCGGCGAAGACGCTGTTCCAGTTGGGGCGGTACATGACGTGGTAGTAGTTCTCTGGGCAGGGGCTGCTCATGGCCCAGGACACCGTGGCACTGGTGTAGGTGATGTTGTGCACCTCGATGTTCATCCTGCCCCTGGAACCAGATGCAGGGACAGGCTCAGTTTTCTGATCCGTGTCAAGGCTCAAAGGACACCAACATCGGTGACGTCTTTCCACTGACTTTTACTCTCCCTTAGATTGGACTCAAGACTGTCCTGGCTCACTTAGATTACATGCTATAATTACAGAATATAAATCATGCTGTTGTCCAGACTACTGTATCACTCTGCTTCATAACCAAAACATCCAGTTGGAGCACAGGGTATACTTTTTGCTACTTTTGTTTTATTTTTTAAAGAATCTCTCTGACTGCTTGTCTGTATCAGAAGCTTTTTATTTCCCACAAAATAAAAAGGGTACTGCAAGTGTGATTAACACAAAGTGATCATTAAACTAGCTCCAGCTTGCCTTGTGAAGCTGCCAATCAACAGATATTTTGATTTTATGCCTCAATGCCATTTAGAAAGCTCCATAATGGTTAATTCACTGTTTTAAGTTGTCACTGCATTTTCTGTACTTTCCTTGCTTAATAAAGTATAAACTCTTTTCTGTTCCTGCAGCATCTCATGCTGCAATATCAGGAACTTAAATGTGAAGTCTGTAGGTTGGTGAAATATAAAAGCAGTGCCTTTAGAGAAACACAAATATATGAGTAATAACAACAAAGACAGAAAAAAGACACTGCCCACTTAACAAATTTAAACATTTAAACAGATTTGAGCCAGACCCAGTGAGTAGTAGTAGATTATGATCCCTGATAGTGCAATGCCCTTTTTTAGTACTCTCTGATCTGTCTGGCTGTTTAGCAACAGCCACAAATCACTTGAGACCATCACTCCTTTAAATCCCCAAAGTGCTTTCTGAGCCTTTCTGCAGGGTTCTCTCTCCCAGCCAGCAAGTGCTCAGAGGATCACCTCTGTTCAGTTGAGCTGCTTTATTCCTGGTTTGTTCCTTTTTCCTTTCTCTCTAACAATAACTAACTTTCCTTTAATCCACTCAAGAATAAGCTCATCCTAGTGACTGCCTGTCTGTTCTTACCTGAGGCTGCAGGTGCCCATGCTGAGCCCTCCCAGAGCCAGCACTTACCTCCAGCCAGGTCAGGTCAGGTCTTCGTGGCCCCGTGGTGGTGGCTCTGGTGACAGAGTGGCCTCGGGCAGTGCCTTTCCAGCACTCACCTCCCTCCTGCCTCTGCTAAATCCCTTCCCCAAGCACTCCCTCCTTTATACCCGGCTGGGCTCCGTCATCTCTCACCATGGCAACCAATAGGAAAGGATGGGCAGGCATCTTCCAGTGATTTGGGAATGTTATCCTGAAAGCTTCTGCCTGGGAGAAGTGTGCATCTCCAAGGCAGGAAAAAACAAGCCAGGTAGGTTTTTTTGCTGGCTTATTTGGGTTTTATTTTTTTTCCTGTATCCACAGTCCCCCAGCAAGGGCATCACTGAGCCCCAGCAGGGTCTGGGGCTACAGACACTTTAACACATGATGTGAAATCTGGGATCCTGGCCTGTGGTACACATTGACTCAGAGACTTTGTCTTTAATTCTGTGATCTCTTGCACACTTACACCACTGATTTAAGTTAGAGCCATAAGCAGTACATTTTGATCCCTGATGGTGATGCAATTTCCAGTAGCCTTGTAATATTTTCTAAACTCTGGGATGGAAGTAGGAATTGGGTTTTTAAAGATTTTGACCTCCCGCTGAACTACATGGGATTAAGACCAGCTCTTCTTTGAATGCCTCTGACTCACAGACAACTTGGGGATGTCTCCTGTCAGTCTGGTGAGAGGGCAGGAGGGAGAGGCAAAGCCAGTGCCTGTGGTGTTCAGGGGAGCAGGTCCAGCCTATGTCCAGGAGGGAACAGATGGGTAGGGAGAGGCTCTGGTTCCTCTCTAAAGCCAAAATGTGCTCGAGAGGAATTTTCCCAGAAATGTTGATGCTGAGTTTGGAGTTACTCATTCCACTTTCTAAGACAAACTCAGCTGTTGCACTGAAATTAGGTTGGCTGGGAGCCCTGACATGTCTTGGGCTGTGTGCAAGTTCTTTTTTTGTCTCTCAGGATATTGCTCTTTCATTAGCTCTTCATTTTTCCAAGGGAATTCTGTAACAGTCAGTTCTATCTATTATCTTTCTCAGTTCAGTTTTATCAGATAAAACTCTCTGTGCTTTTCCTCAGGTGAGCTCAGGCAGGTCTGAGTGATGGCCAACAACAAGGTCAAAGACATGGAAATAGTACTGGGGTTTGATTTGCTTCATTTGTTGCTAAAGCTTCTCCAGACCCTTGCTGGTAATCTCCTGAGCTCCTTAAGCAATGCTGGCACCTTGCCCACATGCTCACAATTACAGATGGCTGTCCCTGAGACCTGGGTGCAGGGTAGGCTCTGTAGGACACTGGGAGCTCTGCCCCATGCTGCAAATCCCAGCCTCCCATCCCCAAAACCTGCCCATTTGGCCCCAAACCAAGGATGGGGCAAACCTCCCCAGTGTCTCCAGCAGCTGCTGCTCCCAGGAAGTGGCAGGGTCAGGCTTTTGCTTTGGTTCTCTGAGGGGTCAGAAGCAGCCACCCAGTGTGGGGGAGTGAGCTGTGCTGTGCTGTGCTGTGCTGTGCTGTGCTGTGCAGCGAGCTTGTGCCTTCAGCTGCTTTGTCTTAAAATACCCACTGGTGTCATTTTTTACATCCTACAGTCTTTACCCCAAGCTGTGTATCTCACCCTTAAATGGAGTTATATTTTTAATTGCTGGCAGAGCATTATTATTAGACACAACCCTGCTGTTAGTGCAGTGATGGCTCTGCAGAGAGCTCCATGAGCCCACCTCATCCTGCAGACAGGCAGGTGTGAATCATCCTGCTCATCTGCAGCCAGTGCACATCCCAAAATGTGTCTACTCCCAATCAGGCTAATTGCTGAGACCCCTCACTCAAGGAAGAAGCTGGCTGGGAGCTGCTCTCCAGCCCCTTTATCTCACTGGGGGCTGTGCAGCATCTGTATCTGTAGATACAGATATGTGTACAGCCAAATATCAGCCCTGCTGTGGGGAAAACCTGACCAGCTGCACCACAACTGCTACCAGTGGTGATAGCCCATCTCAGGGGAGCAGACAGAAGTCTCCTGGCCATGGAATAGCAAAGAGGCCTCCAAAAATGAGTGTGGATTCATCAGCCCACTGAAATAAGGATTTTTTTATTTCCCCAAGCTGGGATGAGCCCCAGTGTGCTAAGCCTGGGGCAATAACAGGATAAAGGAGCCTGCAGGGATGCATGGAAGGAAGGTGCAAGGAGCCATCTCTGGGACACTTGGATCACTCTGCAGCACTCTCTGGGGGCACCTGGGGCTGGGACAGGGCCTTGCAAAAGTTAAAGTTACAAAAGCTGTGGAAGTATGGCTGGGCTGGGGCCCTGGAGCACTGACTTCCCTCTGGGATGGTTCATGTTGGCCATCTGGAAAATGTTCCAGGGTGGGCATTACCTGGTGTTTAAATAGAAACACTTTTCAAAAAAACACGTTGCAGTTTTTCAAATGTATCAAGGTGTATAACCAGTGGTTTTGAGTCTGTCTCTACCAGATTTTTAAAGATTTGGTTATCTGAGGATGCACGCAGAAGCCTAAGCAGGGTGCTCAGTTCTCTTAAGAGCTGATATCCAAGGAGCTTTGAAAATAGGCTTCTGTCTGCCTAAATAATTCTTAACTCTGATACATACTCAGGGCCCCTTTTTTTTTTTAAGTTTTGATGGGAGAGAAAGTTCTTGCTTATTGTGAATGAGCTTCCAAGGTGGTTTTTCTGCACTTAATAGTGTTTCAGGCTATTTGCACCTACCAGGAACAAGAGGTGAAATTACATTTCACAGAAAAGAGGGGACTTTCTGGCTGTGCCTTATTTCTGCTGGTTCAAAGAGCACTTAGGAATTAGAGCAGGTAACAACCTGCTGGACCAGATCTGCAGGGCTGTGACAAAATGAGGGACAATTAATTGATTAAAATTACTGACAAGTCTGTGAAAGCGTGGTCGGTACATTGGTGAAATTCTATAGCTGAGAACAAAAGAAAATACTTTTCCAATTTTTAGCAGATGACTTTGTAAGCCATTAGCAGCTCAGATGAAGTGTTAAAAGTAAATCTTGTGGAGTGAGTCAGGAATGGAGGATGAAGGGAGCCTCCAGCTGGGGTTGTTGCAGCAGTGGTAGAGCAAAGACAACATTTTGCCTTGTTCTGCTACTTCAGCCCTTGCTCCCTTTCACCCAAACCTCCCCAGTGCCTTCATCCCACTGCTCCCTTGGCTCCATTACTGGCAGGAAGGGGGATCCCTGTAGAGTGGAGTCTGCATTATCCACAGGGAGGCATTTGGGATTCAGTCTCATTTGTTTCTTTATCTTTGCTTTACCTTTAGGTAAGCATGAGCCCGGGGTCAGTCTGTGTTGTGCTGCAAGGGGCACTAACCTAGGATCTTTTCCAGGAAGGCTTTTGTGGTGTTCACTGAGGCTGAAGTGGAGATGTCATGGGGGGAGAGTGCAGCCCCGCTGCTGGGCTGAGCTGTGATGCTAACACTTCCATTGCAGAGCCCTCTCTGAGCATGTGGTGTCTCAGCTACATCTGATTCTCAGTACTTTTTCTCTGCAGAACACACAAGTGAATTAATTCCCCCTACTTCTCTTTGCCTCACACCAAATGGATCCTGTAAATGTTCCAGTGATGAAACGCTGCAGCAATTTCCATGTTTCCAAGATGACACTGATAGAGTACATTCCTGGAAATCACTTTCTGTTCTCTGCTGCTAAGAATTTTTGGGGGTAATGTCCTGGGCACCATTCTCCCTAGACCAGTGTCAGATTCTTACCCTTGTCATAGACCCAATGGGAGGTCTTTTAAGTAAAGGCTGATGTAAAGCTTTGCAGGATGCAAAAAGGATCTTTTCCATGTCTTTTTCATCTGCCCTTAAACTCAGTGGCTTCAGTTCCTGCTTTTCTTAATAAGCCTCATTTAAGGCAAGTGCTCATAGGGGGAAAAAAAGTCTGTCTGCTTAAATGTATATAAAGCTTTTCATTTTAGTGGAGAACAATTTGATTTTGAAGAGGCAAAGGGCCACTGAACTGAAATATTTGATAGGGAGTGTATGGGAGAGTAAATTACCTTGGAAATGAAAGTGGTGTTGCTACATAGGAGGATAATAAAACCTTGTGAAAAACCATGACAGTGTTGAGGTTAGAGTATATCTGAGCACAAAGGAAGAGAAGCAATCTCTTCTCCTACAAGAAGCAGAGGCGGGAATGGCCATTGGTATCATTATTTCTGCTCCTTAAAAATGATTTGTAGTGATGGAACATAATACTATGATAAGAGAATTACAGGTGTGGTTGATGGCCCTGTCTGACTGTCACTGTGCTTCCAATTTCCCAGCCCCTCAACATTGCCTACAGCCACATCTACAGCTCCTACCGCAATTTCGTGGGGCCACCTCATTTCAAAACCATCTGTCGGCTCCTGGGCTACCAAGGCATCGCTGTGGTCATGGAGGAGCTGCTGAAGATCGTCAAGAGCCTGGTAATTCTGAGCCATCATCATCTCCTGGTGATGGAGAAAGCCCAAAGCCTGGACAGGTGCAGGCAGGCAGGGCTTTGGGATCGGGGTGTTCACATTGGGCACCTCTGTGCTTTTGATCCATGCTGCAATACTTGGAGCCGTGGGCTGGTTTTCACTGGTGAGGAATCACAGTGATTCCTGTGGGATTGATTCAGCAGGATCAGACAGCGTTCAGCACAGAGATTTTATGGTTGACTAAATGGAATTTAGTGCATTATCTCATGTAGTGTATCCACAGGGTGCAGGTGTGTAACTCCAAATGACAGCAAGGGCTTTAAACTAAGCAGTGTGCTCTGCTCTAATCCATGTATGTCCAAAACATCAGATCTGCAGAAACTTGCTGCACATGAATGTAAATTCTTTATTAAACTCTTGAGTATCCAGTGATCATTCCTCAGGTGGAAGGAACATTTCCTGTGCTAGGGAGTGAGTCTTTTGGCAGCTCTGGTGAAATGCTTTTTGGGTTAGAAGCACAAGCCAGCTGATTCTAAGACTAAGCCTTGTTTTGGATTTCAGCTGCAAACAATGCAAACACAGCAAACTGTATTTTGAAGTTGAAAATCCATGCAGCTGGGATTTATTCTTTGGGAGGAAGCTGTAAAAGCACTCTGACTCCATACACTTGTGCTGAATTTCATACTTGAGTGAAATCCAAATTAAGCAAGTTCTTCTCGGGCCCCAGCTGAAGTTTCATCCTGTGCTGTCAGATGTGGACCCATCCACAACCAGCCTCTTTCAAAAGCAGTGCCAGGAGACCTGGCATTCCTGTTTAACCTCCCTTTGTCTCCAACAGCTCCAAGGCACCATCCTGCAGTATGTGAAGACTCTGATTGAAGTAATGCCCAAGATCTGCCGCTTGCCAAGGCATGAATATGGCTCTCCAGGTGGGTGCTGCAGATGGATCCTTGAGCAGGAGCTCGGCCACGTGTTGCTGCACACTCATGGTTAATCCAGGCTGGCACCTCTCCTGCCAGTGCAGCCAGGTGTGCTGGGACACTTTCAGCTGCTCTGCTGTTGACACTGGAACATGTATAGGAAACATTTCCAGGAAATCTCCTGCTGTAAATTTCCTTTTGATCAGATAAATGACTGATAAGGGAATGTCTTCTGGTAGCCTCTCTTACGTTTTCAGGATTCTGTAAGCTTTTGTGAGTTCACTGGTATTTTTTAAATGCTCTACTTAGCTGGTGAAGAGATTTTCTGCAGCATGGCTGCAGTCAGAAACTGTGGCTGCTGTACATGAGCCAGCACCAAGTCATCCATCACAGTCTGGAGCTCTTTACTCCTCTGATGAAGAAATCCAGGGAGTTTATATGACTTACTCCCTATTTCCCAAGGCTTACTGAAAGCAGGATAAGAAACTGCGTGTTAGCTCTTCCCAATGCCAGTCTGTGTGTATCCATTTAGCAGCTGAAATTTGTGATGAAGGAAATACCAGACACTGATCATCTTTATATCCAAATTACTGGGAAGTGATTCCAATCTTTTTGTGACCATCCTTCCTTCTCTTTTAAGGAATCCTGGAGTTTTTCCACCATCAGCTGAAGGACATCATTGAGTATGCAGAGCTGAAGACTGATGTGTTCCAGAGCCTCAGAGAAGTGGGCAATGCCATTCTCTTCTGCCTCCTTATCGAGCAGGCTTTGGTAAGGCAAAACCCCCACACCAACATCGTACCCGAAATTTCCAGCTCAAGAGTAGAAGTGCAAGTGGGTTCTCCAGCAGAAGAGTTTGGGGAATGTTACCTTCCAGCTTCTCCTGTTGTCAGGGTCCCTCTGGGGCTGTGGTATTGGAGTCTATGGGTTTGTCCATGGGGATGGTGTGTCTTGGCACTGGTCAGGCCTCTGGGATGGCTGAATCTGAATACTGGAAGATCCAGATTTCATTCTTGGACCCAAAGCTGCCCCTTGTTTGTCCTGCTTAGAAACAAAACCAACTGGAGTTGATTTCTAGATTGTAAGCTCTCTGGGGCAGGAATCAATACTTTTTTATATACATATTTGTACAGTGAGAAGTAGATTTGATCCCTCTGCTCTTTTGGAGTGTCAGTGCAATGGAAACAACCTTGAGTGATTATAGTGGTGAAATGGATAAAGCAATCCAACAGGAAGGAAATCTGCTGATGATACATGTCCTGTGACATCTTCACTGAAAATTTGGCTGGAGTAACAAGTTGGTATTTCCCCCCTGCACAGGAGTTTTACATGTACACAAGTCTCTCAGCTCATGTGATGCCCTTACTAGTGTGGGGCAAAGGCTGTGGCTAAGTGCCACTCATCTTCTTAGCTTCTAGTTTTTCACATAACAAATTCACCAAGCAATGAATTTATCTCATAATTTGGTCCAGAGCCAACTGAGAAGTGCTCAACGACACAATATACTATATCATAATGGTTTGGGCAGGGTTGTTTCAGTTTTTCCAGAAATATTTCAAAATTACTTCCCTAGCATAAGACAGGATTTCCAAGCAAAAACAGAAGTTTTGTTCAGGTCAAAGCCATAAGAAAGTTCAAAGATTCCAAGTTTTATCTGGCCATAGAGAACAAAGTAAACTAGAAGTCTCTGCATTGTCCTCAAAGTGGATATTTCTGCCTTTGCCTTTGTATTTTAACTCCAGATCTAGAGACTTTTAATTCTTGGTGTAGTGTATCAAACACATTCAGCGAGCAGTGGCTGGATAACATGAAGAAAACAAGAGGTGTGTATCACCCAGCAGCTTGGCTTTTATAGAATTTTATAGAATGACCAGAGTTGCCAGCTATATTCTGGCAGTTTCTGTTCCTTTTGTGGCTTTGTCAGTGCTTTCTGCTGTTCTCAGTGTTGGGTTTTCTGCTGGATGTACTGCATTTGCCTTTCCTGTCACAGCTCAAGGGACACTCAAGGGACATGGTGATTTCTTTAGAAATCCTTTATTTCAATGCAGAAATGTTCCTTCAGTCCCAGGAGCTGTACATCAGCAGTGTACTGGCATTTTAGAATAGCAGAAAATAAAGATGGTGGGAATTTGGGGATCCTTTAAGGAAGGCTGCCCATCAAAGTCCACATCTGCCTACTTTCTATGCCAGACAAAGCCTCTCCTTGGATCCTCTGTTTTTCCTCACAGTAATGGGCTCGGAATACAAAGCCATTTTGCATGCAGTGGGCACTGGTTCCCACTTGCTGGAGGATGTCAGATGCACAGAGCCATCACAGAATGAGGTTTTTCCTCTAATGGAGCTCTTGTGCAGCAGGAGGAATTGCTTTTATAGTGCAATTACCTTCAGAGCTGTCTAAGTGATCTAAGGCTGGTGGAATATGCTGGCAAAAATGGCTCTGATGCAGATGTCCAGTCTGCTGCATTTTACTCCCTTTTTATTGATTAAGTTTGAGGAATGAGGGGTTGCTTGGGATGAAATTTCTAAGCAGAGTTTGTGCTCTTGGTTAATGGGCCTTGGGGAAGAGGTCTGTTAATGACATGAACTAATTTTGGGACAGATATGAGGTGAATGCAGGCTGCAAATGGCTGAAAACGCTCGCTTTATTAGAGGAAAACAGCAGTGGAAGAACATTCACCTAGGAATGAACAGTGTTTTGCAAACAAAATGACCAAGGTGACAGGCCTGCTCTGTTAGCACCAGCACCTCTGTGCCCGTGGAGGGGCCCCAGACTGTTCCTGTCCCTCCAGCACTGTGTCACAAACTGCACTCCCACAAACCTGCTCTCATCCCAGCATCCATGCGCCAGTGCAGCCTCCTGCAGCTCCATGCTCCACTGTCCTGCTGGCTGGAAGGGTGGTGCCCACCCCTGCATCCCAGGCAGGCCCAGCCCAGTCATTCCATCCGGCCCTGGGCACCTCCTGCTGCGCTGTCATACCTGCTTCCCCGTGTGTCTACATCTCTCCAATGAGCTCAGAACTGAAAGCATGTCCCAGGAGTAGGCTGTGTAGGGCAGGCTGATGCCTTGTCGTGACACGGTGCCTCTGTGTTGAACAGCTTTGGTTTCCTCGCTGCTGTTGCCCGTTGCAGACTCGTCTACAATGTACTGTTGGCCATCGCTCCTCAGTCTCCACCTGCCTATTTCTAGGTTTCTCCTCCTTGTGCATCTGTGTTTGGGATTATTTTTTTCTCAAGTGCATTGGCATGCATCCCCTCAGGTGGCATCTCATGGTGTTATTCCTCTCTGGACTTCTGTTTTATTCTTCCTGGTGCCTGCACCACTGGGATTCTGGTAGCCCTGGCTGAGAACACCACACCAACAACCAGATCATTTCAGACCAGTTATGATGTGCCTATTTGCAGAAGAGCCACATATCAGTATGTTTTTCATGTATACTTCCTAAAGTAGCTAAGCCAAAGGGTAATTTCTACCTGGGTACTCTCTTAAAGAACAGGCTGCAAGGAATTCATTCAGGGTAAGATGAAATGGAAACTTCCATATTCTTTATCCCCTCTTAATTTCAGGGCTAGTAAGTAGGACAGAAAATCACTATAAAGGTCTGTATGGCAGGAAGTAACTTACTTAAGTTAGAGAAACTTCCTGACTGAAGCTGAAGTGTTACTTTCAGTTTTAGGTCATTTAGGTTCAAACCACTGGAGTTACTACTGAGCTGGGTTGGATCTGAATAGGTGCTGTAGGTGTGAACTGTTGTAGTGTTGCCCAGGCCCCTGAGCCATTCAGTCTCCCCCATAGGTATTTTTTAACTTACTTTATCTTTCTTTCTTCCTGCCTCAGTCCCAGGAAGAAGTTTGTGATTTGCTGCATGCTGCTCCCTTCCAAAATATTTTGCCCAGGGTCTACATCAAAGGTAAGAAGCTGAGAGGGAAGCAGTGGGCAGACTCAGAGGTCTCTGCCCAGAGGCTGTTTTCTCTCCCATCTCTGCTGAGGATTAGCTCTGACCCTGCTTCCCCCTCCAAAGAGATCAGTGGATACAGCCAAACGTCAGGTGCAAACAAAAGCCAGGGGTGCACTTCCTGTAGCACAGCTGTGACCTGAAACCTCAGTCAGTTTGGGGGTTCCCTTAAGGTTTGGAAGGCATTTCACAGCCTCTTTGGAGAATGACAGCATGAAATGTCCATCTCAACAGGAGTGCTCGGTAACAGGGACACGCTTTGGACATGTGTGATAAAGCTGCTGCTGAGACTGCACCCGCCCATCCCTCCCTTCTGTGCATCACTGGCCCCTCATTGCTGTGGTTTGGCTCCCTGATCCCACAGTCTCCTGGATGGTTGCTGGGGGGCAGCTCTGAGCAAACTCTGCGGAAAGTCGCGGTCTCCACTTCCTCCTCTCATTTCACTGTTTGCTGCTCGCTTGACAGAAGGAGAACGCTTGGAGGTGCGCATGAAGCGTCTCGAAGCCAAGTATGCCCCACTTCACCTGGTTCCCCTAATAGAGAGGCTGGGCACTCCGCAGGTAAGGATTGCATTGGAAGGGATGGCTGTTGGAAACTCGTAGCAGTCCCCACATGGCCTGCTTGGCCCTGGGAAAAGTGATCCTTTCTTTCTTTTTTTTTTTTTTTTTTTTTTTTTTTTTTTTTTTTTTTGATTGATTGATTGATTGATTTTTCACCCAAAACATCAATTGGAGGAGCAAATCTGAATCCTTGCCCTGAGCAAACACTCTTAAGGGAAATTTGTGAGCAGGTCCAGAGATGTGTTGCTGCCTCCAGTCAGGAGAGCTGTAAGGCAAGTGTGCTAGAAGCCAGTTGTGAATCAGTACAACTCCAAAATCCTCTTCTTCTCCACTTTAAAAAGATGAAGAATTGCTGGAGTGGTTTGAGGAGAATCTTTGTAGGGCTGTCATAACAATCAATTGCCATCACTTTTGGGGACCCCATTTTAGGACTGCATTGTGGTCCATTTAAGCTCATCCCTGTCAAGGAGTACATCTGAGAATGGTTTCCCTCCTAGCACATGCTTAGAGCTTCAGCACATGCTTGAAATTATGGCTCCATTTAAGTACCTTCTTGATGTGGGTCTCAGCTTGGGAAAGATCTCTTGTGCAGAAACTCAGTACTGTTTAAAATATCTCTGTAGACTGATCAGTGTAATGGGCAAAAATTGATAGTAATAATCAAACTTCAAGTGCCCATTTACTTGGGGTAGATGGGATAAAAATCTTTCAAAGTATCAAATGAATCAACACCCTTTTCCTGTAATGTACTGATGAGGGAATGGAACAAACACTCAGCTGGTGTAGGAGGTGACAGATCTATGGCAGGCAGAAAGTGGTTGATATTTGTTCCTGTATTTTTTTGTCATGGATCAAGGACATTTTGAACTTTGCATCATTGGAAATCATCTGAAACAGAGAAATTGGCTGGATAACTGAGGACTTGTCTTACTCTGTAGACACTTCCTTTTAAAGGAGACACTCGAGAAAAAGAATTCACCTCTGTGTTTTTGTGTGTTCGTGTTGGTCTTTCTATCTCTCCTTCTTTCCATGCAAAATCATCATTGAATTCTGCTATTAGAGTCCACTCGTTGCTTATCTCTGCTGTAGTTATAATGAAAACAAAAGATATTTCATGCCCCACTAAAAAGTTATTTTCCTGTAAACTGTTCCCATATTCATCACACAGGTACAGTTGGGTACCAGATTTTATATTTTTTTTTAGCTCAAATGTAAATGAGCACAAGAATTGCTTTCTATAGGTGCCTCCATAGCTTCTAAGCTTGCTCCTTTTATGCAGTTTTGGACATGCATTTTGGAAATGCAGTTTTGGACACAGGCCATACAGGATTTTTTCCTGCAGAATGTGTAAATGCCTTGTAGCAATTGTCCAGAATCTAAGCTGAAGTTGCCTGCCCGATGCCTCTCCCAAAAGGTGGCCCCATGCATGTTACAGGGGGGATCTGTTGTTTTTTGCAGGTTTTGGGTAGATTTATGGCAAGTTCACCAATAAACAGGCTGTAAAAGAGGTTCAAAAACTGGAAAATCAAAACTGGATTTGTGCAATGGCAGGGGAACTGCCAATGATTGTTGTAAATAATTACTTTGCATTGGAAATCCAGAAACAGCTGTTTTATAAAGAGCCAGGGGGGTCAAAGTGGTTCATGGAAGGAATCCTCTCCCTTTTAATGCTGACCATAAAGGTATTTAGTAAGGGGTTTTCAAAAGTGCTTGGTCAGTCTGGTTTCTTCCCTGGAAATAATCAGAGCCTTTGCTGCTGAAGACAGAAGGAGTAATTTGAGTCAGCACAGTTCACCTTGAGATCATCCTTCCTCTCCTGATCTTAGAAATCAGTGGGACCCCAGACTGTGAGGCAGCTCTGAACACAGGACTAGCAGCTCCCCAGCAGCTTTGCCCACGTTAAGATATCTACTCTAGGATGGTAATCCTCTATCAAAGACTGGTCTTACTGTGATGAATTTTAGAACCAAATTCTGTCTGTGAATGTGCGTAACTGAGTGGCACTACCTACACTGAAAGCCAGATGCATCCCTTTCTAAATTAAGATTTCTTCAGAAATCGTGTACTAAGATGACTGGAGAAGTTTGTTCTCAAAAGTATCCCTTTTATCACGATGTTTTAGCAAACAGTAATGATAACACCTGATTTATATTTGAAATGGCTCTGTTTCTACTGTGCCCTCATTTTGCCACGATAGACCTGTGTGTGCAGATCTGTGCCCATAAGAGCTTGGAGCAGGTGAGGAGAGGGACAGTGTACAGCCTTTAGCTAAAAATCTGGATAAAATAAACCTTTACTTGCCAAGCAAACACATGCAGGTGTGTGCCATGGAACCAGTGATATCATTCCTGCTTTTAACAAATCAAGGGATCCCAAACCAAATGTGGCCTCTGCACATGATGACAGCTTTCCCTTGATACTTGCTATTAGTTGAACACTAATTGAGCTGAGCTCCCCAGAACTTCCTTGAAATTGTGGCACAATCAAGAATTGAAACACTTCTAATTTCAAGAGCAACCAAACTAAAAATGCTTGAGGTTACTGCCAGCATAAATTGATAATCAGGAACGGGGATGTGCAGGCACATTCATGCATTTTTCAGAGTGGAATGAAGATGACCCAAGTAAACCAAGCATAATTCATGTTCTTAATGTCTGGCCAGGACATGTGCCTGCCCTTTGTCCCAGCTGCTGCCAGTCCCCATTGTGACTGATTGGGATAACATTTTTATGGGTATTGCAGGGACCCCTGGGAATGGAGCAAATGCTTAAAAACTGCTTAAAGCTCCAGGAAGTGCTGTGGGGTAGGCAGGGTCCCAGTCAATGTCACACTTGCTCTGTGTGCCTGTTCCAGAGTGGAGGGAGGGGTGAGAGGCTCTGCTGTGCAGCCACTCCTCAGTGAGGTGAGCATGGCAGAGCCAGAGCCTCCCACAGCCACGGGCACGGCTCTGACAGCACTCAGCTCCCATGCCAGGAGCTATTCTTGGCAGCACTGCAAAGAGAAGTCAGTCCTGCCATTGGAACAGCAGGAAATGGGACAGCTGAGAGGAGTCAGGGCAGTGAGAGACCCCCACACTTGCACCACACAGTGAGCTTGGGGAAAGGCCCTGCTTGCTTGTTCTAAATTCCCCTTTTTTTTTTTTTTTTTTTTTTTTTTTTTTTGGGGGACATTGGGGTTAAAA
>VXBI01010675.1:557731-569672 GCA_013397375.1 Toxostoma redivivum
TTTTTTGTCCTCTTGGGGAACAATGGGGCTGAAATGAAGTTAATTCTCTTTTAATTTTCCTCTAGTGTAATAGCCAAAATAACTTTATCCAGTGGAGCTATTCCAGATTTATATATCTAAACCTGTGCAGGGATGTCACAGAAATTATCCACACCTGGAGAGCTTCCACATCTGGGAAAAAATTATTTGGCTTTCTTATAAACCACAGCTTTTTCAGTATCAAGTTTGCAGTGGCTTCTCATCTTCCTCAGAGCTTTTAAACCCTAACTACAAAAGAAATCAAGAAAGCCATAGGCTATCTGCATTTTGAAGAGATGATAGCGATGTCCTGGGAAGCAAAATGTCTCTTTCTGTCCTGTTTTATCTTCATAATCTGCAGAAATCATGAAATGAAACCCATGAAATGAATCATG
The DNA here is from genome assembly GCA_013397375.1 of Toxostoma redivivum. Classification (NCBI taxonomy): domain Eukaryota; kingdom Metazoa; phylum Chordata; class Aves; order Passeriformes; family Mimidae; genus Toxostoma; species Toxostoma redivivum. The sequence goes on from VXBI01010675.1 coordinate 558,145, forward strand.
AAATTAAAATCATGAAAGGAAACGCTCAGTAGCACTAACAGGGCAGAACAGCATGCTAGCAGAATTAAGGATCAGTATTTCTGGTCAGAGCTTTGCCTCCAGCTCTGGTGTTGTGATGTACATAGTTAATCCAAAATATACTGAGGCTGATGAAATAGAGCAGAGCAGAGCTTTAAGTCTCCTGTTGGAGGGAGGAGTGTTCTCTGGTGGGGAGTGCCATGGGAGCAGCCATCAGAGGTAAGGTTGGAGCGCTGGGGAGCGACCAGGCAGCGTTAAATGGGTGTGGGTCTCATCTCACCGGTGTCCCTGTGGCTGTCCCTGTCCTCAGCAAATTGCCATCGCCCGGGAGGGGGACCTGCTGACCAAGGAGCGGCTGTGCTGCGGGCTCTCCATGTTCGAGGTGATCCTGACACGCATCCGCAGTTACCTGCAGGACCCCATCTGGCGGGGGCCGCCCCCCACCAACGGCGTCATGCACGTGGACGAGTGCGTGGAGTTCCACCGGCTCTGGAGCGCCATGCAGTTCGTGTACTGCATCCCCGTGGGCACCAACGAGTTCACGGCAGAGTGAGTGTCCCCACCTGGCACTGCACAGGCAGCCACGGCACGCTGTACCTCAGGAGGCTGATTGTGGCTTTAGGCACAGAAAAACCTCTTCTGAGAGGTTTTCCAGTCCAGTTTTCTCAGGCTTAGCCAGGGTTTTTTTCCCAAAGCTAGCTGTCTTTCTCTAATGTAAACGTAAGAGAAGAATTAATAACAAAGATAAAACACCTGCTGGATACGTGACAAGGCCTGTGAAAGAGGTGTCACTTTCTCTGGACCACTCAGCTGTATTCTGTCCCTGGGGTAGCGAGTGGCTCTACTTCAGCAAGGTGTGTTAGAATAAAATTGTCTCCTTCCTATCCTGAGGGATGACCATGTAGCTGTGTGTCTTATTTCCGCTGCTCCAAAGGGTTAAATCCCTAACTAACAGCTACAGCTAATATCCCGTTTATTACAATATCACACCATCTTTTATACCCTCTATACAGTTTACGATTTCTTGGTCACTATTAGTCAACATAGCAGTCATTGGTGGAAAACTCTACACCCCTGTTCTTCCCAGAACACTTCTAAAAATATTTTCCACAGCTGCGGAGTTTTTTTTCTTGGTTTTCCTCTTCTTGGTCTCCAGGCCAACAGCCTTGGACAGAGAATACTTCTCAAAACAAATCTCATTCATTAACCCACAGACCAGCTGTGGGTCCTGTTATACCCAGCCAGCTCCTGTCGCTGCTGCTCACAGGCTGACAGAGCCAGCCAGCCCCTGGCATGCCCTCAGTGCAGTGAGAGCCTCTGAGGAGGTGGAGGGGGGAATGTGGGTCCTTGGTGAAAGGGCTTTGTTGTGCTCAGCTTTGTGTTGGAACAGCTGGAGGAAAGAGCAGGGTAAAGGGCCATGCCCAAGCTGACCTGCCTACCTGATGGGTAGATGGGCCAACAACCCAGCACGAGGTCCTAACCCATCTTACCCTGTGGTTGACCTTTCACAGCCTGGCCTGGGTGTAATTCTGTATTATCTCCTTCTGAGTTCATTTTCTCTAGGTGTATACTCACTTTCTAGGAGCAGGACTGATCCTGATTTCCCTAGGAATTCACCACAGAAAGTTCCTGGTGCCATGGTACTTCTCTTGCCTAACTCTGTCCTGTCATCTCTCCCCACCCATGACCCTGTTCCTCCCTCTCTCCAGGCAGTGCTTTGGGGATGGTCTGAACTGGGCAGGTTGCTCTATCATTGTTCTCCTTGGACAGCAGCGGCGCTTTGACCTCTTTGACTTCTGCTACCACCTGCTGAAGGTGCAGAGGCAGGATGGGAAGGATGAGATCATAAAAAACGTGGTAAGTTGAAGGGTGAGGTCCCAAAGGACCCAAGCCAGCACACCTCTTTCTGGATTTTATCCTGCTTTGTCCAAACTTATCAATTACAACAAAGCCTGGTGTTAATCTTATTCCTACTGGATGCCCTTGCTGTAAGGTTTCCATCTGCAGTCTCAGCAGAGAAGCCAGGGTTTTAATTGGCTTGAAAATCAAATCTTTTTTTTCCCCAAGGTTTTCCCTTCTTCCTGGGGTTGGGAAGCTGGACTTGAGGAGCTAGTATTTCCAGCAGCCATCCTGACTTCGGTGGCTTTATCAATAAGCAGTTGGGAGCCTAGACTTTGGAATGGTTAACTTAGGACCACTCACTGGTCCTGTTAATGCTCTGTCTTGAGTCATCAAACCCAATAATGAAGCGAGTCAGCAGTCCCTGCGAGGTGCTAAGTGGAACAGGAACATGTGTTAGAGCTGCTTTGCCTTAGCAGAGCTTTGCAGCAGCAGGGCACAGGTTCTGCTACCTCCAGGCTGGTCAGATGACATAAGACCCTTCATGTGCTGTTTCTCCCTCACCATCCCTCCAGCCCTTGAAGAAGATGGCCGACAGGATCAGGAAGTACCAGATCCTGAACAACGAGATCTTTGCCATCCTGAACAAGTACATGAAGTCAGTGGAAACAGACAGTTCCACGGTGGAGCACGTGCGCTGCTTCCAGCCCCCCATCCACCAGTCACTGGCCACCACCTGCTAGTGTGGACACAGAGCCTGCATGGGCTGGGAAGGGAGCAGGGACTGAGCCCAAACCAGCTGGGAGGGGTAAACTTGATGGTCTGAGGCCTGACAAGGGAGTGAGGCTGGGTCTGCCTCTCCACAGGAGAACACATCTTCCCCTCAGCCCTGTCTGAGTGCATGTTCCTCTGTACCATCCCTGTGATCCGTTTTACTCGTAGCTTTTGGACTTGAGGGGGGTGGGGGTGGGCGGGCAAAATGTGCTTTTCTTCCATGAAGTGGTCCAGTTTTCCCTGTGATTCACCCAGTCCACACATCGCTCTGAAGCCATACTGCAGCCTCAGGTGGGAGATTTCCACACTCCCATGGAACCTGCTCCCACTGGGACAAACCAACACCCCCTACGTGCCACCAGCCACAGAGCAGGAGGGGCTGAAGATAAGTCCCTGATCCACTCTTGGAGGGGAAGAAGGGATGAAGATAGGATGTTACCCATGGCAGTGCCCTGAGGATCAAGTGCTGGGTGCAGAGGAGCCCTGCCAGGCTGGTTGTGGATGGATGCCTGACCTAGACTGGGGTGAGCTTTGTGCTCTCTGCTGTGTCCTTGGCCTTTCCAGCAGTTGTAGGGGGAGCTTTGGCATGTGGGCTGGAGAACAGCAATGATGCAGTCACCAGATAACTCCTCAGCACTTCAGAGAGCTGGGGAAAGATAAAACAGCCTGGTTTTTTTCATGCTATGGGACATCCACTTATTTTAGTGCAGAGGTTCTCCCCTGAAGACACATCTTCCATGGACTAAACCAGATTTCCTGTGGACTACAGAAGAGGCTGCATTCATGTGAATGTGATCTCAAACATATTAATTTGGGTGCAAATAATCACTGGTGCTGACAGGATGCAAGTGTAGTTACCTTGAACATATGAGATCTTTGTTCTTCAGCCAAGGGTGAGAGCCAGGGTGTGCAATCTGTATGTTCTGGGATGCTGTTTTCCCTTGGTTTAGACAAATTCCTAATGGCACAGCAAACAAATACCTTTCTCCAGAGAATGGTGACTACCAGCAAGGCTTAGGAAATTTCCTATCACTCATAAATTATGTGATTGTTTAGAAAAGATAAAATATAGGATAAGCTTTCAAAATCCCCAGAATTTTCCAAGTTCAGAGATGTTCAGAGAGAACACTGGAGTCTGTTTCCTTTTCCCACTCAGCTAATCTAAAATCCCTGGATATTGAGAACAAATGCAGGTGGAACTTCAAGGAGGATTTCATAACTCCTGGTCTAACCTGCTTCCCCTCAGTAGTGTCATTGGGGTGATACAAAAGCTTGTGTTTGATGTGAAAGGAGATCAAACCCTGTGCTCCCAGAGGAAATGATGCCAGCCTCACCACTGGCAGTGTTTCCTCAGCTCTAGCCTGGCCACAGCAAAATTGCTGTATCCAGATGTGATAATACATATTTATTCCATGCATTTCATCATGCCTTGTAAACTGCATGCTGTTACAGATGTTAAAAAGGCAGAGCCTGGGCACTTATTCTCTCAGAGGGAACATATAATTAATTAGTAGAAATATCCCAGCTGGAGTTTTTGTCTTAGGAAACAACAGCCAGCAAATTACTGCTGGCAAGAGGAGATCTTGGTGTGTTTTTTGTGCTCCCAGACTCTCATCACCTCCCTTGATAATCAATAAATACCCCACATGTGATAAGTGCTGGACATTTTCACACCTTGAGTTTCCTTTAATTGCTGAGACAAACATTTTCAGCTGCAGGGAGGAAATTGTGCAGCAGAGTAACCTGAAAGTAAAATGAAATCTCAGGAAGTCTGCTGAAGTCTTGGAGTGGCAGGGAAAAACCCAGCCCAGCAAGGCATGTTCTTTCCTCCATGACATGAGGAAGAGCAGCAGAAGAGCACCTGGGACTTGCTCTCTACTTAATCTTCCACTAAGGATTTCAGTTCTGGCATTCCATCATGTTCCAAGACTTCTACATTACTGGAGTGAGGGTATCTAGAGATATATATTTTTAAAAGGAAGAGAAGAATCAAGCATTTTATTTTTTGTGGAAAACAAGATGCGAGGAAGATACATCCAACCAAGATCCTATTTTTCCTGACCTAAATAATAAGTGCTTGTTATTTTGGTATGGAAGTCGTGCTGAAAAGTTGGCACAAGTCCCTGTCTGGCTTTCAGAGCCACCTCTACGCACAGCACAAATTAAATTAAGTGTCCTATTATATCTGACAAGCTATGGAATGCTGGAGTCTTCTTGGAAACCAGCATGAACAAGAAGTTGCTACAAAAGGATGAACTGTACCAATTGGCCCAGTCTCAGCTACCTAGACAAAATGGGATATAGTAAGGTGAACTTAAATCTCTGTTTTCATCAGTTTAGGTCTGGAGTGAGTCATGAGATATTTCACCTAATAATCTGTAAATCTCTGCATTCTTTTCCTATAGTTTTGCCATAATTCTCTGAAACCCTGAAAAACACAATTGCACTGGAAAGTTGTTGTACTTGTCCAAGCTGTACTTGAAAGAACAGGTAGTTGCAATCTATTTGTTGCCCTCAGATTTGCTAGCAAAAATGTAAAATCCCTCCAGATTCCAAGGGATTAAATGTTTTGAGCAAAATGTCAAAGTGCATGAACAAAATGTAAAGTGTTTTGACTGTAGAGTGTATGCAGGTCTTTTGCCTTGTTGCTCAAGTAGTATGAGATATCACTAGTAATGATCACATTCTTAATTTCTGAGATTTGATGTTACTGTCCTTTGATTATCTCAAGGATTAAGATACTCCTTAGCTTCAGTTTTCTCACCTTCCTTGTCTGTGTATGAGAAAGGTCCAGGCTTAGATCTTCAAACAACTCCATAAAATGGATTTTTTTTTCCTGCCATGCTTTCTTAAATGTCATAATTGTTAATGGAAATAGGGAGCAAACTTGTAAGAGTAGGGCTAAATAGTAACAGATTGCCAGGAGGTCAGGCATATTCCCCACACTTGCAGACTTTCTGCCAAGTTCAGGAGTCTGCCTTGCAGATGTGCTTCAGTCCTATATTTTTCAGTCTTTTATAATCTGGAGATTTCTAATGTTGTTTTCTTAGGGAAATGTTGACCCCTGTCTGAATCCTCCCAAGTCCACTGACAATGGACTTGCTTTTTTACCTGTATTTTCCTGCTTATGTTGAAGTAGTCTGCAAACTCCCCAGCACTCACCAGCCACCCTTTGGAATGTCCACTCCAGAGAAAAGCTGTTGGCTCCATGCAGGAATTACAGGGGGGAGAAAGGATGGCCTGTGTCAGGAATGAAGTCAGACTGGGTTATTTTAATGTTCCCTCTGGCCTTGCCATTATAAAATGTGACTCTTGGCAGTGCACATGATTTTCTGGGATGATGCTACACTTGACTTGCAATGCTACAATAGAAAGGGGAAGCAAACTAGATCAAATTCAGCACTTCACTGGTTTTCCTTTTAAACTCTGACAGCACTTAGTAGCATCGAACAACATTAGTCCTTTTCCTCCTGCATTTCTCCAGTCCAGTAGGTTCATGTGTATTGGAGAACAAAAGAGAAAAGAATAAAAGGTGTAAAAAACCAAGAAAATATTCTCAAAAACTGTTGTCAAATGTACCATATTTGTATGAAAAGCTGCTTGAGTTATTTTGTACAATGAATTTTATTTATGGTGAGGTATATTTACGCTTGTGATCTGATACAGTGTTAAATTTTTGATCCATATTTGCTATGCAGCTGAAGATGATATTTTTGTTTTGTATTATTATTTTTTGCTGTTGTTCTAAAATTCAGCCAACAGAAGCTTCCATCTCCATTAGAAATGCTTCTGCAAGAGTAAAGCATCTGATACCTGGTGATATGTCCCGTAACACAGCAACCAACAATGTGTACAACAAATGTGGGATGACTTTTGTGATGAAGAGAAATAAAAATCGGGCTCATTCATGAAATGGGCAGAATTTATCTTGTGGTGTCATCATCATTTTGATAACTGTTATTTGGGGAGAGGTTTCAATTGTACCTTGCACAAAAAAAAGCTAATTTGATAAAAATGTCAAGCTTTTATAAAAACCAAAGGAGAAAAATACGAGGTTTTGTGGCCGACACCAAAACAAGCATATTTTCCTATCAAAAAGTTAAGGATTTTTGAGAAGAACTTCCTTGCACAACACATTTGTCATTTTAAAACTTGTTTTAGTATAAGGGGGTCAGTGAAGGGAAAATCATATAATCATTTTTAATAGAAAAAAACTAAAGCTAAACTGAGGAGCTAATTTCCTCTCATTACTGCAGCCTTGTCTACTCCACAGGGGTCTTTTTTTAATCCAGGAGATTCTCCTTGCTATTATTTTCCCAAATTTCCATTTGAGACCATTCTTAGTTTTGTGTTGAAAGCACCCAAGGAGCAGCCATGGTTGTTCACTACAGAAGAGGAGTGGGAACCAAAGGACAAAGATCTGGGAGCTGAGGAATTATGGAGAAACAACTGGCATGGATCTATGGGAGTTGGACTCCTGTGCCCATCAGCTCCAGCCCAAACACTGTCACTGGTGTTGCCTTTCACATCTTGGCCCAAGGTTTCCTCATGGGAACAGCTTCCTAGCTTAAGAGGAACAGAAATGCAATGATTCTTCACATAAAATTGGGAATGAACTTTACACCATGACCAGGCAGCTCTTTTGATCTTTCCGCTGTGTCTGAGGCTGTGCTGCAGCTCTGTGGGTGACATCCTGCTGTGCAGGACTCTTTGATTGCTCAGAGTTGCCCAATGTTTACTGATTTCAACATAGTTCTGCTACAGGGAATGGCAGAAAGGAGAGCAGGACTTTCTTCCTGCATCAGCCACTGATACTGGGCAGGTTGTTTGGGTTTTATCCTTTCTCCCATCAAGATTTCTCTCTCTTTTTTTTTTTTTTCTTTTCTTCCTTCTTTCTTTCTTTTTCTTTTTTAAACTAATTTTATCTGCTGTGCCCTGGACACCTCAGCTCTCACAGCAGCCCTATGAAGTGCTGAGAGCTCCCATGGTCTCACTGGAGCCAGAAGTAATTCTTGCTTTGAATGTCAGGGTCCAAGGCTCTGAATTCTGAACGACCAACCCTAAGGGAGCAATATCAAAGATAAGGCCCCCATCTTTCTTTTTCCTAATGCTCCTAAATATGTTAAATATGTTTACATCTCCAGATGAAAGTTGCTTAACCAATACAGAGAACAGTTCATTATTATTTTATTCTTTCAATAGCTTAACAAAATTACCCTTTCTGTGACCTGCAAGTCAGGAGTGCCTTTCACATGTAGCTTTGCTTGATTTAGAGTTCTGATGCAAACGCCCCCAGATAAGAAGTCTGCAAACAAACGATCTGCTGATTACGTGTCACTTCACCCACTGCTGCCCATCACCAGCCCATCACTCCTGCTCTGCCAACATGTGGCTTTGTGACCACAGTGACCTGGATAAAGCATTTAGCAACGCTGGGAGAAAGGAGCTGGGATGTGTTTTATGGCCCCGTGACCCTGGATCACTCAGCAGCTCAGCACAGACCCACAGGTGCCTGCACTGGCATGGGGAGGGCAGGACTGCAAGGGCTGGAACCCACCGTGGGTGTGCAGGCTTGGGAACTTCTCTGTTGGTGCTGTCTAAACTCTGGTGGCACCAAATGACAGCCACTGCACACACGGTTACCTTGAGATAGGCTGAATTAAAAGCTGTCTGCACATCAAAGTTCAATCTTGCAAGCTTTGGGCATCCTTTCATGTAGTGCTGCAATCATCCAACACCAAGCAATTCCCTAAACCCCTACCTTATAAAATCATTGCCAGAAAAAGGGTCCAGCCTCTCTTTGAAGCAGCAAACAGCTCCTTGGAGCTCTAAGCTGGAGCAGAATATTACAAAGCTGAACAGAAACTTTGCACAGAAACCATGGCTAGCAGACATCAAAAGGCAAAAGTTTCCATCACCTGTTAGCAGGATACTTTCACCATTATTTTTAACAGAGGACAATTGGTACTCAGTAGTTTTCCATCACTTTTTCCAGAACAGAAGATATGAGCAGACAAGAGCAAAGAACAGCCTTTTGATGTTGCTGAAGAGGTTATTTGCATGCAAAGCTGCCTTGTTCTGCCCCCTGGATTCCAGTCAAGGTTTTGGCCTGGAAGCCAGTATTTCAGGAGGAGCTGCATTGTTAAAAGATGAGCTGCTGAGGAAGACTCCCTGATTTCTGATGAGTTATTTTTAAGACAGCATCTGATATGAGTATCTATCCGTGAGGTCATAGCTTGGAGCTAAATTCCCTTAATTACAGCCTCCCCATTAAAATAAGGATATGAAGCAATAAAAGAGGCATTGGCTGCATCCCTGCTTTATTGTTATCAGTCTCAACTTGCCCTTGACTAAGCACAGAAAGCTCCAGGCCAACCCTACCTGCTCTTCACTCCCATATTGCCATACACAGCCTTGCTAAATCCATCAAATGCAACTCCTGTGACTTCGTGACTTTATAGACTGCACCCCCCGCAGTCCCTGTGCCAGGAAGAAGGAAATACGTGACACACTTTTATCCATGGCTGGTTTCAAAATCTGACTGAAGCTTCTCCCTCAGTGGTGTCACCCAGGCACTCTTCTTCCCCAGTGTCTGATAGAGCCAGCTCACACTGCACTGTCCCCTCCTTTTGGGGACCTTTTGCTCATCATGTCTCTTTTCCCAGAACTCAGAATGGCTTCTTTTGGAGGTCTCACCCCTTGTCAAATCTGGCAGAAGTGGCCAACAGATTCAAATTCATCTTTGGGGATGAAACACATGTATGTGGTCACATCAGCCTTCTCCTTTAGGAAATCAAGCTGACAGGGGAAGCTAAAGATGTGGCCCAAAGTGCCTTTTTCTTTTGCCTGCACCATGCTGTGGCAGTAATGCATGAAGCTGCACCATGACCAAAAGGATTATTCTAACCCCAGATCTCTTCCATAAAGATTTGCTGCCTCCTTCACACCTCTTTGTGCACAGTGAGCACAGATGTCAACAGCACTCATCTGAGAAAGCTTGGAAATTATTTTGGACACAGTTTAACTGCCAACAACCACACCACAATTAGGCCTCCCCAGCTATGAGCAAGACCTCAGGGTGTTGGAAAAAGTCCAGCAAAGGGGAGAGCCCCAAGCACCAGAGTGAACAGGCAGAGCAGCCTATGAGGGGACAGGGGACACGAATTCCCCCAGCCAGCACAGGCAGTCAGCACTGCAAACACAGCAAATATTTGTCTCACTTCACCATCAGACTGGTTTTCTACAACCAGCCCTGTATTCACACACTGCATGAATAGATCCTAACCAGCATCAGCCAGTAAATTTACTAAACAGAGGCCAAATTCCACCATCATTGTCTTGCCCAGGGTCTCGTCCCTTTTGGTTGCATAATAAGTAACAGCAGCAGAAGTTGTTCCCAGAACACTGATAAATTAGCACATATTTCATTTCCTACTTCAAAACCTGCTGCCATATGATTTGGATTGATTATCAAGTGCCCTGTAATAAAGGGGAGGACGTGGGATTTGGCTGGCACAGTCTCTCCCAGGCAGTGACCCACAGGACTGTGATGGATGAACAGACTTGATTAAAATCAAATGACTCACAAAGCACTTGAGCATTACATTTGCTGGAGAAAACAGTTGCTCGGAGATAGGATCAGGGACTGAATGAAGGAGTCATGAGGTGTTAGCAATGCTGCAGCCTGATGGTCTAAGGGCAATTCCTGTAGTAACAGGCAATTTATCTTATGGGGCAAAAAAAAAAACCAAAACAATTTTTCAGACATGTTCAGATCCTGCAAATCTTATATCTTTATATTGCTTTATGACAGGGACTCTTTCTACCTATAAATGAAGGCTTGCTGAAGCAAAGCTTTTGTTTCACTATTAGTTTTACTTATCTCTGTTGACCTACAGCAGAACCTGGCTAATGGCAATGAAAGGACTTTTTTATCAGCAATAAGTTTCTGTGTACTCACAGCCAAAACAGAGCACAAATGCAAGAAGGTGAGGCAGACGAGGATGAGGATGAAAGCAGAGAGGGTGGGAACGAAGGCAAAACTGATGTGCCACACACCAGAATCAGCAAGGGAGGCTTTGGTTGCCCTGGGAGGGGGAGCTGATGGAGATTCCTCTTCTCCAGTCTGAACAAACCAAGTGACCTCAGTTGCTCCTCACATGGCTTCTCCTCCAGACCCTTCTCAATCTTCGTGGCCCTCCTTTGGATGCTCCCTAACAACTTTATATCCTTTATATATTGTTCAGCCCAAAAGGCTGGAAAATACCTTTAGGCTCGAGTCCAACCATTAACCTGACATTGCCACTAACATTTCTCTCATTTACCTTTAATTTCTGTTTCTACCACTCCTGTGTTCAGCCCCCGGCTTGGAACAACCCCTCAGTGCACACCAGGCTCCCCTGACCCCACACCTGGGCTCACACACCTGCTACCCCAGTGCTTTCTCCAGCCTCTGCAGCAAGGAAAACACCCTCCAGAGGAGAATGAAACACCTGTGGCAGAGCCTGGCTCTGTGCGACGGCGGAGAACCCACGGAGATGCCACCGGGGACAGGGATGGGGACAAGGGCTGGGAAGATGGGGACATGGGATTGGAGGATGGGGACAAGGATCGGGAGGATGGGGACAAGGATTGGGAGGATGGGGACATGGGATGGGAGGACAGGGACAAAGGCAGGGAGGACGGGGACACGGGATGGAGGATGGGGACAAGGGCTGGGAGGATGGGGACAAGGATTGGGAGGATGAGGACACGGGATGGGATGATGGGGACAAGGATCGGGAGGATGGGAACAAGAGCTGTGAGGATGGGGATAAGGGCTGGGAGGATGGGGACAATGGCTGGGAGGACAGGAACGAAGGTAGGAAGGACGGGGACACAGGATGGAGGATGGGGAC
>VXBI01010700.1:2842-35986 GCA_013397375.1 Toxostoma redivivum
AAATACGCCCCCCCCCCATCCCCCCCAAAAAAACCCCACAAACAGAAAAAAAACCAAGCCAATTACGATAGCTTGCTTGAATTTCCACTGAGCCTCTGGATGGTTCTTGGGGCAATTACAGATCTGTGAACATGGTGATTTCTGCTGCTGGAAAGAAATACTATCCACATGTGTGAAGTCACTCTGCAGTACACATCAGTGAACTGGGCTTGGAACAAGCACACCCTATGATGAGAAAGGGATTCTGCCTCTCTGCCCACCCCATCAAAGGAAGGAATTAAACTGAATCTAGAGAGGAAAAAAGGTCAAAACACTTGTTTACATGCAGAGGCACTTTAATTGATAGGAGTCTTCTAGTAACTGAGCCAATTTAGTGCTCACCTTCTCAATGGGTATTAGATCCAGAACAGAAACTGCCCCAAAATAAGGTCAGTTGCAGGTCTGCTCATTAATTAGAGCAGAAGGAAATGGATATTTCACTGTCCTTCATGCAGCCTGACTCCTCCTCACCCTTCATTTATTGCTCCCATTACAGGACTCCTAGTCAAACATGTCTCTTGCCCTTATCAGGGCAGGCAGCTCTGGTCTTGCCTGCCTTTAAGGTTGATGACCATTCTAGGTTTGTGATCAACAGCCTGCAAGCCCAGGGTCACCCAACACTGAGGTACTTAATTCAATGGGCTGCCGTAGCACTGGGAAATCTGAAGGCCTGGCATTTTTCTCCCCAGCAGACTGCTGGGCAGACTGCTAAGGAGCTGGGTTGGCAAGCTGGCATGAAACTGGGCAGGCTTTTGACTGAAACCTGCCTGGCAGGCGAGTTTGGAAATGTGCCTGTGTTTTGTCAGAAGATTTGTTAAAACAGACACATTCCCACAGAATGTTCTGATTTTGATTAATCAGCATTTCAGGGTGAGTAAAGTGCTCTCCTGGAAGATTTCTGACCATCTTTGCCGACAATAAGGTGCACATTTGCAGCATTCCCTATTGCAATGATCCTTTAGTGTCTTCCACTCAAAATGCTCATGCTGATGATAGTCTGAGTGCTTCCCTGCAGGAATGCTAAGCTCCACCATGTCTGTCATGAACGAGGGCAGGGTGTGAAACAGGCAAGGACTCCAGGCCTGGGCTGTTTGATATTAGAGCAATATTTTGCAGGCAAACAGAGAGAAAATGTCCTTCCCATGACTAAAGTACCTCACAAATATTCATAAATGTGAATTGCATTGCTCAGGTTACCTCATCTCACACAAACCTGCTCTCAGTTTACAATTCAATATTATGAATTACAAGCACTAGAACAGATTAATTAGAAAAACAAAGAAAACATGCAGGTTAAAGAAAAGGAACTTATACCATTCTCTGCTCTTCTTTCTGTGCTCCTGCTTCTCATTACCACCCTGCCTTCCCATCCATCCCCTGCCCTCCCCCACCCTCAGCATGTCTGATAGACATTTTAAAAGTCCATGTTATTTGTTTTCATCCTTGTCTTTTTGAGAATAACAACAAAGTTCTGCTTGCTCTAACAAACTGAACTTATTCTCAGGCCCTGCATTTCAAAGCAGGATTTTACACACAGGAGACCCAGAGGAGTATAAGACCATCACACTTGGTTTTGGTTTTCATTTAACTGATTAATTTCTTTTCTTTGAAGATATTGTAGAGCATGTAATGATTCTACTGCACTTTCATGCATCTGTGAGTGATGAGGTAGCCTGTGTCTAAGAGAGGGCCAAGTCACAAAGTTCACGTACAGATTTTGTTTTTCCAAGATACAAGGAAGGTCAGATTTGAGGGTTTGGGTTTGGACCATCTCAGGAGCATAAAAAGATTTTGTTCCTGTCTAATTAGTTGTGGAACATTTATTTTTTCTTTCCCTTTCATTCCTACCACTTTGGATTTTATTTCAGTGATTGCGTTTGTCAAAATTGGAAAAATTAACAAAGAAGTCATCACTATTACATTATCCTTCTGCTGGGATCAGGAGGAAGAAGGAACAGAATTATGCCACTGAATGATAATAGTATTTCCCACACTTGCAGTCATCTGTGGCTAACTAGTTGTCAGTAATATCTGAATGACTCAGAGGTAATATAAACAGCAGTGTCAAATTCCCCAATGGATTTCATGACCAAGGATTTTCATGTCAAATATCTCTTTTTGGGGGAAGTGAGGAAGCTATTAGTTTGACAATTAAAATATATATCTGAAAGGAAACATTTAAGAAATAAAGATTTTCTTATTGTAGAGAGTTGCTCTTGTTTCTGAAGACTATCAGTCTCAGGACTTCTCATCTTCTCTTCTGATATTAATCAACAGATGTGTTGGGGGTTGAATAATTTCTTTTCTGTGGAATTTTTCCCCATTGTTATGCTAAGTACTTGTGGCTACAAGTTAGTTGCCTCTCACAGGAAGGTGAGGGGAGGAGGGNGCCTGAAAGCGTCTGATTTCAAATTATAGCAATTGAAAAGGAGCGGGTTACGGGAAAAGGGGTTCATCCCTCTCCTTGGCAAATACCTGTCTCTTAAACCAAGACAAGATGACATTTTGTCCCTGGTTCATCAGTGCTTATCTTGTACTTAAATTTCATCAAAGACCAACTTTTTGATGCAGTGATAATTTTTCTCTGGTTGTCTCTAGGTTTTGTTTTCTTCAGCTCTTGCTAGTCTCTTGCTGCAGAATCCAAATTTACCATACAATGTGTAAGTGTTGCTAGCTCTTTGACCTTTCTATTTAATTTTCTGTACGTTGCTATGTAGTACTCCCTGCAGTCCTTTCTCTTAAAAATCACACATTTGCATACATATTTCTGAAATATGGAGTGAACATCTTCAGGCTCAAAACCTTCTTTATTTTTTCTTTCACAAGTTGGTGGAAAATACATTTTAAGGCAATATAAACCTTGCCCCTACTACATAAGAAAGAAAATAGTGGAAAATGGAAGTCTAAGAGGGAAGAAGTGGAACTGTGTGGAGTAACATTTTGAAACATGCTTGGATGTTGAAATCAAGAGAATAGTTGATTCTGATAAAGGAAATTTAGCTTAGTAAAGGGCTAAAGAACATGTTATGCTTGATGTTTAGCATTAATAGAAAAACACCAATTTGGGTTCTTTTGCTAAAGGTAGCAGCATAAGGTTGCTAGATATAAGAGAAACTGTGAGCATAAAGATTGATGTCTCTAGGAAACGCATGGTATCGATGTGCAGACAGTGACTCTAACAGAAACTACTTTGAAGTAAACAATCATACTATGGACTAATATGATCAGCGGGTTGATGGCCTACATCAAGAACCTAATGGGAAAAGGAGGCAGGAAATCCTGCATATCGATGACACAACCACGAGGTAATTTTAAAAATATAAAAATTAAAATTAAAAAAAAATTAGAAGTAGTAGGAAAGTGATAAAGTGAAGTAGTAAAAAAGGAAGGAGGCGTAGGAGGAGAATGAGTAAATAGAGTTAGGGAGGTCAGTAAAGATGTCAGAAGCAAACTGGATGCACAGATTAATGAGGCTGGACTAAAAGACATTGACTAATCTCACTAGTTTGGGTAAGCTACAGAAGACAGAATTTGACTGTGAGAAACAGTCCAATCTTCAGAGTGCAGGAAGAGTCTGGCATAAAAATATCAAAGACATGTACAGGAGAACTGTATGCCACCAAACAGTGGCTAAGCATGGACTGCAGGTGTTTATTGTAGCACCTAACCTCAGATGATGGGACACAAGAATCTAGTTTTTAGTGAAATTTTCTCAGTATGGAACTGAGATATTCTTTATGTGTTCTCTCTTCGTAGATGTGTTTCATGACTTAAATTGACCCAGTTTATTCCAGTCATAAATTCTGCCTAAATAGCTTTCTGTGATTTGAAAAGAACTAGCCGTAGCCATTCTGAAAAAGAATAAAAACCCCAAACACTTTAGTAATAATCCATATCACTGGATGTAGAAATACCATTTGTTATATTATTATTATTTTATTTCAACTTATTTCAAGATTAACAGAAGCATAAATTAATTTTTGCTGCCATTCTGTTCAACTTCCTTCCTTCTTTCTCTTTTTGCAATAAATAGAAATAGACCTATTTTCATCAGTAAGTCCCAAATGTTTCTCACACAACACTTTTTTGCAACAAACTAAGCTAACAGTGTTGAAACTTCTGCCCTCAATGACTCTACCAACCAAGACAACTTACTGTTCCCATGGATTCTTTTTTCTGAACCTTATTCTACACAGGATGCAGCAGCAAGAGAGAAAGAGGGTCTTATGTTCCTCTTTGCAGAACCTGATGGCTCAGAAGTAGACATTAGAGAATCTTCCTTTTTGCAGAAGGCACAGGTCTTTTTGACAAGGGTATTCCCAGGTACCCCAGTGAGTGATTTGTCATCTGTTATCCAGGAACATGCTCTGATGCTCTTTGGTTCACTATCATCCATTCTGAGTGCAGAAGAACACCTGTCATGCTTGTCAGTAGCTTTTATTTGATTTCTGGCCTCTACAGAACAACAACCTCACCTTCTCAGTGGAAGAAACGAGGGCAGGCTCCTCTATATCACAACGTATGTCAAGGTTTAACTCCAAGAACGCCACACAGCTAAAGAGCAAGAAGGAGGCCTTTTGAGATTTGCACACTTCTCTGTAGATCATGGTCAAATAAAGCCCACAAAAGGCTAACTTTATGTAAATTGGATGGGGTTTTAACTGCATTCCACAAGCCTACCTTCAGACACAATGTGTCCATGTGATACTGCCTGTTTTCATGCTCTAACTGCTAATGGGGATTTATACAGTGCTCACTGCACCAGAACAGAGTGTTTTCTATTCTTCCAAACCTGGCTAAAAGCAAGCAGCAGTGCTCCATGTTACTGCTTGAAATGGCCACACTCTGCACACAGGATCATGTCTCTCCCAGATGAAAATGTGTGTTCACTGCTAGCTATGTACTGAGAAGGTAGGTGTTTCACAGTAGAGCAGAGTGAGCTTAAATTTCCCAGAGTGAAGCATCAAGATTTTTATTAAAGGCTGACTAGAGCAGATGCTCTGTGGATTCCACAGCCATAAAATAGTTCTTGATTAGTGTTACCCCACTACTAGGAAGTTGTTGGTGTTTGTACTGCAGCTGGCTTTTGGAACAGACCCAATTTGGTGTTTGTACTTTCTTTTTAGGAAATAAGTTTTCTTGCTTCTTTCTTTTTCTATCTGATACCCCTTATCCCAAATTCAATGTCTGCTCAACTTTTTGATGTGTCTGCAGGTGATCTGTCCATGGTTATTGTCATGGCTCACCAGCAGGGCTTTCAGGGAAAGGGACCGCCAAGAAACACGAAGTTTGCCCGGTCATTGTATAAATATCTGTATGCTGCTCCAAATTGAAGAGAGCTACTAGTATCCATCTTCCTATCAGGTTCACATCAAACTTTGCAACATCTGGAAATCCAGTCCTTGACTTGAGGAGTGAAGCAGATTAGCCTCTGACTTACAGCTAGAAAAACCTCCACAGTACCTAGGGCCAGCAATGTGTGTTCCCTGGCAGATTCTTTGTCTGACATATTTCTGTATCCTGTTTCTTTATACACTGCCTGCATAGTTTTGAATATTATGGGTTTAAGACCATTTGAAAAATTTTATTTGCCCTCTGGAGTGGTATCAGGTGTGTATTTCCATTTCCAGGTTCTGTTTAAGTATCTGATCATCACCCATGCACAGATGCCAACAGTTTCTATTTCCTTTTGCAAGATGCTTAAACAAATCAGGTCATTACCAGCCGTCTGTGTTTGTTGCTGAAGCTGCAGTAACACAAATGAACATTACTGGCAAAAAATCTCCAAGAAAAAGGTTTATCTTTGTCAAGGACTGACATATGGTTCTTAAAATCATATAGGAGTCACTTTCACAGCATTTTGCTGTTGTTACTGAGCAGTATTAGAGTTGCTACTGCACAGACAAAGCTCAACACTGTGCTGGGCTCAATTTTATGAGGATGCCCACACTGGCATTTGCAAGGAGAGCTAGCCAGAAGACTTTTATTTCCTGAAGCCTGAGTTGCATGCAGAGCCTGAGTGGTGCGCAGGGCTGGGGTCCAATGGCTTCCTGCCCAGTGCCACACTGTGGGAAGGATGTGGCACGTCAGGCACCCAGCAAGATAGGATGTCACCAAGCAGCAGCCTCAGCACGACTCTGTATTTTAATAAGGCACATCCCAGGCACTATTAAGCACTGCAAGGAGATGCCCAGCAAGGAAAAGCCAGTCTGTGGTTGTCACCACTGAGCTGGAGTTACTGAATCCTGAAGGGTAACTTACGCCACTCTCTCCACTTTGCTTCTTCATCAGTTTGCTGAGCTTCTTCACTCTTCCAGTTATCTTTCCTCCTTGACCTTCAGCAAAGTGTTTGAAGAATAAGGATTAGTACACCGGTTTTACATTAAAAACTTCATTTTACATTGCAAAAATTGTGTGTTTGATATAAGTTTAAATAAAGGGTCTAATTAAATTGTTGAAAAAACTGGAAAGCAGTAGTATGATGGAGAACAAAACAAGAAAAAAGGTGGAGTCAAGAAACAGCTGTGAGTGTGTAAAGAGATCTCTACATCTGGCTGCAGAGGTGACACACCCTGACCAAACCAAAACTTGCTTAGGCCAAGCATACATACACAAACTTCACTGGTTCTGTTTGGCCTACAGCAAACTTACAAAGTAATTGATATCTGTACAGAGGAGCTCCAGGCGTACACAGCCTGCTCCAGCTGAGCATCCTTTCTGCAAACCTAACCACCTGGCTGGTGAGCAATATCCTAGAGCCAGTTTCAGTGGGAGGACACCGATGTAAGGGCGTGCATGATTCAGGAACCCCTGCAATGACAAACTGCCATTTTTACACACTGCTGCTTCAACTCTAGTGGGGGAAAGCACCATGAGATGACAGAGGTTAGGTTTGAAACTTGAAAAATATTTTTATATAACTGTTTTGTGATAACCCAATATCACAACATACCAGACACAGTGCGTTCTCCCACCTCTGTAACAAGGGATGTGCTAGTAGCTGTGACCTTCACATCACAAGCTGCTTAATATTTCTAGATGTCTGTGTGTCTTAAATGTAGCCATATTGCTGATGGTGATTTTTGTGGACCATGTGGTATCAGTATTAGTTCTGCAGCCAGATTAGATGCAAAGAGCTGTTGAAGCTGCTTAAGATAGTGACAGCTAGGCAAGTAACTCCTACCCTCCTCTTTAGACCAAACAAAAGCTTCAAGTAGTCTTGCAAGTTCTCTAGTTTTAAGCACATACAAAGTGCAGCCCTCAGAAATTACTTCAAAATAGAGATAAATTTAAGGAAATAAATTGGGTTTTCTTTTACCATTTTCTGTGTTCATAAAAATAAAATTGCCATAATATGAACAGCAGGGGGAAAATAAGCAGTGAAAGAACACTACCATTAAACCACTCATCGTGAAGCTGACAAATGTATTTTCATAGTATTATTTGAGTTCCAAAGATAGCTCTGGAAAAGGAGGTCAGCCTGGAATTGGGGCGTTAAAAAAATGTTGGCTGAAGACAGGAAAGGTCACGACTGTTTGCACAGTGCTCTACTTTCTCCATTAAAAAAAACCCACCACCAATAAAAAACATTTAAGGAGAGGTGATGATTCAGTGCTGGAGGAAAAAAAAAGCAATGTGTGTGATTGGTGAGCACACTCGCCCCATCTATGAAATCATCTACATGCGTGGCTAGATGAACATCTGCTGCATAAAGTCAGCACTGGTTTCAGTATGCCACAAAACAGTTTGGCTTTTGCTTATTTCTGAGGAATTGTACAGGAAGAATATATACTATACCCGAGTAGCTAATAATGTAGCATTTAATAATGACATCAGTGAGCAAGCAATGCTAATAAAATTCAGCATCTTTGTCTCAAATGTGTTGTTAATCCAACATGATTCAGAAATGGATGAACGGGGGTGGGAAAGTAATCAAGCATACTTGTTTATGTTATTTCCTCTATTCTTTATCAAGAAAACTAAATGCCAGCATGTGATCAGCTCTGATTCCAGCACACAGTCGCTTGCAATGAGTGTTTTAATGGACTGCTCAAGCTGATGGCAGAAATGAGAAAGATCATGCCATAAATTCAGCATATACATACAATATAAATCTGGCCTGTATTTATCAGTGATTAAGTATGACAGGGAGTAGTAGCTTATCCAGGAAATTCCATATGCTATGTGGGCCAGATCCTCAGCTGGTACAAACCAGTTTAGCACCAGTGAAGTACTAGCAGTACAGTAGGGACAATTGTAGCTGCCAAGTTTGATGCTATACCATGTGTGATATTCTATGCCAATTATTTAACAAGCTTATTAGGTATTTGCATCTAATTTGCATATAACCAACTTCCTTTTTTGAAAGCTTACACTCTAGTACTGTGGGGGTGGAAAGCAGCCTTGCTGCACAAAAACCTCATCTTAACTACTGAGCGTGTAAAAATTGGTGGAGATTTTTATAACCACTCATGATCTGTAGTTCCTTACCTATGACACACAAACTGATACTGCATCTTCTAGTAACTAAAAATCACCATTTTTAGGTGAGGAATCACCATTTAGGCAAGGAATTTGTGTCTAGGGACTGCCACTGAGAGTCTTGGCCTCTCAAATCCTGCCCCAAAATCCTGTGCCTTAGAGTAGCCACAAAACATCAATTACATGTGAACAGTTTTAACTCTGCAGATCCAGTTGAGATTTGTGCTGGTAAACTTCAGCCAAAATATTATAATCACCCGTGCTCCCATGTATTTAGTCTTCTAATAGAATGCTAGTAACTTTTACAAGAGAGTTACTTGGGATGCTTGGGAAGTTACCTGTGCAAAAGTGATGGCTGAGATTTGGTAGCCACTAGTAGGCAGGCACACGTTATTTCAGTTGCTCTACCCCACCCAGTTCCTAAAAAGTCAGCTCTCGTCAACTCAGTGTTAGTAGACTGCACATGCAAATTCACTTCTCTAATGCAATATTTACATCAGAGGACTGTATGTCAGGATGTTGACATTTAAACATTTTTCTTTGACGTGGCTTTGGAATGGCAAACTAGGAAGGCATTGCACAGTCTTCTTGTATTATTTCTGCAGAGGAAAAAGTGAAGAAAGTCATGCCATGTCTGGTGGAGTACAGCCTTCTGAGTACAACAATGTTTGGGAGTGCAAAACTTGGATTTCAGAATTTTCTGGGTTCCTCTCTTACTTCTTCCATAGTAGATCGTAAGTAGTTAAGAGTCAGAGATGCTTTCAGGTTTGTGTTGACTGCAAGAAACTAAATTTAGGACAATTCTCTTCAATCCATAGATTTCATCACTTGAAAAGGTCATGCACATTAAATTGAGTCTTATGAAAATTTATGTATCACCTAACCTGCTCAAGGACAAAGGCATGTCCTGCACCATGAGCTTGGTTCCTTTCTCTGAGAGGCAGCACAACAAATGGGGAGAATGAAGCCTAGAATGCTTTAGAAATAACTTTTTAAGCCCCTCTGCAATTTAACTGTGAAACAGATGAACAGCTGTTGGTTTTCTGTTTTGGAGAAGGATCCACTGATTGGCAAGATCATTAAGTGCCCAGGAACACAAGAAGTTGCCTTAATAAGTGTGGTTTCCTGACTTCAGCTTCATCACACTTTCTCCCTTAAGTTAGAGAAAGGACAGGAAAGTACAGGTCAACTAAAGTGAGAGGCTGAATACCTGCTGCAGATGAGCTAAGACACAGTAGTAAAATGGGAAGGTCATTTAGGCCCACACTTTCTAGCAGGTTAGACGAGGGACCAGGCTCTGAAACACTCCTCAGTGAACAAGGGCATCACACTCTGACCTAGATGGGAAGCTTTTCTGAGAGGACACCAGTGTGATGATAACACCCCAATACAAATTATTACCAGCAGCATGAACTGAACGTCTTACAACACATTCTCTAGAATAATGAACTAAAGTAAGATGAATGCAGCACAGGTTTTCTTCAACTAGTGCAGAGACTGTCTGCAACCTCAGTTGCTCCCTTTGGTCCTCTCCAGAAACATCCCATCAAGCCTAGGTCTCAGGCAACGTGCTTCAGTTTGTTTAATACTTTTTCCTTTGCTGTGTTAATTTTCACTGTGTTCCTTCTTCTGGCTCTTCATTAATTTGAAAGGCCAATATCAACACATTTGGGCACTTGCTGTGCAAATACATACCCAAGGTGTGCTCAGTGTGGTATTAACAATTCCAGCTCCAGCACTGTCGTTAGCTCTCTCAGTGCAGACATCAAACAACAATACATTCTATTAATGCAAAGCTGTCAACTGCTTACTACATTACATCTATTGTATAGTATTCCCAGGCCAAGACTGTATTAACAACAGAGTTAGGACAGAGAGTATAGATTAAAAATGTGGACAAAATAACCATTGCAAAAATACTGCAACTATCCCCAAAACAAATACTAAAACCCCTTACGATTCAAAGTTCAATTTATACTAATAGAAATTCACAGTAAGGTCATTGAAACTACCTCAACTGTGACAAGTAGTGACAACATGCAATAAACAAGCATGTTTGTCTTAGGTTTAAAGTAATTCTTTCTTTTTAATATGCTGTATTTGCAGTGAATTCATATATGGACAGCAGATATATGCCTTTTTTTAAGCATGTGGAATGACTTTCCTCTATAATAGACTGGAAGATACAAGAAAAATGTATTTCTGTTGGACATAGAAACAGCCTTTATCAAAACCCATCTGTCTTAATGCTAAGAGTCTCCAGAAAGAGTCTTAGCTCTGGTGTAAATTGGATCACCTGCTTCCATAATGTATATTTTGACTTGCATCCACAGAGTTCATGACAGTAAAATAGCACACTTCCTTAGCATGTAATTACATGTTCAACTGCCTACAGTGTAAATCGTATGCCCTTTAAAAACAGTTGCTGGCATATAACTAATTAATGAAATTATTTAGGGTTATTGCCCACATACCAGCAATATTCGTTAGAGAACAGTTTACATTCAGGTTTAACCAGTTTGCAGCCCTGCTGGGTTACCACATTATTTTCCATGATAATGGTTTTATCTGGTTCATGAAAACCACATTTTAAGGAAAAAAAGCTGTGGTACAAAATAAGGCTGGAAATAAACAGCACCAAGGGCAGTGGCATCATGAAGCAGAACACAGCAATAAGAGAAGAGCCTGTAGCCCATCAGACTCAGGCAGAAAGGGTGAGAGCAGCTATTTGGGGAGAAAGAGAATTAGAGGTCACTTATGCTTGGCAGCATGTTTTGAGAAGTTGCGTATGATCTCCCTTCTGGGTCCTACTGGGAAAGGAAATATCAGCTGAAAGGAACCAGCTTCCCCCATAACCTGACCCTTAAGGGGAGACTTTGGCTTGAAAAAGGACCCCACTCCACATTGTGTGCGTTGCTCTGACCTTTATCGTTTGGAGTCCAGCCTGTCAAATTTTGTCCCTTAACACCCAAGCCCCAGAAATGTGAGCTGAAGTTATGCCACTGGCCCTAGAACTGTATTTCCATTGTTTGCAGCCATTTAAGAAAATTCCTCTTAATTACTTAATGTAATTTATACATATAATTGTAGGCTACATGAGTATAAAGAGGTAGGCATGGCACCAGAAGTGTTCATGGAACTGCCTTTGCTTACACCAAAGGCTGAATTTGGTCCAGTATTTTTGCACAGAAAGGCAATGTGTAATGTTACTGCAACACATTTGATCTGGCACTGTCTCACTGCTGCTGGCACAAACACAACTCTTTGATATTGAGTAGGTAATGATTTTCCTTGCCAGCTTTCTATCTGTAACTTTGACTACCAGTAATATTTACTACCTACCATCAGTATGGCAGCTTTTAAGTTTCATTTCAGTTGTAGCTCAGACATTAAAACAAAGCTAGAGGCGATGCCTGTCCTAACAAGTCACGATATTCTGTGATGATGCACTTCTGCGTCATCTCAAAATGACAGTATGTTCCATGAAAAAGAAAAGGAAGGGGGAGTAGACTTATGTCTGCATTTGTCAGAAAGCACAAAAACACATTTCTGTCTTCATTCCTGAAAACAAAATACATCCACAACTCTCCATCAAGGAACAGACTGTAACACTGTAAAACAGTCAATAAAACCAACTGGATGAGGCTGAGTTTTAGGATGGGAAAGGAAAAAGGTGAACAGCAATTAATATCAGATTTCACCTCCTACATCTTAAGATTTTAAGACGTTAAAGGAGGATAGTTTCTTACCAACAGCTACCCATAAACCACAGGAACGAACTTGTACTTTACCTGTATTTTAATTTATATTTCAACTTTGCATCAAAATATCAACAAATGTGATTCAACCTATAGGGCTGACTGGACAAATCCTACATAATTTATTTCCTTCTTTCTTCCATGCTGGCATATTAGTCTACTGGGTAACAGAACAACACTGCAAATAGAATGCCTTTCTGAGTGTCTTATAACAGAAATAACAATCTCTTAAAATTAGAAATAATATTCTACTCAAAACATGGGATCTGGATTAGAAAGGTGCAGTGATCCTATCTATGGAGAATAGTATGCCTCACAAATGGGAAGGGATTTGTGCAGAAGAAACAGGGAGGCTATTTGGCTCCACATGCTTTACTCAATGTGCAGTTTCCCACCACAGCCAGCTGAATGCAGTGGGGAGGTTACTTCAAATAATCTCCTGCTTCTTGTCCTCTCTCCAGCATTTTTCACTTGCTCCTGCTCGTATCCCATTTTACTCTCAGGAGTTGCAGGGCTAGCCAGTGAGCAGCTCAGACAGACGGTGGATTAGCCTGTGTGCTGGTTCAGTGAGCCGATCCAGTGCTACCTTTGGCAGGAGGATCACTGGATCTGCTGTACTTCTCATGCCAGTGTTTGCACCAGAGCTATAGCCATCCCTGGCTGTATCTTGGACCCAGCATATGAACCACCTTGTAATCCTGTGACTTGAATCTGTGGGGCTGACAATCAATCAGCTATTCCTAGCCCCCGCTAAATTAAGTTAAATAAAGACAGCTAATTTTGTAATTTAAAGTGATGGTGTTGATGTTACAACCCGTGCATCTTTACATTGAATGCTGCCCATCAGACTGCCCTACTTTCTGAAGGTTGTGAGGGCACTGTAATGAAAGGGATGCAAATATTTCATAATACCAGCAGAACTTCATAAAGACACTATTTCTGAAAATTACCAATCATCACTCAGGGTCTGTTATTGCTAGCAGCACTTGGGGCTCTCAGCCTGAGGAGCACCACTGCTGCCTCTACTCCTTTGCATGACTTGTTTGTCCCGTATCCTCCACTGACAGGTCAGATTGTAATCTGGGGTGAATTGTAAGCAGCACCATGTATCTGGAAATGTCTGCTGAGATACATGTTTATGTATACTGTGGGCCCAAGATTAGTGCTTGGCCTAGCACCAGGAGTTAGGAAACCAGACCCTACCCAGGAGTTAAGAAACTTGCTTACATTTGTTGTGTACTATTTTAAACATAAGAACAAAGAGGAAAACACTCTGCACTGATCCTTGCTGATGTGGAAAGTCAGACTAAGACACCTATTTATGTTTCACAATGTTGAGGAATATCTATTACTTCAGGATGACAGTCATGCTGAGCTTGTTGTGCAATAGGGATTTACAAGAACTTCTGCAAACTTACCCTCTTAGGTACCAAATGAACTTAAGCCTCCCCATGTTTGCTATACAAAGTTCATTTTAGCTCTGAAATAGTTCATGGCACTGTGTCCCATACTTGCTTCACACCCTTCAGTAAGCAGCATGTCATGCAGACCTGGAGACTGATCCCTGCTGACACATGATGGTCTTTCAGTCAAGAGCAGGGTCTTTTTCTGTAGGATTTCTCCACAGGGTTGTTGTTTAGGTTTTTTTTTTCCTTTGCCTTTTCCAAAGGGAACAGAATAAAGCCAGTAAAGACTTTGAATTTTGAGGAGTAGTTTTTAAATGAGGCAAACACTTTGAAGTGTCCCCTCTCTCATGACAGAGGTTCAGGGTGGCTCTAGAACTGGAATCTGATGGCCCCTGGTTTCTCAGAGGCAGTCAGTGGCGTCCAGGGCGGTGGCCTAAGTGCAGGCAGCTCTCAGGGCACTCACTGCAGCCTGGAGGAGCCACTGCCTCCAAATCACAGAGAGCAGCTGCAAACCCAGGGCCCCGGATCGCACACCTCCCCGAGACACATTAAAAAGTTAGAGGAAGCAAATCCCAGCCTGCCAGAAGGGGTTTGCTGGTAAGTAAACAGCATACAGGGCTCCACTCAGGTCAGCAGTGAGTGCAAGACAGATGCCCAATTTTGAAAAGTGTCCAGGCAAAACAGCATTGAGCCCTTGTAAACGTAGGTGCTGAAGCTGGGCTCTTACCTCAACAATTAGTTTCTTACATAACTGACCTGATTTTTCAAATGTGCTGAACATCCAACAGTTCCCATGGACTCCAATTAGGGCTGCTGGCTGCTCAGCAGTTTTGGAAATCAGACTATTTCTTTGGCTGCCTATATATGGGCTTGGGGATTCTGGCTCTAGCCACTCCAACTTACAAATTCTGGTCATGCTATTTCTGCAGCAGAGGCAACCCCAATTAAGCTAAGCAGAGTTAGAAGTCATTCTAGAAAAGGAACATGACTGCACTTGGAAAATCTTTCTGGTCTGCTGACATGAGGAAACTAAATTGAAATTCCTGTATTATTTATTGATAATCATCTGTAAGATAAAATAAGAATGCACATGTCCTTCATACTTCACTATTTGCCATTTTGCTTGCACTTTGAGAGAAGTCGCAGAACAACAGGAACTGATTTTGAAAAACTGTTAATTTAGTATACATTCCGTTTGCCCATCCCAAAACACAATGTACTTTACCACAGGGAAAGACTTGGACTTCTTTTCATAACAAAGAAAAGAAAACAGCAATAAATAAAAGAACTAGGAGGCAACGGTCAGTGTTGAAACTTGTTCTCAGGTTGTTCTGCAAGACTTCCTTCAGTCTAACCCCTCCTTCTCACCCTCCACAGAGTGAAATGCTTGGGGTGACAGGTAGCAGTGGGCTTCAGAAACATTCTGATAATAATGAAAATTTTGCATTCCCCTTCAAACGCCATCCAATCAAATGGAAGCTCTTGTTAGACATAAATAACACTTAACTGTTGTCTAACAGTCAAGATTAGCCAGCAGTGAAAGTGTATAGGGCAACCTGAGTTTTCTTGGTTCCTTCTATCACTGGTTTGGATGAGACAAACTCCGTTAGAGATATTCTTACCTCTGTCCCTTTAGCAAGCTCTTTCTAAATGCCTCCTGATATCCCAGTCAATCTGCAATCCCTTTCATCACTTTCTGTTTAATGTGCCCCCATGCTAATGTGGAAATGTGAAAACAAGGTTAAGAGCCAATACAGGTTGTCTTAGCAGTGACAAAAAGGTGCTCTTGTTAGAGTGTTCAACTTAAGCTTCTCTGTTTGGCTCCCCAAAATATAGGCATGCTTGGCAGATTTGATGTTAAATTAAATACTAACACTGGCTTTCAGCAAATTTTCTGTAAGGCTTTCATACTGATTTATTCTCCTGGGAAGTATTTTCTAAGTTCTGAAAACATATTTAGATATTATCACTAACTTATGTAACACTTACAGAAAGCATGGCAAGTAGTATGGAAAGGGAGCTAATTTTCATTTGTATAGCTGATAGAATCATGTAATTATATGTTTGCCTGTGGCCTGTTTGCATGCTGATTCCTGTCCCCATAATGTTAATGTAATTATGTAAAGTCTTCACCATGAGTCACATAGGAAACTTCAAAGACAATGAAGTTCATTCATTTGTACACTGTGTATGTTCCAAATTTAAACAGGAAAGTTATCATCACAGCATCCCTCAAGGGGTCAACCCAAGTGATAACAGTTCCCTTCCCTTTCCCTTGTAAGCATTGCTCAGAGTATTAAGTAACTTTCTCATGGACATTCCAGAAAGGGTAATGTGTAATCTATGACTTCACATAAGACAAAGAAATCCCTGCTCATCTGTTATAATGGATCTCCACTGAATAAAGACAATTAATTCTTAAACATATTTACTTCCAGGTGACAGAGGCATTTCATAGCCTGTGATAGCAGTTTCATAAAAGTATCCATTTACTCAGAAGAGCTTCTGCTGCAGGAGGTAATGATGCTTGTAACACCATTTATCTTTCTCTTCTGTTTTTGCTCCACCCGAAATGCCTAAAAACTGGTTCCCCATCTTCTGGAAGGTGTTTCTTCTAAATAAATAGAAGAAGGAATATTAGTCTGAGGTTGGCTAGTGTAAGGCTGTGTCCTTTGAGAAAAATCCCGACACCCATTTTTTAGATCCAGTGGTTGAAAGGACTTGGATATACTGCAGAAAAACTACCAGTATGGGCTGTCAAGGAACTCTATTGCTAGAGTTTCAAATGAGTCTCTGGCTGAACACTTTGGGAAAAAAAGGAAGGAGTATTATTATTGTGCTGAGTGACTCTTACTTACTTTAGAACAAGAGAGTTTATGTATTTTTTCCTTTCTGCCCCTTCAGAGCATGACAGAGTTGCATTTAGGATTTGATTTGTCAGTCCTCATTACTGACAGGAAGGGAAATTTTCATTTGTCAATCATAAGAATAGAGAATGTTGGATTTCACAAGATACCAAAAATTTGCTTCCAGATCCAGAAGTTTCCACCAGTGCTACACAAATATCTGTAAGTCATCAGTGATGCAATGTTCTCAGGTGGGTGTCAAACTTCAGAGACTGAGCCACTGATTCCCAAATTTAAAAGACATCTTCATTTCCTGAACTACCCTTGTATGCCTCAACCCTGAAATCCACTGCAGTTTTATAGGTTCAAAGCAGGCCACAGATGGTGAAAATTTTCAGCAAGCAGGTAATAGACAGTCGTTGAAGCTAGGTTTATGTATAAGAAAGATCTTAACTTGACTGGGGACCTGGAAAACATATAAATTTAAAAATTACTGTTTCTCTGATTCCTGCATAGAACAATGTATTTAACTTTAATAAGCATACTAATGAAACATAATTCCAGTTACTATTCAGAAATAACAAGGTCAACCAAATTCATGCCAGTAAAATCTTTCTGTCAAACATTTGCTATGTATTTTCTCTATAGATTATATATCTGCTATATTAAAGCCCACCTTAATACTGTTCTAAAAGACAGCAAAGTTAAGCATTCGGGATTTAGGAAATCCTGGAAATTAAGGCTCTCTGTGCAACCTTAGTTCAACCTCCATGGTACATATGTATTGTCATCATGTATGGTGAGAGAGTCATATAGTGGTTTCTTCTTACAAGACCTCTGCTTCTTTCAATTACTTAGGAAAGACAGTGCCCTGTAGGTTTTTAATATTTAATTTTTTCCTCATGCATTACACTGTTGCCTAATGTGTTATTTATTTAACACTATTCAAGCCTACTCTGAAAAAACCCACATAAAATTTCCTCAAGGGCTTTTCAGTGGTGCTTACCATAACAGTGCTGCAATGATACACAAATGTTAATGAATCATTTCACAGGTTAAGAAGTGAGGTAGAGACATTAAAACCTGGTAAGCAATTTAAAATGTCTGCAACCTTTCCCATGATTATTTAGCATTGTATTTTCAAAGATCATCTTCCACTAACTACAGCAACAGATGTGAGCATTCAGCATTTCTGCAGCGCAGTCTTACAGCCTCAAGTCAGAAGATCAAGACATACAGGGAAACAAAATAATGGCCAGACCTGGGAAGTCATTTAGATGTTGTCTAGTTAGGGCTTCCTTCTAGAACAATCCAGGTTTACAAAACTAGTCTGAACCAGCCATAAATTGAATTTCTAATCATAAAGATTCCAGTCTGGACTTTAGAAAACTTGTGTCAAAACTGGAATGTGTCCATGAGTGTCTTTGTTTTGATAGACTGGAGTTTTGTGACAAAAACGTAGTGTAGAAAAATTCCCAAACAGTTCCCTTTGCAGTAAGGACACATCAAGAAACCAAATCAAGGCTGTTCCAACATTCTTTTTTTGGTATTTCTTAGTTTTTTAAGTACTTTAGAGTGCATGCATAATAATAATATAAATCATTTACCAGCACTGAGTGGGCACTCTGGTTCCATATCAGCGAATGCAGACATGTTCACATCAACAACTGCATGTAGACACAGATGTGCTGGGACATGATACTACATTGACTGCCAGCATTCTTACTTTCATTTGTGTACTGTGATTAAGCAAGACAGAAAAAGTATATAAACAGAAGATAATCTGCTACTTCTGACATTTTTTGTAAGCAATGGCAGACATATCTCTTAGGAATATGATTTAGTGGTGGACTTGGCTGTGCAGGGTTAACAATTGCACTCAATGATCTGAAGGGTCTTTCCCAACTTAAATGATTCTATGCTTCTATGAAGGTACCTCAAGCTTTAGATTACACTGTAGAATCAGATTGTTAGCAATTTTCACAGCTATGAACAACTATCCACAGACAATAAATAGATTTTCAAAATATTGCTGTATTCATTGTTTTTGTATTATTTACTTGTCTAGACAGCTTTCTAATTCATTCAGGAAGGATATTACAAGGGAAGGTTAGGAGATGGAGAGGACTTTGCAATGGGAATAGGCTATACTTTTACTCTACATGTTATACAGAAAGAATTTTAATAAAACCACCAATGGTATTACATCAGTGTATCCTCTTAAATCCCATGGAGATTTTCCTAAACAGAGCTAAGCCATTTGCTTCAAACATTTTATCTATTTCTGTCACTACACAAATCCTCTAAATACTTCAGTCACTGCAAGGCCAACTGAAATGGTAAATTACCTCGTATACTAAAGGGAAAAGTGTTGAATAGCACTAGGTTTGGATCCTGCCGAAAATGAGGCTGCCAGGATTGAAGACAACTGCAGGAAAATCAGAATTATAAGCAGTATCATCCCTATCCAACAATTACATTAGTGCCTATTGGTAACATTCCTTTATACTTCTTCATACTTTTATTTTGTCTGATGAGACATTCTGCTGTTTTTCTAAGCACATGTTGAAAGAGAACAGACAAAGGATGGCCTCACCTATTATTCTTTGCAATGGAACTGTTTGCAGACTGGTCATCAGAGGCTACTGCAGCTTTTGGAAAAGCTGACGATAATACAATGAAAGCATTTCTGAAACCTAAGGCTGCCTCTGCTGTACTTCTCTTTCTTCATTTTACAGTGTCAAATGCTTTTCTTAGTGCCCTTTAGCTAATTTTGGAAGCAGAGACTTTTATTAGCTGACTGCTTTTAACCTGGGAATAAAGCTAGCAGCACCAGGGCACAAACCCAAGTGACTCAGATAAGGTTCAAATTCACTTACAAACTTATTCATAAAATTCTACAATGAAGGACAAATCCAACGAACAATTAGCTTCTGCCACTACATGAATTATCTTTCTAACAAAACCACCAGAGCGTTAACTGTAATGCCAGGAACTGACAATTCATAATGATGACATCAGCCTACAAAGGGAAAGCAGAAAGAAATGCATGGAAAGTATTATTATCCTCCCTTATTCTCTAGGATTATTATTTGTGGTTTGTGGTACCATCACACTTGGGACACAGCCTTTCAGTTTTAAGCTTTGACACTGGATTTTTTTTTAAGATGTCCTTATCAAGAAAAGACATAAGGATTCTATTTTCAGCAAAGATCTTGAGTTTTGAGGCTTTTTCACACCCTTTATAGATTCTGAAGTTTAAAGGCAAGTCAGAAAGTAAATTACATCTTTACTAACAGAGAGCAAACTCCAGAACACATGCCTGTGATTCTCACGTACTTTTAAAGCACCTATAGTTGCATATTATTAAATACAGCAGGGACACACCTGCTGAACCACAGAACTCTGATCAATCCTTCGAAATTTGACTTTATTTACACTAGTAAATGACTTGCTGGCAATTCTAGTGTGAAATGATCTCTGCTCTCAAATCATGGAGGACACCTTTAGGAAAAGGCTTGTCATACACTTTGCTGTGTGCCAGCAGACACAGTTCATTAGTACAACCCTATCCCAAGGCCATGGAGGAGGTCCCAATGTTTTGGACTCTGCATCAATGCTGTACTAGTTCTGGTGTGGATATCTTTTGTCCCTGACCACCTTTCAAGACAACGCCAAGTCACAGTGGCACATTAGAGAGATGGCATCTGTGTGGAGATTGATCTCCACAGCGGCACACTATTTTTCTCTCCTTCTCATTTCTCTAGCTTGCTCCTTGCCCCACTAGTGCTGGCCTCTGCATTGTCTCATTTCTCTGTAACTTAGGAAATTTGGCATCTTCATGTTAGATGCCAGTGGCATTTCCACCTGTCCCAAACAGCCCCTCACCTGAGTTGCTGCATTGCCCCTCCAGAAGACAAATGCATACCTTAGGGCTGTTTTGCTTGGTCTCGTAACAAAACTGGTCATTGTTTGCCAGAGATTGGCATTAAGATCTTGGCGTGTTGCCACCCTGCTCTCAACCCCAGCCCCTCTGTTCCCACCACCACCCCGTCTCTGTTTCCACTAGTACTTTAAAGCATTAAGTCTCCCTGGATATGTATCGGATGTCAAGTGGGATGACAGTGTAGCAATGCTGTCACAAAGGAAATTTAACAGTATATTTCTATTTTGGCAGAAACCAGTTGTTCATGTGGGACTGGAGTCTCATTGAGTTGTGGCTTGTGCCATTTGTACCTTGAGAGCAAGCAGCATGGACAAGATGCCTGGTTGAACACACATGCTTACTTATCAGCTAGATTTTAAAATACAGCTATGGGTGCAATAGAAGAAATACATGTTTTCCTGCAAACTAACTGTGATGGTTGGATTTAGAAAATTTCCTGTTGGGCTTTTTAAAATAGGCTGTCATATTTACATGCCTCTGAGAAGGAGCTTCAAAAAATTAAAAATAATTCACTCTCATATGATGATGACACAATGATACCAGCTTTCTTTTCCTGTTCTGAATTGAAACTCATGCTCAGAAGGAAGTGGAAGGGATTCTTCATCTTTTTTTTTTTTAACTTTCTTGAAGGCTGACAGCAAAATGTGGTTATATGGGTTGGGCACATTTTTTCCTTGAAAGAGGTCAGAGGGGTGAAATCCCAATTTCCTCTGACTTCACTGTGGAAAAAGGCCACAGCATATTTCTGCTGAATGTTTATACTTTTCCTGGGAAATTTCTTTATTTTTCTTCTTTAAACAATTTCTGACATTTTCTGGAAATCAAGGGCAACAGCAGTGTGTTCAACAGCAGAACCTTAAAAGATTCGCACAGATGTTGGGACAAAAGCTTTCCAGTTCATCATTTTGAAACAAACTTGAAGAGAGAGGTCTAATGCCATGCTTGGTTTTGTTTGGTTTGTTATTATTTGAAACGCAGTGGCAGCCTCTCCTGAAGTGGAACTGGAGTAGAAAATGAGGGTGAGGAAAGGCTACAACTTCCATGTGATCTCTGTGCACCTGTATGCATACTCACGCAAGCTGTATTTACAGATGTGTGGCTCCAACTGCAGTGTCCCAGGCAGAGCACCCAAGGACTGTCTGTGATCTGTGCAGGTCAAGAGAAATGAAGAAGAAGGTTTGGTGCTGCAATGAGCACACACTCTCCCAGCAGGTGGGGGCTGCCCAGTGACCTCCATTCTCCTTCTAGCATGGCTGGAATCTTCAGCCTTCCTGACATGGGGCTCTTTTTCAGTGCTGTATTCCAGCCACAAGCCTGGAAAGCAATGCTAGAACTAACTGTTAGACAAGGCAAAAGTGCTCTTGCAGTTACTGCTCAAAGCCAATGCAATCAACTGTAGAAAACACCGGTGTTTGTTTGAAAGAAAAAGCACACTGTACCTGTATGTAAAGAGAGAACTGAAGTCAGCAATAAAGAAATATGAACTGACCTGTGAAGTATTTACTGAATTCTTCCAGCTACAGTATACTGTTTCCTTCAACTTAATATCTTAATTGCATCCACAATCCTTTGGACACAAAAGGTTAATGCAAGAATGCTATATCCCCTGGTGTGCAGGCTGTTGTCAGCTTCCATCTCTTCATCTAACCTTCCAAGTACAAATCAGTTCTTAAATATGGAAGAAATGAAGAAAGATGTGATTAATACTTGAAGCTGTTCTCTAGTTTCTGTCCTCTTGGCAGAAGCTGTAGTAGCAATGATCAGATCAGTGCCAGCCTTCCTACGTCACACTTTGCACAGTCAAAATCCCCAAAGATTTGGTGCAATCTGCAAAAATCCTGGAAGACTGTACTTGAATCACTGGTTTCTGATGTTGCCTTTGGGCTTTAAAATGTCAGTATTTGGGTTTATTTACCATAAGATCACTATGAGTTAATCAGTATAGTATGTGCAAACACTGGAACCAAAACTCATCCTGAATAATTTTCATTCCAAGTGTCACCTTCCAGCAAAAGATTTCAAACCACTTCACTAAGCACTAATGAAATAGCCAAGACGCACAACACTCCTTGGAGCTTAATAGTATTAATTTCTACCTCTTCTGATCCTTTCTTTCCTCATGAAGCAGATGAAACACCGCAATTATAAGCAATTTGACCAGCTTTTGCAGCCCAGAATAGTGGAATGTTGTCTGTGAAGAAACATCACCCAAAATGGCAATGAGCCCTGTTCTCCAGATACCACAGCTCACACTCACTTGTGCATGAAATAATTTTAACTTATTCCTGATAGTTACTACTTGCACACAGGTTGTAAACTAGACTTACAAACTAGATATTATTTCAATACAGTTTATCCATGCTTGGTTTCTCTCTATTTCTGAATAAAGAGTGTGATGTTATTTTTAGACACCAAGCAACATGTTTCAAGTATCACAGTCATAATTTTAAACGGCTCTTTACTATTTGATATGACTAAGTAATCTAAAAAAAAAGTAAGCAGAACTAATCAGCAACATCAAAATGTAATGAAAGCAATTCTATTCATATGGAGGCATTTCTTGGGACCTCAGGAAAACTAAAGCAGATTTGAGAGATTAGAAATAAAAAATTGTGGTTAAGAACTTTAAAATGAAACAAATTAAAGTACAGCATGAGAAAAAATTGGGTTAATCTTGAGGCCATTAGATAAACTTACACATTACACAGAGATTACATTTTTTCCACTAGTAGAAATACCTGTGGATCACTCCTGATCGGAGAATCCCTTCCAAGTTAGATGCAGAAGCTTAAACAGGAGACAGAAATTCTGCATTAGGAAATTAGCCAATTAATTAGGTATTTGTCAACAGGAAAAAAAAACTACAGGCATAGATAGATTCCCAACCAAGATTTTTAAGCTTTTGAAAGCAATATAATCTTCTAAGCTGTTTAGAATTTTTAATGATATTTTTGAAGTCAAGGGCAGTTAAAACTGAATGAATCTGATGGAAATACTGTCACCTTTAATGAAGTAAACCAGTGAGCCTGTTGCCATTTGCCAAGTTATTTCAATATAAAAAATACCTACAAATAATTTGGCAAACAAATTGGAAAACTACATAAATCACTTGATTGGCAGAGATTGGGTTAGTTTAAGTTCTGGCTGGTGGATAACATCTGGAAGCTTATGGATTGAGTTGTTAAAGGAATGAAAGGGACACAATTAAATGCTGTAAAAGTTTTTGTTACAGTCTATGGGGATAATTATTATAAGCATGACAGATAATGGAGAAAGAGCAGATCTGAACAGCTGGACAGCAGTAAGATGAGGCTAATCATTTTGCATGAAGGAAGAATTTGGAAGGAACATGTAAGCAACAGTGACCTCTTGCACCTCTGATTTTCAATCTATTAGAAAAGGACAAGTGCAGCAGATCCAGAGAGAGATAAATAAGGAAACAGCAACAATTTGCTAAGCCAAATGAATGGATAACTGCACCAATGCAGGTGTAACAGGTGTGTTAAATTAATGTTTTGAAAAATCAAATGGCAAATATCTACTGATAGCTGGTTAACACTGAAGAATAAGCAAGTTGCCTTTTTTAGAGTACTGGCAAAGGTCACAAGTATGTCCCTAACCTTAACACCTGACATGGCTGAACTGCTCCAAATTGTTTTAGGCTGATGATGTCCAAGATACAAAACTTCACTAGTGACTAGCTTACTATCTGGCAAGTACGTCTTGGCTGCATGCAGCCAGTGTTGTCTCCATGATCACATCTTTGGCCTATTCATATTCCCAAGTATTTTTAAGAGGCAAAATTAAACAATAAAAAATTGGTGTAAGAAAATGCCAAACACTTGCTAAGATACCAAGGATTTTTTTATTGCCTTGCTTTAACAAACAAAAGAATTCACCCTATGGATTTTCAAGATGTCCTTAGAATCTGTTAGAGGGAGAGAGGTGGGCTGAAATACCAACTGAACTCATCCAGACTAAGTACAAATAGTGCTGCTCCATTATTCTGGTACAAAAAGCCCGTAAATATTTCATACAGAACAAACAGTATTAACTGGCATTTTCAGAGGACACAAATGAGGTAAAGTGTCCAGATCCTATTACATTTTCTGCCTAACTGCATTAGGCTTTAAAACTTCCAGCATTTTGTACAGAGAGATAAAAGTTACTCTGCTTTCTCAATTTCATTTAAAATCACATTGCATTTCAATTTAAATTCTCCTCAAAGCTAAGAACTTTGCTGAAAGTAATTAATTAAGAATTTAATTTTCATCAATATATAAAGTTAAAACACAAACATATTAGTTACACTTCACTCCTTTCCTAAAAAAAGTACTAACATTGATAAAATGAAGAGATCCACACATTTTTATCAGACAAGGGAAGAAAAACCTTAGAGTAAAATATTTTACCTTGTTTTTTAAGGTTATGGTTGGAGGAATTGTTTTTGTGTTGTTTTTCATATTAAAAAACAAAACAAAACAAAACCACAAAAAAAGCCCACATAAAAAACCACACACAAAAAACACAAACAGTATTTTTAGGACCAAAACAGAATCAAATTGTAATACAAATTCTTCCTTTTTACTTTGGCCACAGGGTCCAGCCACCTCTTCAACAACTCCCTGTTCCCTAACAACATTATGCCTTATTTTTTTTCATAAATTGAAAAAAGCAGGACTCCACAAGAGAATTAACTAAAGGAAGGTTGGATTTTGAGATATCACAAAAGCATTTATATAAAATTAATTTGAAAATGCTGCTATTTCAAACCTCAGAGAAAGGGTAGAGTTTGCAGACCACATGCAGAGGCAAAGAGGTGATAATTAATTCTGTGAAAGGACTACGGACATAATTTCAAAACACAGCAGTGAACCTAATAAGCCTGATACAGGAGATGAAAGTTAATTATAGGAGTAAGTAGGGGAAAGACTTCTGATAAGAAAATTCCCATTGTGTTTTGGACTCCTAAAGTGAAGGAGGGTGGCTTTCTGTACAAGATTTTTTTCTAGCAGTAAGAGAAAATAATTAAAAGTTATTAATTCAGAAGGACCAAAAAATTTCTTCTTTCAAGATAATTCACAAAGGTGTGTAGCACTCGCTATCAGAGACAGTGTGGGCTGAAAGGCAGGTAAATTTTATGCAGATTCAACCAGCCCATATGGACTTTAACTGGATGATAAAATGATGCAATATTGGATAAAAGGTAAAATTATCACTTCCTGCATTTAGTGCTATAATAAGACTCATGAGTATACACCATAAAAAGAAATGCCTCTAGCAACAAAATGGGAGTAATAAGCCAAATTTTAATAATTCTGGACAGTTAGCATGCATGCTGAAAACCTGGAAACATAGATGGCAACTTCAAAGCTCTCTTCTAGAGAAGAAAAAAATATTAGAGCAATGCAGACTTCCTCCAGTATTTTGATGAGATGGTAGCAAGTGAGGTTTTGTTGTGGGCATATGGAATTAGTTTGCATTAACAGAAGAAATATGTGCAATACACCAAGAATTGATTTACCCTGCAGTGCACATAAACACATGGGATATCATGATGGCATCCACAGTACCCAAAAACCTAAGCAAGTATTGAGACACAGATTGAGCTGACTCAGAGGAGAGCAAAGATGTTAAGCCAGAGCTATGTTAGAATATCCTAAACCTTACAGAAAATGGTCTGCCAGAAAAATACTAAACACAGAAGTAAAATCTTAGAATCTGGTGCATGCTACAAATAAAAAATATTATTAATGTTACAAGCAGTAATATTTTGTTATTTTGCTTGTATATTTCTATCTTATGATTTCATTATTGAAAATTATTGAAAGGTGCAGGGAAAAGAATAAAAGAGGTCAAATACAGAACCTACACCTGTTTTTAAAATATGTATTTTTCTTGTAAAATAGTTACTTCTTTTTCTCTGTGCTTCATACCTTTGTCTTCCCAATAAGATTATTGGTGTTTGTTTCACTTCTGAGAGCCAATTTGGAGTGCACTCAAAGAACTCCAGTGCCTTTACAAGGCATGTCTACAGCTTGCACTTTTCCCCGCAGAAATATTTTGAAGTGCTCACAACCTTGGCCTTATTCAATGTTTGCATCCTCTTAAGCTCACAATTTAAAAAAAAATGTTGTAGAAAATAGCATGAAAAGTAGAAGCAGATCTGAAGGAATTTTCCTGACAAAGTTGCTCTGTCATCCATACATTCTAGTATTTTACTGGTAAGTACAAGCTTCCATTTGTACAGATCACAGTTGAGAGTGACACACAAGATACTTTTTATAGGTTTTGTTGTTGTTGTTGTTGTTATTATTTGCATGCTCCTTTAGGATTGGAAGGACAGAAGCACACAGGCAGCAAGCATTTTGGCCATGCAAGTGTGCTCTCAGTACACTAGGAATGCTCACAACCAGTAATCAGCTTTACAAACCGTGATACAAACAGCACCAGTTCCTCTTTGCAACTTTTTAATATGCATTGTAGCCCTTGGAGCACAAGAAGAGGCTCTGGAATTACTACTAAGCATCCTCATTATCCTAATCAACCCCCTCCTTAAACTTTCCCTTTACTGTGCAAACATTGCACTGTAGCAATAAATACCGTGTATCATACTGTCCAGCGCTGCCTTGCACCTCCCTGATCCCTAGTCCCATCCACTGTACAAACCTACAGGCATTTTGGTTGTTCTGGTTTTGGTATTTTTGGTTCTTTTGGTATTTCTGCTTCAGTTTCACTGGGTGATTTCCAGTGGTTAGGGCGACTCCTTCAGCTTGCGGCTGACTCCACAGACTGACACTACTTGACCTGTTTTATTTTTTCTACTTGCTACTAAGCATGTCTAAAAAGCTCCAGCCAATGAAGACACACTTGGTAATGGTCTTGCCTTATCAAAAAGGCTACCACACAAAATTATTTTTCTTCAGCTGATAAACACTGCTTACAGATTAGCAATTTCTTCAAATTAGTTTTTTTTCTTTTCTCTCCTCTTCTCTCCTCTGTCTCTCTTTTCTGTAGTGGATTCCATTTTGCTGGGTACTGCCTTCTGGGCTTCCAGAGATGTCCAGCAGAAACATGAAACAATGTTTTCATATTTCAAGGTTAAATTGTTCCTCCTGTCTCTTGAAACACTGCCTGACAAGTAAGTCTCTAAATAGCAAAAATAATGCTGTTTGCTCTGGAGGGAATTGAAGGCCAAGCTGATCTGTCCTCTAGGGTTGTTCTTGTCTCTTCCCAAGCAGCTGAAATCAGCTGAAAGCAGCTAACAAGCACAAGCATCAAAACTGTATTTTTCCAGGCCAGAAATATCCCAAGAAAATATCTGAACTGTGGAAAGAGCTTTCTAGCAGGTGGTTCATGCTCTGCATTTTCTTTCCATGATCATAAATGCCAGAAAGACCTTGGGTTACTTACTGGAGGTCAAGACAACTTTCTGCCTCCTTTTCAACACATGAAGGACACTAACACTCTGCAAAACTCTATAACTGTCTTTTTCCATCCTCAATTCCTGAACTTGAGTAGCAGCTGAGCAGGAAGGAGATACATGCCTACATGAACAATAAAGTTCCCATAGCCTGTAGTCCACATTTCAGTCCTTTACCAAAAAGAGAGCCTCACACATGAAGGTGTATCCAGAAAAACAATCAAGGGTTCTAAATAAAAATTTTGTTGCACATAATGCTTATAAGCTTTAACTTCTCTTGTTTCTTTGCAGTCTCCTTCATATAAGCACATGGCATCTTGGATGTGAACAAACTTGAGATATTTGTAAAGTGCCTTCACTGCCTAGGCTGTAAAGGAATTCAGTGGGGTAATAGGCAGTAGCTAACCTTGATGAGAAATTCTTCTAAGCCTCTGTGCTATTCAGTACCTTTCATATTTGCTTGCAATGCCCCAGAATCTGTCACAAGTTGTCATAGCTACCAAGGGGGTAGATTTTCAAAGTTAAGTGCATGCCAACATTCATCTAACAGAAAGACATAGTATATTTTAAATTTGTAGTTCTTTTCACCTGGAGTTAATGATCCAGCCAATTTGAGCATCACAGGGCACACAGACATTAGAAATATAACGATTTAAAGAAAATAAGTTATGACAAGGAAATTTTACAAATGTACTTACAATCACTGATCCAACCCAAAGCAAACCAAACCAATCATTTCACAAAACTGAAGCATGTGCCACAGGAATGCTCTGCTGGCTGGTGTTTTCAAAAGAGTTCTATTGTTCAAAGTAGCTGACATTGCCAAAAGATACAATAATTTTATTACATTTCCTTAGTGAACAGTAAACTTCTCTGTGTACTACAAAATGGAGGAAGAACTGCAGGATTTTGAAAGGAAGAAAAATCTGCATATTAAAACATCTCTGCTGCAGGCCTCAGCCATGAAATAGTTCAAAGAAAATACAAAACACAGAAATAAATCACCCAAATTTTACTAAAGGATCAACACCTAGCTGTTTGTTTCTCTGATTAATTACCTATAGATAGCTATAACAGCAGAAGTTTATAGGTCTGTGCTTAAGGTAATTGCAAAAAGCATGTAAATTTAGACAGCTAGTCAGTGGAAAAAAAAGGAAGACGTGATTAATCAACAGGATTAGATAGAAAATTTCTTTGCATATAAATATAAGGAGCAACTGTGCTTTAATTGTAGCATTGAGAGAATATGTCTTTCAAATGTTAAATTATTCATCGTATTACATACTTGAATGATCTTTTCTTAAATGTTCATGTAGGAGATAAAAGTTCTACAGACAATACTTTAAGGAAGACACTGTAAGAAAATCTATATGAAAATTTTAGGAGTCCTCATCTGCCTGGACTGATAAATAGTAAATATGAAAACATAAAAAAAAATAAAAATAATTAAAA
Organism: Toxostoma redivivum; assembly: GCA_013397375.1. Taxonomy (NCBI): domain Eukaryota; kingdom Metazoa; phylum Chordata; class Aves; order Passeriformes; family Mimidae; genus Toxostoma; species Toxostoma redivivum. The sequence continues at coordinate 32,194 of VXBI01010700.1, forward strand.
AGAACTTTGAGACATATCATTTCAGAAGCCTGTTTCTTAGAACAACAAATAGTGAGTCATCACAATAGAGAAAGAATTAGTCATTCTTTGCAATGCTACAGTACATCCTCTGCATGAGTTATGCAGAAGATATGCAGAATATGGACTAGACTCTAAATCAGGACATAAATGGCTGATTTTTAACAAAGGTTCATAAAACAATCAAATAAATAAATCAATCAAATAAAATCCAGTGCTTTACAGTGTTCTGTAGCTGCAGCATCAAGTCAGCAATGGAATATGAACAGAATTCAGGCAGGCAGCTTGGAGATGCAGTTAATAGCAGAATCTGATCCTGACACAGGTAAAGCTACCCTAGGTTATACCAAGAGATCTTGTCAGAATTAGGATGTCAGGAACAGAATTAGGCATGCCTTGCAGAAACAAGTCTACCAGCAGATAGATGTCATCTATCAGGATTACACCAGTAATTTGGCTTCCTGACACCATTTTATAGGTAAATGGGGAAAAATTGAGCCAATCAATTATTTTCCCTTTTAAATGTGGCAAGTAGTCTAGATTAAAATACATAAACCAGAATGTTTTATTCCACCCTAAAACATCACCCCACATAAAGTTAGAACAAGTGCCATCAAAAACCACAGAGGGTATTAGTTATTGTTGACTGACAGGATGTCAGCCGATTTTTCATCTAGATAACTTCTCTAGAGCAGTTTGCTGCCTACAGAACAGAGTGTGAGCTGGCATTTGGGATGTCATAAAGAGGATGTCTAGCCTGCTAAAAGCTGAGGACTATCACCCACTCCTACTCTTTCATATAGGATCAAATGATGCCACAACAAAGAGATTCCAAAATACCAAAAGATACCTCACGTGTCTCAGAAAGATGCAGAAAGAATCTGGAGCACAGATAGCATTACTTTCCGTCTTCCCAGGTGGGGGACTGGGACCCGGGCAGTTAGACAAGTGGCTAGGGTGAATGACAAGACCAGAGCCTGTTCAGGGCTTCGGGTTCTTTGATCTGGGACATGCCTTCAAGAGACCAGGGATGTTAGCAGATGGGGAACACCTGATCAAGTGGGGCATGAGTGTTCTGAGGAGCAAGCTGGACTTATTAATGGGGCTTTACACTAGATTTAGCAGGAGAAGAGGGTGCTCTACTGGGTGTCAGTGAGGAACCAGAAAACAAGAGCATGTTAGGGAACAGCAGGAAAACACTTATACCTCAACCCAAACAAATTAGAAAGGGCTCCTCCCAAAAGATGAAGAGGTTGCCACCTCAAATGAAATGCCTCATCACCAATGAGCATGGGTCACAGTCAGGAGGAATTGGAAACTGTGGTACAATTAGAAAATCATTACCTAATTGCTGTCACAGAAACATGGTGGGAGAAATTACAGCACTGCAATTGAGGGTTACAAACTTTTCAGAAGAGGTAGGCTAGGAAGGAGATGCAGGGTCACTGTGCTCTCAGTTTAGGAAGGGATAGATTGTGAAGAGCTGCCTCTACAAACAAGACAGGAACAAGTTCGGAGCCTGTGGATGAAAACCAACAACAAGACCAGGAATGGACACCTTGCTCTGGGGATCTACTACAGGCTGCCTGACAAGGGGAAGCCTGCTGAAGAGACCTTTTGCTTTGCATACATGAGCCATTGCACTCCCAAGCTTTCATCCCAGCTTCAATTGGGATTTCAATCGTCCAGGCATCTGCTAAGAAAACAGTAAAGCTGGCTGCAAGCGATCCAGGAGACTCTTGGAGGACACCTTCCTGGCCCAGGTATCAGAGAAACCAGCCAAAGGTGAGGTGATATTGGACCTGGTGCTTGCCAGTGGGGATGAGCTCATTAAAGGAGTTGAGATTGAAGGCAGCCTAGGCTATAGTGATTGAGCTCTGGTTGAGTTTGGGATCTCAAAGAGCAGGAGCCTGGAAAGGAGCAAAGCCAGAACCCTGAGCTCAGAAGAGTGAAATTTCGGCTATTTAATGAGTCAGCGAATGACATCCCCTGGGAAATTGTCCTCAAGGACAGAAAGGCTAATCAGAGCTGGCAGCTCTTTAGGGATAGTTAGAGCACAAGAGTCCTCTCTCTAATCCAGTAGGTAGGAAATAGAGCAAGGCAGGCTGGCAATTGGCATGGTGGAGGCAAGGATCTGCTTCTCACACTGAGGAGTAAGAAAGAAATGCACAGCCAGTGGAAGCAGAGAAGGTGACCTAGGAGAGTACAGGAATATAGTTTGAATATGCAAGGGTAAGGTCAGGAAAGACAGGGCAAAGGTGGAATAGGATTTGGAAAAGGACTTGAAGAATAACAAGGATTTCTGTGAGTGCACAGGTGACAATAGAAAGGCCAAGGAGCATGCACCCCTATGATAAGCTTGAAGGACCAACAGGTGGCAGCTGAGATGGAGAATGCTGAGGTACTCAGGGAGTTCCTTGCCTCAGTCTTCACCAGCAGTCACCCTTCCCATTTGTCTCAAATCCTTGATCCTTTGTGTGGGTATGGGGGAGTGAAGTCCCTCCCACTAAGTGAAGAGCAGGTTTGGGATCACTGGATGAAGCTGAATGGCCCCAAGTCTATGGACCTGGTGGGACCTGACGGGACCTGACCTACAATCCAGAGTCCTGAGGGAACTGGCTGATGTTGTTGCCAAGACAATCTCATCATATTTGAAAAGTCAAGGAAGTCAAGTGAAGTCACCAGTGGCTGGGAAAAAGGAAACATCACTTTCATTTTTAAAAATGGAGAAAGGAAGATCTGTGGAAATACTAGTAAGCCTCCCCTCTGCGTGTGGGAAGACCATGGAGCAGATCCTCCTAGAAGATACACTATATCACACAAAGGACAAGGAAGTGTTCTGAGGCAGCCAGCATGGCTTTACTAAGGGCAAATTGTGCCTGAGCAATCTGGTGACCTTCTACAATGGAGTGATAGCAACAGCTGACATGGAAACGCCAACAGATATCATCTATCTAGAATTCTGTAAGGCCTTCAATACAAGTTGCATGTCAAGGCCCAGGATTGTGTTTTGGGCCCTGGCCTGAGGCACGGGGTTCATCTCCAGACATCCAGTGGTTGTTTCCACCCATGTCAGCATGTAGTGTTTGCCTTGGTGGGTTTGTAGCCGTGTGATGTAACCAATTTGCCAGGCTGCCCCATGTTTGTATTTCAGCCATTGCTCACCATACCAGAGGGGCTTTGCCTGCTTGGCCTGCTTGATGGCAGCATGTGTTTCTCAGTCGTGGGTAACTGGGAGGCAGTGTCCATGGTTAAGTCCACCCCTTGATCACAAGCCCACATGTATGTTGCATCTCTTTGATGACCTGAGCCATTGTGAGCCCACTGAGCCAGAAGGAATTTGCTCTTACATTGCCAGTCCAGATTAACCAGAGACATTTTAATCTTGGTGGCCTGATCCACCTCTCCATCATCGTGATGTTCTTCAGTAGCCTGACCCTTGGGCACACGTGCATCTCATGATGTACTTCTACAGCCAGCTTCTCTACCAGAGCAGTGAGTTCTTGCCATGATTCGTCAGCCCAGCTGGGTTTCCCTCCCTCTGCAATGCTTTTTCTGATTGGCTTTTTCTGTCAGTCCAGCCACCCCAACACAGCATTTGCCACCGTCCACGAGTCAGTGTAGAGGTGGATTGCTGGCCACTCTGTCATTCAGTGATACCTAAACCAGCTGGATGGCTTTCAGCTGTGCAGCCTGGCTTGATCCACCTTTTCCTTCAATAGCTTCTGTGACTTGTCATATAGGGCTCTCTGCAGCTGCTTTCCATTTTTGATTT